>BLSF01000078.1:0-167749 GCA_012862575.1 Parietichytrium sp. I65-24A
GCGGGGCGACGCTGGCTGCGCCGCTGGCGCTGGAGCTCGGGAAAGGGGCGCCGCCGCAGGAGGTTTGCGATATGGCCGGGCTGCTGAAGAACGGCGTGCAGCAAAAGCTGGATGTGGGCGAGAACTACTCGTGGATGATGCTGTCGGTGCCCCTGATGGTGGGCATCTTGGTCATGGGCGCGAGCCACTTGAAGAGCAGGTCGCCGAATGGGAATGTGGTGCTCTCCGTGGGGCGGCTCGCGATTGGGGCCTCGCTGGTCTTGCTTGCGCGCATGGAGCTCATTCGCTCGTATGGCCTGGTGTTTGGTCTCGCTGACGCCGTGAACGGCGCGCTCGGCATCATCGTCGGAGACATGCTGGTGTTTCACTTGTACTCGGTCGTCGTACTCGTTCCGCTGATCGTTGGGCTCGTGTTCGACCATAACGTGCTCATTATGAAGCTGAACGAGATTGTCTTCGGCCCTTTGGGCTTTGGGGAATTGGCTCGCGCGGAAGAAAGCAGTGCGGAGTGGTACCACGTTTTCGTAGCGCTCCTCTTCGGGACCGGCATGATGATGATTTATGCCGCAGTGTGCTCCGAGGCACGAGCACTCCGCCTGTGCAGCAAGTGCGCGTTTGGCGCGGCCTTGCTACAACTGAATCTTCACCTGCTGAAAATTGTGAACTCAGAAGCTACTTTTGCGCTCGCCTTGATCTTCATGCTTTCTTCGATTCCGACGCAGCTCACCGTCCCCAACAGCGTCCCTCCCAAGTCCAAGGACGAATAAACTGCCGCTCAAGGCTGCCAAGCACACTTTCACAAGACCAATCAGGACTAACAAATAGTGATTCATCTTTTTTCTTGCATTTCACCGCTTCTTCCCTTCGCATCCTCGATCATCGTTGATATAATCCTTCGCAAAATGAGCCTCGACGGGTTTCAACCATTACGAATGGGAACCAATTGTGTGTGGGTCGCTATAGTAGTTGGAGTCCTTCTTCAGGAATTACCTCGGCAGCGAGAACAAAGCGCTGTGCGAGAATGGATGATGTTTGAGAGCGGCGGTTAGCGCCTTGGTGCTAGTACCAATTCCAGTTTACAACGAAATTCCATTGGGCAAGATGAAAAGAAATTCACTTTCCCGAGATCTTCGAAACCCAAATAAGAAACCCTCAAAAAGTAATTTTCTTTTATGATGACAGAGGGACAATGGATAGAAGGATATCTAATTTCAAGCAAGGCAAGGACTGCGCCATCAAAATAAACAAAGAAACGAAAGAATAGAAAGTGAAGAAGAGGAATCAGCGTAGGCTCCTATCGCGAATCGCGATGGTTTGAGCAAGTTAGTACGGTTTCTGACCGAGAGAACAGAGAGTCGGGTCACTCCCCCATGTATCCACACCTGCCATTGTTACAGCTGCTCTGTCAACGTACCACACGAGGGTGGAACTTTCTTCATTCACTTGAGAGTAGCACACGCTGAGCTTGCTTCTGAGTCTTCTGAGCCTCTGAGAAGGCCGTACTTACCGGTACTGACGGGCAGTACTGGTGCACTAGATCCGGAGCTCTCTCCTCATTCCATTCTGTGCAATACACACTCTCATATCCATTCCAGTTGCCTTCTCCTTTCCCTTTCATTCACGGGCACCGAGACACGGAGACACGGAGACACGTTGGCGCGATAGAAGAGATGCCGGTCCTGGGCGCTGTGGCGGCCGCTGCGCTCGGCGCGGGAATGGTGACGCCGTTCATGATGGCGACAGTGCTGCGCGACTCCCCGCAGAGTCTGTGCGAAACCGTGTTTCGAGGGGCCTTCACCGCCTCGCCAGAAGACTCGTCGATGTGGATGAATGCGATGCTCGCGAGCCTGTGCGGATGCGTCGCGGCGTACCTGAGCCACTTGCACAAGAGGACCGTGCAAGGGAACGCCATCGTGGCCATGCTGCGCACGGCGTTTGGAGCCGCAGTGGTGTACATGGCAAATGCCAAGCTAATTGGCGGGAGCGGGTATGTCGTTGGCGGCGGAGACCTCGCGATGGGGCTCATAGGCTTGCTGCTCGGGGACGTGCTGTACACCCACATTCACCAGCTGATGGTATGCTTCGTTTTCATTGGGGGCGAAGTGCTGGACTCGGCCAGGTTCACGAAAATCTTGAATAAGCAGCTTTTTGCACGCCTTGGGCTGGAAGGCATGCACTCTAGGGCGGATTCGAGCACGGAGTGGTTTTACTTGTTCTTGGCGTTCCAGTTCGGGGCGGGCGTCATGTTCCTGCACGCTGCCCTTCTCAACGCTGAAAAGCCTCTACGAATGTGCGGAAAGTATCTGCTTGCCAGCTCGGTGCCAATGTCCGTCCTCTACCTCCGGGACAGCTCCTTTCTGCTCGGGCTCTACTCTGGTCTTGGCTCCTTTGTCTTTGCACTACTGATTCTCGCCCTCGTTCCTGTCACGGCTACCAAAAAAGAGAAATCTTCGTAAATTGAATGGTCCCATATAATTATATCTTCATTTGCCATGATGCCTCGTCTTCTGACGGTCTCCTGAAGGACGAACAAAGGACGCTAGGCTGCAAGCAGATCAAGTTGCTTGCCTTTTGCTATGCTGATCCTGCTCGATGCGAATATCATTCGTTTCACAGGTTTGTTTCACAGTTTGACCATCCATCCCCGACGCTCGACGTTGAACACACCCTTTCAAGCTACTTTGCATGAACCTTGTACGCAGTTTGCACTTTCCAAATCAGCTCTGCTCTCTCTGCCGCGTCCAAGCTTTGACAGGACAAGTCGCGCGATTCCGATACTCAGCCCGAGCTAGAAGGCTCACTTGCCTCGACACGGACAACCTTGCACCGATGCAGTCATGCATGCAGACATGCAGTCATTGGCACATTTCGGCACCACAAGAGCACCCAACAAAGTGCTCGAAACTTCGCCGTCGACCAACGCGCTCAGAGCCCGGTCAGAGCTCAGAGCTCAGAGCTCAAAGCATCTCACATCTCATTCTCCTCTCTCGCAACACCTTCTTGCCGTATGTGCACTTGAACTTGTACTTGCCCGAGAGCTTGTAAACTCCAGCTCGAGCTCCAACGTCTGAAAGAGAGCTAAATCTTCCAACAACTCTGAGCTGTTCGAATTGTTTCCACAATCCATCAATCCATCATCATCATCATCAAAATCGAAAGCCCCTCCCAGAGATTGCAAGAATTCGCAAGAGCCTCGGATAGCCTTTGAGAGCAACAACGTTACCGGTACCGGTACCTGTTCAAGTTCTCTGTAGTCTGAAGTCAGCAATGGCATTCCCAATAGTATCTATCGTTGCCACGTGATAGATAAGCTCAGCTCATCTCTTGCCAATGATCGATGCAACTAATGCAACTGATGGAATGGCTTTTAATTATCTTTCGTCCAGAGCAGATCAGAGAATATCAGAGACCGTCAGAACACAATCACAAGTGAGCGCGTACTCAGTACACCTGTCCAGCTGTACACGTTGTGAGGCCGACGCAGCGAGGATAGAGAGACTTGCGCATCTGATCCATCTGATCCATCTGCGCCATCTTCGGTGTAGACGTGAGGGCCGAGTGGGCGATCTGTGCCGTTGGGCTCTGTGGAGACTGGGGAGCGTGGAGACCTAGCTTGCTCTCGAGCCTGCAATGAAACTGGTGGGATCTATTGTGGCGGGCGCTGCCGGCGCCGCGTTGGTGACGCCAGTACTGAAAGGCATACTTGGGGACTCGCCGGAAGAGCTTTGCAACGAGCTTGACCTTAAGCTGGAAAATGGCCAGAGCGTGAGCCCGCTATTGAACCATTTGTGGATGTTCGCCACAGTGTCTCTGCTTGTGTCTTCGGCAGTGATGTGCCTGGCCCAGGTCTTGCCGGGCAAGAGCGGCGCTGGTTTCCCGCTCTTTGCGGAGCGGGCGTTCGTGGCGGCGATGTTCGCATACCTCGGACATCACAAGCTCATGGGCTCCTACGCGCTGGGCTTTGCAGGCTTGTACGCAGGCTTGGCCGTGTTTGGGCTCGTCTTGGGCAAGTTTGCACACCTGCTGCAAGCCGTCTGGGATCTGCTTGTAGTCGCCGGTGTGATGCTTGACTCCAAGGAGGCTGCAATGCTGGCTAATAAGCACATCTTCTCTCAGCTGGGCTTGGATCCGATTCAAGCCACGGTCCCGAAGAGCACGGAGTGGTTCTACATCGACCTCGTCTTCCTTGGCGGCTACGGCGCTATGATGCTCGCCGGCGCGCTCGCGTCTGACAATCTGATGCTGCTCTTCTGCGGGAGACGCGCCCTTTTAACAGCGTTCGTGCTCCTTTTGATGAGCGTGTTCAAGATCTTTGACTCCGAACTCGCGTTCTTCTTTGGTCTGAGCTCATTCATTCCTGGCCTCATCTTGAGTTTAACGGTCTCGTCTTCGCCGCCGCAGTCGTCAACAGAGGGCGGGAAGAAGACGAAGAAAGAGTAAATTGCGTCTTGCAAGAGTCACCGGGAGGTGTACTTTATAAAATGCGGTCCCAGCGGTGAACAAAGCAAAGAAGAAAAATATAAGAGTAGATATTATTTGAATTCAAAAAGGAAAGATAAAAGAGAAATTGGAAACCGCGCTCCTTAGAAAAGAGAGAGGACGCCGACACGTGCTGTGGCGTTCCATTTAAAACTTGCGTCCTCTCCGACGGCCAAAGTGTAAATGCGTATGTATAGGAAACAGGATCAAAGGCAGCTGCCGCAGGTATAGTATATTACAATCACTCAAGATATGGCCACACAAATTTCGTCCTCGCCAAACCATGTGCGGGCCATCTGCTGCTCGGGTACGAGCTCTGTCTTTCGGGCGAGATCAGGAAACTCCCGCTCGAAAGTCAGCGCCAAAAGTCGGAAGCAGGAGTCCAGCGTATTTTCGTCCGTCCTGAACCGTCTGAGAAGTAGAGTAAGAATGGGATTCCAAGCAGGCTCCACGAAAACGGAGTAGCGAGCCAAGGCAACGCAAGTACAAGCCACAATATGAGGACTGTAAAGCTGAAACCTGTGGTCTTGTGCAGTCATGTTGGACAATATATGCGAGTACTCAATAACTGCCGCAGAGAGGTCATCATCGATGAACTCGCCACAATACCGGTCGTTCCGCCTTACAACCATGTTGCAAGAGATGAAGAGGTCGAGAACGTGGCTGGGAGTAAGGTATCCCACTTTCCAGTTGAGCGCATCAAGAACCCTGAATTCCATTTCACGAACGCAGACGTTTCGCTCAGCCAGGTTGTCGCGACCAAAGCGTTTCAGGAGATCCACCGTCAACGGAACATCAGTTTCCATCTCTTCGTACTTGCTCGCCACTTCAAGGCAGACCACAGTGATGTATGGCAGCTCGGCTCTGCACGGGCGAATCACGCGCCATGTCTTGTCGAAGAGGAGGCAGGCGAGATGCAAAGTGCTGGTCTCCAGCTTGGCGCGCTGGCCAAGCTGATTCACCCATGCAATTACCATATTCCTGTCAGGCGACACGTCTTGAGGACCAGCAAATGGCGGAGGCTGCTTGATGGATCTGTCGAGCATGTTGACCACCACCTCAGAATTGATGCTCGCGAGCTCCGAGTCCACTAGCTCCGCCTCTGTGGTGTTGACTGCAGCATACCGCCTAGTATCGCGTTTCGTGAACCCCCCACACCCGCACGGCGGACAGCTGATTGCATTCCATGCCAAAATGCTCTCCTCCACATCATCCTCCACTGCATTTTTGTGCGCAGACATCCTCTTGAGCGCCTGTGCCTTTCGCTCTGCCTTGAACAACCTCGAAATATACTCGATCAACACGAACATAATGTCGCAATTTCCACTGCCAGAATCAGCGGATCAGTCCGCCTTTTCAATTAAACCAAGTACCCTCGGCCAAAACCTTTGCCAAGCACTGACAAAATCAATCAATGTAACGAAAAGCTGGAGGCGCAACAAACAACAAACAACAGCAGCAACAATTACGAATTCCCTTTTGGGACAGCCTCAACCCAACCAGCTGGCGCAGATTTGCGTTCGTCGAGCCAAATCTCTCTCTTTCTTCTCCTCACATGTCCGAGCTCGAAAGCTTGAGTACACCTTTTCACCACCTTGTGCACGCCCCTCATGCGCAAGTGTCCTCGCCGAGGACACCACACTGCTCCTCCACCTAGCTGATTTTCCACGCAAAAAAGTCCCCTTTTTTGTTTCTCTCTCTCTCTCTCTCTCTTGTCAGCACTCTGTCGTGGCGTTGGAGAAAGAAGAAAGGAAGAAAGAAAGGAAGAAAGGAAGGAAATTTCGCCGCGGACACCTCGAAGACCGCACCAAGATGTCTCTGTCCGCTTTCCCGCAGCCCTTAGTTGGAACTTCGACTGGTCGAGGAGCGGTTCTCTTGTTCGTTGTGAGGCCCCTCTACCGAGCAGTTAGCGAATATGATACCAGTGAGAGCGGACCTTGAGCTGGGAGAGAGGAAATTTCGGGCTTGTTGGTCCTTCCAAGGCTGTACTAGAGTTTATAGTAGGCATGGCATAGACGTCGGGCGGGAGGAAGTGTGACTGACTGAGCTTGAAACCGGATCGATTGCTCGTATGCGTATCCAGTAGAGGTGAGTAAGACTCCGTGCAGCCGGTTCTTGGGTCACGGACCCACACCCAGGAGTTCAATGACGTCAGCCTTGCATGGTCAGGTTTCTCATAACGTCATACAAATCGAACGCTAGCACGCGGGGGAAAAGTGCTGGCTAGAGTACTAAAGTATCCAGTAGGCAGTGCTAGAGATCTGAGATTTTGGGATGGCTCCATATTGCCCCCGTTCTGAAAGGCATTCTTGCTACTGTTCTCATTAACAAATATGATAGTGTCGTACGATCAAGTCGATCAGTCGTTTCGATCTTTCTTGTCTTTGCAAATTTTCCAAAATTGAACAAGTGGCGCGGTGCGCGTGCGAATTTCGTTGCTTTTTTCCGTGGAACGAACAAGAGAAAGACATCTCTCTTCGCCGGCGAAAATGAAAGCGAGAAATGAGGATAATGAGGATGGACGAAATGGAAAACGAATAGAGAGAGTCTCTTCCTCGTGCTCAGGGGAGAACTTTCGTATCATTCACTACATTATACAAATTCTAAATTTTAAAAGTTCAGAAATTCAGACTTGAGAAGAAACGAACAACACAATCGCACGGCGACAGAAAAGCGCGGAGCTCGGGGTGGCGGAATGCTGGTCTTGGCTTTAAGTTTAAACGTTTCTGAACTGTCAAGTGCTCCTGTTGCAGCTCGAGCCTTCTAGCTAGTCTAGAAACTGTTGATGGCGACAAAGATGAGGGCGTGTCTAGGCTTGTTGCATTTTCCCCGTGCGCGAGATTTCATTTCGGAGCACCGGAGAGCTCGCGGAACAGGTTTGTATGCGCGCAACGCGCATGCATTGTACACTGCGCGGAAGTTTCTGCAATAAGCTTACGCAAGAGATAGCTTTTCACTTATGAACTCAAGAGTCTCCTGTCCAACTTGTTGAGGGGGACACGAGCAAGGCAAACTCGATTGATTTCTTCGCCTCCACAGCGCCAATCTCGCCTCTATTTGGGACGTGCAGTACGTGTTTTTCCACAACGTTGACTCAAAATTCTAACTTGAAGAATAAACGTAAGCTTTTTCTGACAGAGTGCAACGGTCTGCTCGCTCTTCCTTTGGAACCAAACGGCGGTACTCACTGTCAGTACTCACTGTCAGTACTGCCATTGGCCTTGTTCGTGTCACGGTCACGGTTGCAGGTGTACTGAGTACTGTGTACATTACCATTGGATACTCGCCGGTCGCGCGACTTGGAGCGTTGCAAAAAGTCTAGTTTAGCAACTCTCGCTCGTCCTTCCAGCCGAGCATTTTTTTTTAAATCGTTCACAGTTCACTGATAGGGAATGTAGCTTGCATATCGTAAATTGTAGATTGTAGATTTGGAATTTTAGAAGAATTTTAGAATGTTAGACTTTTAGATCACAACGAGTCCGTAATTTTTTAGTCTTCAGATTTCGCATGTCAATCAATCAACAACGCTTGATGATTGCTGACAGCCACAAAGGAGCCGGACGCGAGCTCTAATGTCGCTTAAGACCTTGGAAATGGTGACTTGCTGTTGGGGAATCAAATATTGTGTCCCGTCAGTCCCGGTCCCTCCTCTCTCTGGCCCTCGACGCAACTTGAATGTTGAACCTACCCTACGCGCAAAGCGCAACAAAAGGACAAAAGTGCCTGTTCAAAAACAATCAACAATCGCTCTCAAAAGCAGATCTCGCAACGCCTGGCAGACTTCAGAAAACAGACTTCTCTCTGAGTGGGCCACAGCAAATTTCTGAGGTGCCGCTGTTACGAACAACCAATAGTGAGTGGTGCACTTGTCCCCACAACTAATACTCTTTTCCTCGTCGGTTCCCCACACTTGTCCGCTATACCTTTGCCCCATTAAATTCCTAATACCTGAAGAATAGCCGACACTCCCTTCACTCCTCAGAGTCTCGTCTCTTCTTCTTCATCCTAACGCAGCTAGATGGCGACAACAATGTATGACTACGGTAAATTATAGTCTATAATGCACTGTTTCTGTCGCCAAAGCGTTCGGGGCACCAAATGTGTCACGGTCAAGTGGTCCTACAACACACTCACTTTTATCATTAGCTTTCCCGAGGCTTCGAACTTTCTTCCGAATTCCAAATTCTTTGGTTGCAGAGTCAAAGGACAGCTCTCCACTACAGGACAGGATTTGCGGTCTGCACTGAGCCACAGTAAGCACAGCATACTCCTGTCCAACCGAAAGTTACATAGTGGACTTTGTGGACTCTGAGGAAGATGCAACGCAGGTGGGGCAATCGAGTGCTATTCGCAGCTAGAGCCCGCACGTAGTCCCCCATCCCTAGCAAACACGATATTAGGTCGATAACTTTATGCTGCGATGTACAGTGAAATGGCGCCGCTTCTCATGCGTGGAGAGTTATATGGAGCTACTGTGGTGAGAGGAGAGCATGTGAGGACAGAGTGAAACCGCGCTGAATCACGAACTGCTCCTCTTTCGACACGGATAAGCTTAACTAGTAGACGCTCTGCATGTGCTGACCTTTCCAATCGTTTCCCTTTTCGTTTTCTCTCCGAAAGAATTTTAAAGATTTGCACGAAGAATTGGTTTAGGAACCAGAGATCAATCAAAAGGGCTCCAAGCCTCCAACAAGCTCACCTTCGGTTTCTCACATGCAATGTCGCTCGTGCCTGGCGGTGCAAAATATGACGACCAAAGAAAAGAGCGTAAGAAAAGAACGAAAGAAAATAACAGGGCCATCCTGGACCAGCGCACATCGTTCCTGGCAGAGTACAGGGAAGGAAGTGTGCACCGCAAATGCAAAAGTTACTTCAGAGACTGAATTGAATTAATTGATTTGCAGGTCCTGACACCAGGATCCTGAACATTTCCGCGGGGTGAAATAGCACACACTTGTATTGAGGCGCGAAGATGTAGGCTCGAGCGAGCGCACTGAATGGATCAGAATTCGAATTAATTCAACAGAGCTCGAGATTCTCTCGGAGGAATGGGGCCATCCCCACGTGGCCATCCCTTTAATTTTTTCATTCTTGATCGCATGCAAGTAACTATTTATAAATGCAACAGTCAACGGAAGCCATTTCATCGGCCTGTCTCGCGCTCCGCAGATTTCGGCCGCAACATGCTGATCTTGATTGACACTGAAAGCAACGACTGACAGTTTGTTCTAAATTCTAAATTCTAAATTCTAAATTCTAGTCACAATTCAGACTGTGCTTCGGAGTTCGTGATCATCGACACCGCCACGATGACGACATACTTGATTCCACTCCGCAACTCCCATCGATACGCTAGGCTTGCATTAGGGTCTCCTAATTACGAGACTCTTAGCTCGCACGATAATTTTTGTCTTCGGACCTCCCCAAGTCTATGGTACAGTTACTACCACTGTTACTGACAGGTTTTACTCTTAGAGGATAGGAATAGATAGCCTGATCGGTAGAGAGTCTCAGGAAAGAAGAGTGTGAAGCGCTTAGGAGTTGATAATATTCGGATAGGCGGGGATACCTGTGGAGCGTACGTGAAGGAGGAGGAAGAAGGTATACCTTAGACATGACCCTATGATCTCGCTCAAACGGTTGAATCGATCATTCACTTTCCTTCGGGAGTTGATTTTATAGTTTTGAAAAAGGTACCAGTGGTAAGCATAATAACTTGTAACTTTGGAAGCCGGAACGAAACAATTTACAATTTACAATTTACAGACAGAGCCCTCCTTTGTTGAGAATGGAGAAATAAAACGTTTCTCTTCTGATATCGTACCATGAGACCATGATGGCTTGACCGGAATCAAGATTAATTACTTTTCACCAGTTCACGATGGTGCAGTAAAAAGTTTGGGACTTTTCCGAAGAGCAACCTCGGGAACGTGAACGTGAAAAAAAGAAAGAGAAATTCAGTGAAAAGAAATTCCCAACATCTTCAAAATTCAACTCCGTCCTAGCGACCACCTACTAGTACTACTAAACCGAACACACTACACTCCCTACCTCCGGGTCTTACCTGGATGGTGAGACCTACGAGACTGGTGAGGCTCTTCCTCCTTCCTCCTCCCCTCTCGCCCCCTCCTTTCTCCTCCTCCCCGCTCCTTCCTTCTTCCGCTCAAGGCTCCAGTCGGAGGACCAGAGGAAATGGAATACGTAAAAGGAAAAGCATTCACAGTCAGGAGGAGCGCGCCCCCTCAAACCCATTCACCACTCAAAAACAAAACTTGTCAATTCGCGTCTTTATTTCTTTCAATGTATGAACATGTACAGTTAAAAAGAAATGTTCCTAGTCTACAGAGAAAAGTCAGTCAATTCACCGAGTGCGACATCAAGCACCGCGAGTGCGGAGGCCAAAGGAGAAAGAAGACCTCCCACACTATGTCACACTAGCTAGCTTATACACAACAAGCCTCTGCTCTCTCTCTCTCTCTCTCTAACTACTCTAACTACACCGACTCCAGTCTACCTAGCCAACAAAATAATGGGGCTCTCTCTCTGCCACAGATGACACACACAAGATGCTTTTACCAGGTACTGAGTAGCGAGAATGGAGAAAGGAGAAAAGGGTCACTCAGACAATCTCTCACATCTCACATCTCACTTCTCACTTCTCACTTCTCACTTCTCACTTCTCGCGTCCGGAATTGGATTGGCACAGAGCTGAATCGACGGCTCGCACCTCGAAGACCTCCTCCTTCTCCGTCTCTGCAACGCTCTGCAACGCTCTGCAACGCTCTGCAACGCTCTGCAACGCTCTGCAACGCTCTGCAAAGCTCTGCAAAGCTCTGCAAAGCTCTGCAAGGTTAGAATTGGTGTGGTGGCTGTGGTGGCTGTGGAGTGCTTGAAGAAGATTTGGGGAGAGTGTCCCGGTCTCTTTCGGTTTGGCTGGCTGCGAGGAGGTCCGCGAGCGGAAGCGGGGTTTCTCGCTGGCAGGGTTCAGGATACAGCGTGGTCGGCGTGGCTGCTGCAGTTGGAGATTCGGGGAGAGATGATGCCGTACCACGGGACGGAGCTTCCGAAAGGCAACGCGAGGTATGATGCGAATTACACAAAATTTGAAGGCCCGGAAGAGGCGGCGAGCATGCGGAGCAGGAGGATTTGTAGGAGAAGGTGCTGCTATCGGCCACCATGGTTGACAAACTGGGAGCTCGGCGTGAGTCTCACGACGACGGTCATCGCGACCATAGCGATTGGTCTTGTGTTCTATTTCGAGAAGAAGGATCTTACCAACACCACCAACTCCGTATTCAACCAGCTGGCCCACTCGTACACCACCATGGTGACGTATGCGGTTCTCACGGAATCACAAAACCTCAACACACTGGCCTCATTTGTCAAGCACTACGACTCAACCTACTACTGCGATGAGCCCTTTGTAGGATCGTTCCAGACTATCGCAGAGTCTCTGCGCAACCAAACCTCTGGCGTTGCAGCCTTTGGCGTCAGCCTCGTTCTCAATGGTGCAGAAGAGCACCAAGAGTACTTGAACTATTCGAACAAGGCCTGGAATGAGCTCTTCGACACCGCCGACGTGTCTTACCCATTCATGGGTTTCGATGGCACCTCCGTTGTGGACAGGGGTGCCACGCTCTCCGGAACCTCAATTGTGGCCGCCCAGCGCGACCCAATCTTGTCTGTCAAGGGAAACGACAAGGTGGTCAACTTTGTCCAGAGCGATTTGAGTGGCATCTCGGAAACCTTCGCCTCAAGCATTCGATATGGTACACTTGCAGCAACTCGACGATTGGAAATCGGAGATAAATCTGGAGAGTTTGCAAGTATTATGTACGCTACTGCCTCACCCGTGCTTGGCGAACCTACACGCGCAGACCAAGGCGGAGATACGCCTGTGGCGACCTTTGCAACATTTGGGTTCAACGAACTTCTTTCCGGTGCTGTCTCAAATCTCGACGCAATTATGGAACACGATGGAAGTCAACCACTATTTGCTGACCTCAGCGGCCGTGCGCAATATGCAAGGCTCTATCTCGTAGAAGAGCTTGAAGAAGGCACGTTGCAATACCTCTCCGCATACGACGCGTCCCAGGGCAGAATAATCTCCGAGGAGGATGCTGACTTTATCAATTATGGTGATGAGGAGCTGAGAATGGAACTTGACGTTAGTGGTGGAAGAAACTGGAAGCTTGTGGTTATTAGCTTCCCTGAATTTGTGCAGGAGAAACTCTTCCTATCATACATCATTGGCTTTGTCATCTTCTTCATATACAGTAAAGGGACGGCATTTTATCTCTTCCGTCAGAGGTTAAAGTACTATCAACAGGTCAACTACGACCGAATTAATCGCGAATCCCAAAACAGGCTCATGAGCTACATGTGCCATGAGCTGAGAAAGTAAGTTATTCTTGTGAGTTCTATGGCACCGCAAACACTCAAGATTGGCTCTAACAGCAGATTTGCTTTTCGTGCGTCTACACAAATCCCTCTTCTTCGAATCTTTTCATAGCCGTAAGTTTCCGCGTTAGTGTGTTTGGCTCTCAACTATGGCTCCACTAGCTTCGTTTGCTAACTTTTGAAACCCTGCTTTTTGACCTGACCACAGCACTGCATAGCTTACAGTCGCTTGTTGGGGAGCTTCCCCGGACGGACGGCTCAGTCGCGGATATTCAGCAGATCGAAGCAATCTGCGCGCACATGAACTACTTGGTAAACGACTTCCTGGATTATTCCAAGAGCCAGGTTACTGATTTGAAGCTCGTCCCGCTGCCAAGCAATGTCTCAGACTTGGCCCGAGACTGTGTCAACCAATATAGAATATTCTCCCATGCCTCTGGTTTGACTTTGGAACTTGCGGTGGATCCTGACCTGGCCAACTTTGTAATCGAGGTGGACCCTCAACGCCTACGCCAAGTGCTTAGCAACGGACTCAGTAACGCCGTCAAGGTCTGTCAAGAGCGCGATGAGATCACGTTATCAGTTAGACGGGACAGAGTGCGCCGGCGTATCGTATTTGAGATCTGTGATACCGGCCCAGGTCTCGGGAAAACCAATCCTGAGGACCTCTTTACCCCTTTTTGCCCCGGAAAGCAGAGCACAGTCCAGGGTAGCGGGTTAGGGCTTGGGATCTCGCGGGCTATCATGAATCTTATGGAGGGAGACTGCACAGTTTCCAACCGCACCGACGGCGTGCGTGGGGCACAATTTGTAGCATGGCTCCCATATCCCGACCCTTCACGGCAAGAGTCCCGCGGAGAGCGCCGCTTGACTGTTCGAGTGGATCCCCAAACATCCGCGAATGATTCAGAAGGATCCGTCTCACTCGAAACCGACTCCGGCCCGGCATCAGAGACATCCGCAGTCTCCAAGAGCACACCGGCCGCAGAGGAACAGCAGCGAGTCACCCCTTCTGCCTCCTTCGAAATGATTTCATTGAATTCGGACAAGATGAGTTCGTTGGAGTCTGACAAAAAGTCGTGCTCCATAGAGCTTCAGGATGATGAGGTCGCTGAGGAGAAAGATGTTCCGGCTCACTTGTCTGTCTGGCTGGATCCCACACTGAGTACGGAGCAAGCTGACACCATCAAGCGTGGATGTGAAGCCCTCGAATATTGCCGCATCCGTGGTTCTCAAAATGAAGGGGCCGAACCTAGTCCGGACACCGCCGTGGTGGCGTTTGTCCAAGGTGAAAAGCTCAGTGTTGCACCGTTCGATCATTCCAACTTTTTCGTGGCGGTAACGGGCGACCTTTCCAAGGATAAGGACTTCTTCTACTCTGCCGGGTTTGACGGAGTTCTCTACGAAGGCCAAGACTTCGAATCCGGAAAAGTCGAGAGTTTGATCAAGACATTCTGGGATCCTGCAGAGAAAAAGCCTGCTCGCTCCAAGAAATTAAAGATTATTGCCGCTGAAGACGATGCAGTTGTTCACCGCATCCTCTCCAAAACTGTCGCCAAACTTTTCCATCCTCAATCCGTTGTGTACTTCGATGGCATCGATGTGATTGAGCATATCACTTCGGGTAAATTTGACCCCGATTGCATCTTACTGGACATTGTAATGAAATTTTCACGTGGGGACGAGGTTGTAGCGCGCCTGCGGCAAGAGTTCCAACTATCTACACCTGCGCTAGCTGTCACGGGCAACGCTATGGAGTCTGACACCTACAAGCAGATTGGATTTAATGATGTGGTCACAAAACCCTACGGCGCAAAGCAATTGCAAAAGGCTGTTATTCAAGCCACCTGGGACCACTTTGCACGAAATTAAGTGCTTCTCACAAAGCGTCTCCAGACTAGTTTTATCTCTCACTTTCATATGCTCTCAATTTCGCTGTTTCACACTATTCATTTTTAAATTTTTAAACACATTATTCTTCTGGATCATCGTTCTCACTTTCGATTGAAACAATACTAAGAACAAAGACAAACGTTACTTTTGGAGTAAACCTGCATTTTTATATTTTGTATTTTTATTTAAAAAAGATATTGGGAATCTCTCATTGCAAATATTCAACGAGATACAACACATGGACACATGGGGAAACGACACAGAGACGGATACGAAGAGAGAGACCGACAAGTATTTGTAGGCAACATGCAGAAAGAGATGTTTAGCAGCGTCGCCTCTTTAGAGGCTCAAGGCTCGGTCCTCTTCGGGGGATGCGGCCTCGCCTTTCTCAAGTGGACTCTTTGGAATGGGCGCTGGCTTGACCCTATTCGTAGGGCCAGTGAAAGCATCCGCGGCAATGGAGAAGCGGCTCCCGTCCTCAGTGAACTGCTTAAACTCCTTCCGCAATGTTGCCAAAGGCTTAGGGTCCTTCGAAGCCTCCTTGTCGAACTGCAGCTTGTGCAGAGCAGAAGTATATGGACGATACTCGCCACCTGGACCAGGGTTCTTGCGCACCCACATGACCAAAAAGTCTTCGAATCCGTCAGACGGTAGAAATGCAGACATGAGCAAACCCAGCAACTCGTACCCCTTGGCAGTCGACTCCTCGTTAGGGTTGTTCGTCACTTGCTTGACGACCTGCAGGAAGAGCTCATTTCGAAGAGATGGGTTGTCCCAACCAAACTTGACGTAGTCTTGCCCGGCCTTTTCGCGCTTCTTCTCGGCCAGCGGTTTGTCTCCCATAAACTTTTGAAGATTCAAAAACTGCTTTTTGCAGAGCGCCTTTTGCTTTTTCATTTCCTTGGTTTCTTCACGACCCTTCACTTCTCCTGGCATGAGAGTCACAGGCGATGGGATTGGCTTATCTGTCCAGTTGTACATTCCTTGCGCAATCGAAGACCTGCCGCAGAGCACAAGACCAGCTCCCTTTGCGTACTCGAGGGGCTCGCGAGCATGGCCAGAGCCCCACGTGTCCTGAAATTTGGACCCTTCTTTGTCGTAAAAGATCTCCTTCAGACGAATACGGCGGTGAATCTCGCGCGTTTTGTCTCCGAGCCTCTTGGCGGCCTCAAGCTCGAGCTTGACAAAATCTTCCTCCGGCATCTCAAACATGCGCTCGATCTCCTTGAGTGCTTCGTTAGTATGCTTGTACATGTTGGCCTCGTCCAAGCAAGTTTTCATCCGTGCACCATCCAGAACCTCCAATGAGTCCTGAGACTCTTGGTCAATAAAGTCGAGACGCTCAAGGATGAAAGCAATCTTATCCACCGTTTCGGTCTGGTACCCAATGTCGTCCGACTTGTCTTTGACAGCTTGCATCCTGGCACGGTTGAGGGACTTGAGAGCCGGCCCGGCCTCTGCGTCCATCTGGCCAGGTGGCGAGTCCTGAATAAGCTCTTGGCAGAAGGCGTAGAGCTCGTCCTGCGCCGCAGTACGCTTCACATCCGAGAGCTCGGTATCAGCGCGCTTGCACATGTCAATGAGGTCCTTGTAGAGTTCAACCTGTACGTCTGGCGGTGTCATGCCCTCTGTACGACTCTCCATTTCGGCTTGAAGATCTTCCCAGGCCATGAGGCGGCTCTCCAAATGCTTTCCTTTGTTGTATAGATGCATTGGGTAGGCAGGAAGAAAGGCAAGGTTAGGCTCGAGCCACTCTTGGACTCCGTGGGCGAGCTCAAATCCCTCGCGTACCATGGAAATGTCGTTTGCCGTTTCAAGCGCATCGGAGAGCTTGTTTTGGGCGACACGAAGCTGGTTCATGTAGTGGCGCGCGATACTGCCGCGAATGAAAGCCTGGACGCTCGGTAGTCTGAGCTCTATTGCGATGTTTCGGAGCAAGACTAGAGGCTTGTGTACAGACACGCGGTAGAGGACCATGGATTCGCCGATACGGATGTCTTCCGCGAGCTCTTGCATGCGCGGGCTCAGATTTAGAATCTCTGCGCAAACATTTCTCCAGTCGCCTTTCTCAACAAATTGCTTGGAGTACACGTGCTTAATGTTGATGCATCCAAATTGAAAGGCAAACTGCTTGTGGGTAAGGCGAAATGGGAATCCAGTTTTGCGGATCTCGATCGTCTCGTACACGCCGCTGTTGTTCAGTTGGTCCACGATGAGACCAGCGTCAAAGTCCTTTGGACGCATGAGCGTATTTGGCTTGATGCAGCGAATGAATCGCGTCTCGGTCTTCTTGATGAGGTCCAAGAGATCATTCACGTTGACGCGGAACTGTTGAGCAACTGGTTTGGTGTTGGAGATGTACTTGCCGACTGGGAACATTTGTTGCAAGAGCGGGTCCGTGGAGCTCGAGATCAGCGTGTACAGGCTTGCCCACATGGTGTCCTTGTTCTTGGCCACAAAATTAGTGGCGTTATAGCGAACGAGGCCAGCGTAGTGAGTGATCTGGAAGGTCAGAGTAGACTCGAACTTTTGCCTAAAGTCGGTTCCGAAGATAGAGTTGCTCTCGTGCTCCTTCTCGACTTTTCCAAGCCAGCCCTTGTCGCTGCCGCCTGGAAGTGCACCCTCGTCGTCGAGCATGATCAGCAAACCTTTTGGCTTCTTCTCAATAAGGTCGAGCACGGCTTGGTTGTCGCGTGGCTTGAGAAAGTGGTACTCAACGTTTTCACGCTTGTAGAAGGCCTCCTCAGAGTCAAACGTATGCTGATTGTGGAACTGCTGCAGCTTCTCGTTGCAAAAGTTGATGCAAAGCTGTTCAAACGAGTTTGTCTCGAGAATCTCAAAGCCAAAGATGTCCAGCAACCCGATAAAGTAGTCGGTTGCAGTGGTTGCCATGCTCGCGTTCAGTTGAGCCACGAGAGTCTCGAACAGCTTGCCATACACTGCTTTGCAAAGGGCGTCAACTCCGTCTTTTGCGCCAGCAGCGTCGAGTACAACAGTGGAAGTCTCTCCGCGCGCGGTCAGTGTGCGAGAAGTGATCATTTCTCTCAGAGACTCGATATCGACGGACCACATGTCAGCTACGTTAGCAAGTGCCTCTTCGTTGGTGACCTCGGACCCGGTAACGTTAGAAGCTTGGACCTGGTCTTTGAAGGTGATATTTCCCGCGTGCAGAATGCCTGCGATGATTTTGTAGATGGACTGCACCTCCTCTGCTTCAAACTCGAGATACTCAAAAGCCTGTTGGACTTTGGCAAAGCCTGGCGCATCTTGACCGTCGCTTTTCAAGCTTGCTTTCGAATGGCGGAGGTAAGCGTAGTCCGACGGAGAGCCGAGGCCCAGCTGTTCCCGAATAGACTCATCTTGCAGGAGCATGTAGAAAATGTGGAAAGAGCGCTCCCCTTCTTGGTGTGACACGACGCGGGTTTTCTCCAGCATAAAGTTTTGAAACGTGGCGCCGGTAATTTTTCCAGACGACCGAGAAAAGGAAACCTTAATAAACTTGCCAAAGCGGGACGAGTTGTTGTTGCGAAGAGTGACGGCGTTTCCAAACGCTTCCAGCAGAGGATTTGAGAGAATGAGTTTATCGGCGACGTGGTGTTCCACGCTGTCGCTTCCGACCATTTCTGCAAAGAATTCGAGACAATATTTTGTGGCCTCCGTCTTGCCGGCGCCGGATTCTCCAGACACGAGAATCGCCTGGTCTTTGTCTCTGGCCTGGAGGGCATCGTATGCCTCGTTGGCGACAGTGTACACGTGAGGTGGCACCCACTGGTCAGGTTTGTGCGGAATAGTTTTGTGCATGCGCATAGTCTCCTCGCTGTAGAGGTCCTCAAGCTTCTCGTAAGGGTTGATGGAGAGAAGTACGCTTCGGTTCGCCCCGATCCAAGTGTAAATCTTCCCGTCCAGGTAGCGCTTGCGGAGATTGTGCAAAATGGACGCCTCGTTGATGCCGTCCAACTTGATAATATCGTCCTCCTGCCAGTCCATGGCGGTCCAGCTCACATCCCACAGGGGCACCTTTTGGGTGCGGTTTCCGGTTTCCCGGCTGGGGCCAACGATGCCGTCCTTTGGCACGGTGAAGCTCGTTCCCTTGGCAGGCTGCACCACTGCACTCCCGTCCTTGTTGGACTTTAGCAGCTTGGCCGGCTGCCAGAACTCGGTTGGGTGCGGGATCCACACCCACTGTCCGGCGCGCATCACCTTTTCGTTCGGGTCCATGAGCTCCTCGGGCTTTTGTATGGACACAATATCGTCGATGCCGGCCGTCCTGCTCGTGTTGAAGAAATACGGCCTGCCATCGTACACATTCCGCTTCACCCAGGACGGAGGCGCCTTCGCCTGGCCGCCGGTGCTCTTCTTCGAGGACACGCGAATGCTAAACAGCCCCATTCCTCTCTCCGCCGCAGACTGACCCAAACACTCACTCACTCACTCACTCACTGCGATCTCACTGCCCGCACCGCCTCTGCCGCAGAAAGCTTTTGCTGCCACCACCGCGACCACAACCACAACCACAACCACTCCACCAATCCACCAATCCACCAATCCACCAATCCACCAATCCACGGAGGATGCGCAGACGCACTGTGCGTTTGAGACTTTGGAGACACTGTGAGCAACGAGGACTGACAGAGGGAGCAAGGGAGACAAACAATGGCAAGAGAGAGAGAGAGAGATAGAGAGAGAGGGAGGGGGAAAGAAAGAAAGAAAGCAGAGAGATACACACTCACACACCCGATGTCCCCTTCGGAGAGAGTGGAGAGAGAGAGAATGAAAAAGTTCAAGTTTTCATTACGATTACTGCAAAGAAGAAAAGAAAAGAAAAGAAAGCGTAGGCAAGAAAGGCACTGCGGCTAAGTCCAAAAGTCCCGATGTCTCACTTTCTATTCCACATTCTATTGATTTCTATTCCATTGTATTCCATCATATTTGCCTGGCTTGGCTTGGCTTTGGTTTTTCATTCCTTTCTCTCTCTCTCTCTTTGCATTCAGCTGATGGTGACAGAGAAGAGAGGCCCTCAGGTCTCTCAAGGAGTCATTTCTCAGGATGGCTGTGCATTCACATGTAAATCGATTCCTGGATGTGGTGGTCCTCGCATATTCATGTCAAAAATAGATATGTCATGAGTTGGCATCCTTGGCATCCTCACTCTGACCGATAGAGGAACGCTCGCGGGTTTTATTTTCAAAGTATTCATTTCATTTGTCAATGAACTTTTGGTTTGCAGAACACGTTTTCTGTTCAGAAGTTCAGAGTTCAAATGAAACACAATCGCACACACCTCCTCATGCACACGTTCTATCCTATCCTTCAACTAGTCCTTCGCGTAGCTAGCCACTAGACAGAAAATCTCTCTGCTGACTCACGGGTCTCATCCTAGCCACTCCCAAATCAATTTCTACCAGCCGCGGTCATTCTTAATCACAAGCGTAGGCAGCTGGAGAGAGGCAAGGCAGGCAAGGCCTCCTTTTTGCGGCGCAGTCTGACTCTTGTCCGTGGAGCGATTTGTGCCTTGAAAGCGCCTTCGCCATGGTTCTTTTTTGGGTTTTTTTCAGAAGGTTTGGGATGGTTCGGGATTCAGAGCCTCTGCCCTTAGAAGAAAGCGAGCTCGTCTTTTGCAAACAGATCAGTTCGCATATCTTGACCTTGACCGAGTGGTGTTTCCGAGCCACTGAATTCACTGGCAGTGAATTAGTTACTGTGAATCAGGACTCGGCAAAAGAGGCCAAACACGATCACGAAAGCGACTATCCAACACTAGCCCAAGAGCTAATCCTGTTGCGAGCTGTGAGAACTGACTGCGATAAGAGTAGATAACAGCTTGCTAGCTCTCTCGGCCCGTCGGATTGACAGAGAGAAGTGTGCACTATGCCTGAGATAGCGAAACATTTATGAGTTCTTGATTGAAATTAGTCTTTTTTCATGGGTTATGTTTTTTAGAATTTAGAGTTTAGAACTCATTGGGTTGGGGTTTGCCGAAAGAGCGAAGGATGAGAAGGATGAAAGGATGATGAAGGAGTTCCTTCCTTCTTGCTTTGTCGCCCCGCTGTGAAACGAATTAGTGTAAGCATTCGTAGTGAGTAACTGCGTTAATTGCGTTAATTGCGTCTCGCTGGGTGGGTAACTGGCGTGGCGCCTTTGGCACCCCTGGCGCGTCCTGCGGTCACCGACAAGACAGAGTCAACGTCACCTTGTCTGATCGAACACACTCTGCAGACACTGCCCACTTTGCTGCTTTGCTGTGCGTTGTTGCATTGGTTTGCCGTTGGGCGGTTTTTGCACGACAATGAACTGCGAGTCTTCTCGAACTGGTTGGTGTGCTTCGGACACTCAAGGGATCAGAACGTCAGAACATCAGAGCATCAGAATTCAGAATGACAAGACAAAACCAGGAACCAGGCATTGGTATCGATGCTTCTTGCTCATCTCATTCATCTCGCATGACCCTGTGTGAGCGTTTGCTGTCTTCGTATGGGTAACTTTTGGCGCGGACTTTGCCAAACGAGTAGTACTATTAGGAGCTGCTTGTAACCGCCATAGGCAGGACAGAAGGTGTGCACGTGATGATCCGGCCAAGAAGTCGACCGTCTATCTTGTCTGTCTCGGCAAAGCAGTGACAGTGCGTTTGTTGACTTGGTTGCAACGGTGAACGTGACTTGCAATTCGCGGCTCTCCCTGCTCAGCCTCTTCAAAATATAAAGAATTCACGGTCCGTAAGCTAAGAAAGCTTTTCCAGCGGCTCTTGGTACTTAGTTTGCCTAGCTTGTTTGCGTTCGCGAAGATTTTCAGTCAAGGAAGGCGCGTCTGGAGGGGCACACCCTCGTCCAAAACGTCTTGTTTGTTTGTTTGTTGAGTTTTGAAATTTGAATTTTGTTTTTTTCTCAGACGCCTGTTCGCGGATGTGCGACTTTTTCCTTCTTTGTTTTTTCGATTGAAAAATATTTTTCACTGACGGTGGGACTACAGTGAATCTCGCAGCACCGATTAGAATTTATACTAATAGGACATTGTGGACCTTGAGGCATCTATACTTCTATCCATAGAACTAGCTAGCTTCTGTTGACATGCAATTCATGAAGATGTGGCGAGCAGAAACGCCGGCTCGAGATGCCGCCGCATGACTTTCCCGGTCGCTGTGCGCGGCAGGTCGTTTGCACTCTCCAGGAACCAATAGTGCTGAGGGCGGAGAGTCTCAGAAAGGTGGGTGCCGCAATGGTCAGCAAGGAGCTGGTCAAGGTGCGGACGGGAATCAATTGATACATTCAAGAGCAAAGCGCAAACGATCACGTCCTCGCCGGTCCCCGGGCTTTCAAAAACGACGGCCACTTCAACCATGGGGTGCAGAAGAAACGCTCGTTCTAGTTCGGCAGGGTAGAACGATTGGCCGGAGGAGAGGTTTATTCTGTCATCAGCCCTGCCCACTAGAAAAAGCGACCCACTTGCATCTTTGTATCCTACGTCGCTAGTTTTAAACCACCCGTCGTGCGTAAAGCAGCTCTCTGTGAGCTGCGGCTGGTTCCAATACGATGAAAACATCATAGGCGTGCGCACCAGCACCTCGCCAGGCTGTTCTGCAGACGCGTCAAAGACTTGACCGCTATCAATGTCTGCAAATCGAACCAGACTTACACCGGGGGGCTCGCGCCCCACAGATCCTGGAGTGCACGCATCATCATTGTGCGCAAACATGGTAATCATCCCGCACTCTGTGCTGCCATAAACCTCAAAGAATTTCGCTCCGTCAAAGAATCGTCGAATCTTATTCTGAGTGGAGGATGCTGTCATTGCACCACTCAAAAGTACTTGTCGCAGAGAGCACTCCTCCAGCTGCTCGCTTCCGGCCGCCTTCATAACGTTTAGAAAGTGCGACGGCCCGCCCGTGGTGAACGTTGGCTTACAGCTGCGTAGTACTTTTAAAATGAAGAATCCATCCGAGCTCGCTTTCCTTGACGCTAGCAGTACCTTTGCCCCAAAGTATAACATCATGAACGAAAAGAAAAAGCTTGAGATTCCGTGCATAGGGTACATGGCAAGAAATTTGTCTTTTGGCGAGAACGACATTGCCGTCAGGTGATTGAAAAACCCTTCAATAGAGCTTCGCTGGCTGCGAACTGCTCCCTTCCTCTTGCCTGACGACGTTCCACTCGTGTACATGATCACCCATGGCCTGTCCAGCACATCTGGCGGCTCCTGCTGCAACCCAGCGTCAAGTGCGGCGATAGCCTCTTCCTCGCCCTCGCAATTAACCATGCGGTCCAGTCTACAAACCCTGGGCGACAACTCCAAGGCGGCAATCTTCTTAAACGTCTCCTCGTCCCTGACGCAGACAATTTTTGGTCCGGCATCGTCCAGAATCTGCTTCCATGCCGACGGAGGTGCTGCAAAGTCCACTTGCACAGCCACCCACCCAAACACGGCGCAAGCCAAACACACAGCCAAGTGGTCCACAGAATTGTCTGCCACTATCGCTACTCTTTCACCAGCTGTCAGTTCCCCGCAAGACATTATCGCCAGCGCTACCTGGCCCGTGCGCTTCCTCAGTCCGTTATAATCCCACTCACGAACCTGCATCTCCTCTTGCCCCTGCTGACCTCGCTCTTTTTCGCTCTCTGCGGGAATGTCGCTCTGCGAAATAAGCTCTCGCACACATGGACTCATCCGGCTCCCGAGTACCTGCGCACCCACCGACGAGTACCCCATCTCTCGTTTCACTCTGAATCAACTCTCTCTTCCTCTCTTCCTCCCTTCCTCTTCTCCTGGACAGTCCCGACAGTCCCGACGGGGCTCTTGGGACGCTGGGACTGCTTCCGCGTACCCCCTCACCTTCACTGGGACGCGTTTTCCCCAAAGCGCTTTTTACCCCACAGTACACACCTCCTCAGCTTTCCACCGGTAAAAGTTAGCTACGGCATCCATAACACCTTGAAAGAGAGCGAAGAAACTTTCAACACTTCGAGTTCGTTTACCAGTATTTAGTAGCGATCCATAGCGACTTGGGTTAGGCGTACATTATGGTATGTGATAGGAGGAAGTGGTGGTAGAGGGAATGGTAGTGGATGGGGTAGGAAGTTGTGGGATCTTGTTTTAACAGTGTAAGTAACGTAACGGCGTAACGGCGTAACGCTCGCGATCTTTGATAGTGTGCAGAGACGTGAGGGGCATACGCGCGTACGTACGTAATAAATCGGTTACGCGTGCATGATCGACTGGGAGAAGCGAATTGTATGCTTTGAGGCTGTGATAAGGCAAGGCGGGGGTAGTCTTTAGTCAACTGTGAAAGCAGACCAAAACTAAAAATTAGGATAGCGAGATGAGCGCGTTGCGGGCGTTCGTGGGGAGACTGGGACTCGCAGCCGTCGGCAGCTCGCTGGCTACGTGCGAATGGGACTCGAATTGGGATTTGCGCGCAGAAAGTGCGAATAAAGCCCGGCTTGAAGGCTCTGAAAAGCAAGACAAGGATGAGCAGCCCAAGCCGAGGGTGTCCAGGACTTTGTTTCTCATTCGGCACGGGCAATACTCATACGTGCCCAGAGGAAAGTTTCAGGGATCCGGCGAAGCGCAGCGGTTGTTATGCGAAGAGGCGAACCGCCTGACGGAACTTGGTGAGGAGCAGGCCAAGCTTACCGGCCAGCGTCTTCAGGAGCTGAGCAAGGCAGGCAATTTTAAATTTAGTGCACTGTTCTACTCGGACCAGATGAGAGCTACACAGACAGCGCGAATCATTCACGAGCAGCTACAAATCGGGGGCGAAGATGGCGCGCCAATGTACATGGACCAAATGCTTCGCGAGGGCAACCCTGTCGCCCCGGAACCTGCGCATCCAAGTTATAAACCATCGGGAAAGTCCATTCGAGAGGATGGCGCACGCATTGAAGCAGCTTTCAGAAAACATTTTTACCGCCCTCCGCCGTCCCAGAAAGAAGATTCTTTTGAAGTCCTGGTTTGCCATGGGAATGTCATCCGCTATTTCGTTTGCAGGGCGCTTCAGTTGGATCCTGCTGCTTGGTTGAGGCTCTCAGTGTACAACTGCTCCATAACCCGCGTGCGAATCTCTAGTTCTGGCGGGGTTTCAGTGTCGGGTGTGGGCGACGTTGGACACATTCCGGCGGAGAAGGTGACCTACGCTTAGTTTTTCCGAAGTTTAATCTTCCTTCAATAATATATTTTTCAAGCAAAAAATTCTTCTCCATTTCGGACTAGGCCATCTGGTGGGCAGTGTGATTAAAAGCCAAGTCCACATGATGCCTTGCTGGATCCGGGTTCTCTCCAAAGATGACGAGTTTCTTCAAATTGTTGTTGTTGAGTGTGATCTCGTCCGCCTTGGCCACCTTGCAGTATCGTGTTCACTGTCAGCAACAGAACAAGATGGAAAATATAAAGAGAAATAGAATCCCAGTGAGTTCAATCGGCTACTTTGATGGCAAAAGCTTCGGATAGATTATATGAATTAACAATGAACTTCACTTTGGAAATAAACGTCTCGGGTTTCACGCGAAAGAAGGCGAAGGAACCGACTCGCGGATACCGCCACCGTGACGCGAAAAACAAGTTCATTTTCCTCCATACTCGGCATGTTCACAGTCATTGTACTGAACTCCGTGACCTTCAAGCAAGTTCAAAAATTAAATTTTAAAATTTTAAAAAATTTTAAAAAAAGGTTTTACCGATACCAAATTTTCTCTCAGGCTTGCGTGCTGAGCGAGAGTGCGTGCACGGATGTGCACGCTCGTGCTGAACTACCGTTCACGAGTAACCCTCCTTAGTGCACCCTCAGAGAGTCTCGTGCCGAACCTCCATACGGTTTCCGCTAACCGCTCGGTAACCCCATACGCACAAGCCTCCGGAGAACCGGGACCAGTTCAGGCTCACGCCAGTGGGAGCGAACGATTACCACAATCTCTACCCACATCAGTAACGGTGTGGGCTCATGCCGGTTCTCCGTTTCTTGCTAACAGTCGCCTACAGCACGCACTAGTCCCACGTTCACAAAGTATCACAAAGTGCTCGCTCGCCCGAGTCCGGTAACAGGCTGCCCCCATGTCCTTAGTACCAGTTGCTAACCGTGTCGGTAACCGCCGGGAGGAGGTCAGGGAGGTGAGGAAACAGAGGAAACAGAGGACACATTGGAAACATAGGAAACTGAGACAAAAGTGAGAGCCAGCGAGAAGCCAGCGAGCCAGCAAAAGGCGAAAAAGTGCGAGGGGCAGCGCGGAAAAGAGCGACGTGGGCTGTGGTTGTAGGGGAACATCTAGGCGAGTGCGCGGACGAGTGTTAGTTGGGACTTTGGGGCAAGGAGTTGCAGGGTTGGTTTGCACGAAACTAGCTGGATAGATTTTGGACGAGTCGGAGTTGGTGGCCTGTGCTGCGTCTCTGTGTCTCTGTGGCTCTTTGGATCTGTGGATCTGCGGATCGTAAAGTCAGGAAGGTTTGATTTCGCAGCAAGGGGCGATTGAGTTCTTGGGTGGAAGGTTTGGGCTGCGAGTGAAAGTGGCGAAATGTCGGACCTGGCAGCGCTACCAGAGGTGACGGAGAAGTCGATTGTGAGCGCGCTGCAAACGAGGTTCGGGAACAATAGGATCTACACTGCCCTGGGAAGCAATGTCATCGTCAAGGTGAACCCATTTCAGAAGCTGGAGCTTGCGAAGAGCGCCAAGAATGGCAAAAGTGAAGGATTTGGGGAGCCAGATATACAGAATTTGGCGAAACAGGCTCGAAACCGGGCCATTGCGTCCGGAAGGCCCCAATCATGCATGATGACCGGGGAAAGCGGGGCCGGCAAAACGGAGGCCACAAAGAGGTATCTCAGCAAGCTCGCGGACAGCAAGCATTGCGCGGACAAATCTTTGCACGTCCAGTTGGCGGACAGCTGTACCTTGCTTGAGTCTTTCGGAAATGCTTCCACAGAACATAATAAGAACTCGAGTCGTTTTGCGAGATGGTTCCAGATTCGAGTCAGCAGACGTGCCGGCAAAGTGGTGGGGGGCAATGTGCATCAGTATCTCCTCGAGAAGGCACGAGTGGTGAAAGGGTCCTCTACCTCGTCAAATTTCCATGTGCTGTATGATATTTGTTCCAACGCGGATGAAGACAGCGTGGATGCTACGGCAGTGGAGCAGCCCAAGGAAAATTTTGCGTACCTCCGCGGCCGCCCTGGTGAAGGCAGCTCTGATCGCCTGTTCAGAATGCAATGCCAGCTCCAGCGCCTTGGCGTCAGAGATGAGGTCATCGACGGGGTTGAAGCGCTTCTGTGGTGCATTCTTCACATGGGCAACATAGACTTTATCTCAAAAGACAGAGATGCTGGCTTCGGGTGCCTGCTAGACGAGAGCACGGCAAACTCCGCAAAAATAGCTGCCAATCTTCTCGGACTCCAGTCATCCGACGATTTGGTCGAACTTTTTGCCTTTAAGAGGTTGCGCACCGGGAGGGATGTTGTTCGTAAAGAGCTAAGTGTAGAGCAAGCTAGAGACGCGCGAGACGCTTTGGCAAAAGACCTCTACAGCCGCCTCTTTCAGTGGGTCGTGGCAACCATCAATGCGTCCATCGACAGTACGACAACCTCAGACACTGAACAAATCGTCAAGGAGGATCCGGACCATGTTGTCGTTGGGCTCCTTGACGTGTTCGGATTTGAATGCTTTGAAAATAACTCATTTGAGCAACTTTGTATCAACTATTGCAACGAAAAACTCGTTCAGCAGTTTCACAAAGTGCTCGTGGATGCAGAGGTCCACGTCTGCACACAGGAGGGCGTCCCCGCAAATCTCATTGGACTAGAAAATGAATACGAAAACGAGGTGAAACGTAAGCAATTCGTGATTGGCGGGATTGACCAAATCTTCTCTACAATCCAAGATGAGGTTCGGGTCCCAAAGTCTACCGACAAGTCCTTGACAGTCAAACTGCTCAAGCTCGAACTTGGCGAGAAAACGAAGGAGACACGTATGGCGGGCGCGGAGGTGTTCACTATTAATCACTATGCTGGACTAGTTACATACAATGTTAGCGGGTTCTTGGAGAAGAACAAGGATGAGGGGCCTTCAGACATTACAGAAGTGCTCATACACAGCGCCAGCAACCAGTTCGTAAAGTCGTTGTACGACTCGGAAGAGACCAGCACTCCGCCCTCTCGGTCCCCGTCCAAGAAAAAGACGCTGGGCATCCAATTTCGCGACGAGTTCTCCTCCTTGGCGTCACTGCTTGCTGCGAGCGATCAGCAGTTTGTCATGTGCGTGAAGCCCAATCGCCAATCCACTCCGAGCTTGTTCGACGAGCAGACTGTTGAGCGCCAACTGGAGTGCAATGGTCTCTTAGCAGTGTGCCGAGTCCGCAAAGTCGCGTTCGCCTCCCATCTCCCATTCGAAGATTTTGTGGAAAGATACTCCATTCTTGCGCCACAAGTTGTCGTTCGCGGAAATGCCGCAAAGCAATCAGCGCAAAGTCTGGTAAACGAGTTTTTGGATGCAATGTACATGGAGGAGTCGGACGTGTACATAGGCAGATCCCGCGTCCTTTTGCGCCAGGAGGCCGTCACTTTTCTTAGTGTGCAGATGCGCGTTTACAACAAGAAGGCTGTGATCATTCAGTCCAAGTACCGTCAATTTGCAGCACGAAAGCACTTCGTGCGCTCCAGAGCTGCAGCGATTCTGCTGCAGGCTCGCGCGCGAGGAATTGCCTCTCGCAAGGCAGTTCAACACAAGCGCGTCGAACACACTAGTGCTCTCCGAATTCAAGTGGTGGTTCGAGGACATCTTGCGCGTCGGAAGAGAGCAGCTCTGGCACATCGCCAGCAAGTTATTCAGAGCTGTGTGCTGGTACAAAGTGTAATCAGGATGTACATTGCGAAGAGAATCCTCATTCGCTTGAAATTGGAGGCAGAACAAAGGGAGATAGAACGGGTTGCACAAGAGCAGGAGACGGCCCGTCTTGCTGCACTGGCCGAAGCAGAGGAACTGAGGAGGCAAGAGCTTGAGGAGCGAAAGCGCCGGGAAGCAGAAGAAACGGCCGCGAGAGTAAAACTCGAAAAGCAAAGACAACTCGAAGCTGATTTAGAGGAGGCCGAACGGCTTGAGGAGGAGCGGCTTAGAGTGCGCCGCGAACGAGAGGCTGCTGCCGCCGCATCTCTCGCAGCTATGCAAGCAAGATCAGCAGCACCCTCCTCATCGGCTGGTTCCGAATCTGTACCGTCCAAGGATCCGGCGTTGGACGATTTAAACAACAAAATCATGGCCCGCCCTACGATTCCACACAACAGGCGTCGCCCGTCAAAGACGACCGCAGCAGTGGCTTTAGGCTCGGCTGCTCTGGCAAGCTCCGCCATTGCTGCGACAGCGGCCATGCCTGCATCATCTAATTCTCCGCCTGCGCTAAAGGTGCCAGCGCCGACCACCAAGCAGCTTGTTTCTGACTCTCCGGAGGAGTTAAAAAATTTTGGAGAGCAGTTCGAGAATCCTGCCGAAGGTTCGGGGTCACCGGCCTCGATGAGCTCCAGTTTATCGAGGTCGTATTCGATCCCCACGGTGGAAGATGTGGAATCCTATGTGGAGACTCCGTCTAGTGACCTCTCCAGCCCGACTGGATCCGCCTTTGGGGAGTCTTATGACGAGCCCAAACCAGCTCCTAATCAGATTGACGATAGCGCCTCCCGTGCCTCTTCAAGCGAGGAGAGTGAGAGACCGGAAGTCGATGACAGCTTTGACGAACCTATCGTTGGGCTCGAACTCTCTGCTCGTTCTCCGGAGACTTCCAACCTCCTGGACTCTGCTGCAATCGCGATCCAGTCCGGGTTCCGTGGCTGGCTTCGGCGCCAGCGCTACCAGATGATCAGGCGCAAATGGAAGCGCATCCTTCTTGCTCGCGCCTTCCAGCAAGATCGCGAGGAGGACAGACAGCAGATGCAGAAGCAAGTATTCGCCCGCAACAGCAAAGAGTTCCAAGACCGTTTTGGGAAAACGGAAGAGGCCTACTATGAAGAAGTGGCCAGAAAATCTCCCGAGTATCGTTTCCTCGTGATAGATAAAGTAGTGGACCCTCGAAAGTCATATAGAGCAATGGAGCAGCAAGCTGGGGCTGTTCGTAAACAACTACTCGCTGCACTCGATCGCCGCGATTTTAAGAGTCTCTCAAATGCCATTCGCGCAGCGTACGACGTGCAGTTCAGTGGACCAGAGCTTTACACTGCGGAGACCGTGTTGGCTCACATTCGCAAGATCCACATCAAGCAAATGGAGGCCGAGCGAAAACTCGCAGAGAGATTCGGATACGTAGTTATGTAATTAGGATTGATGAGATTAATTATTTCTCAACTCGAACCCTTTTTGTTGACTCTACTCGCTTCACTTTCCGTAAATAAAAGCCTCCTTTCCTCCAAACCTCTCTCGGTATTGTCTTGACTGAAGAAGTAAATACCACAAGAGCATTAAACAGTCTGAATAGCTCGCATTTGTGTGTACAGTACCGGTATGTACGACACACTCAACTTTTCTCTGAAAACTGGATGAAATTTTCATTGCATTTGGGTTGATTTGTTTTCGTTGGTTGAATAATAGAAGGAAAAAATGCCAGATTTGGTTCACTCATTCGCTTCTCAGCTATAGTATATATCACGAAAGAATCGCTTCTCGAACATGCTTCCGGCCTTTTGCTCGGCGTCTTTGTATTGACGCTGGGGCATGGGGCGGCTCCACGATCTCTGGCTCATTACTTTGTGCTTGATTCGGCAACGCAGTGCTGATTGTTGCCGGTGTTGTCGGCCCTTTACGCTGCGTGCCGGGGGTGGCTTCGTCTGCCTTCGCGAAGGTCTCTTGGCCAGCTGCGCCGGGCGCCGACATGGGCGAGGGCGCAGGCGCTGAAAGTGCGGAAAAGTCGCTGCTATCCTGAATCGGAAACTGTTCAGTGTTGTGCTGGTCGTCACCAAAGACCGAGTTGCCGTCTAATAAGTCAGCATCATCATAATCTTCATCCTCCTGTATCGGGCTGGGCCACGAAAGAGCTTCGTGGCAGCCTTTACAGACTCGCACCGGCTTATTGATACCAAACTTTGGTATGGCCATCCTGTGACTGCTGCATGCTGAGCATACCAAAGAAGAGCAGTGCCTGCAATGATGCCTTCTCGTTGTAACAGACCAGTGTACACCGCACGCTTGGCAATGGTCTACTTGGGAATCCTCTACCCACGAGGGGGGTTCGGGAAGCACTTTGAGCATTGCATTCGCCAAAAGCGGAAGCGGCCAAGACTCTCGCGCAATGCTGAGTGGGCTTTCGCCTTTCTCGTCGCGAGCGTTGACATCAGCGCCCCTCTTGACCAGTTTGGGCACCACGCCCAAGTGACCGTATCGGACTGCGCAATGCAGAGGGGTGACGCCATCGTTGCCAGCCGTCCTAATGGCCTCATGACCGCCGGGGCAAGTAATGAGTATGCCGAAGAGGTGGTCCATCTGTCTCATGCCCGTCTTTCGTTGTACGTTATAGTCCTTTTGGGAGGCGAGCGAGATGGAGCTTGCGGTTTGTCGAAGAGCTGGGGAAGTGGGTTTGAGTTCTCCGCGTCGGTCGAGCACGTGAGTGGTTTGTCCCCCAAATGCAAAGTGAAGAGGAACATATCCGAGCTTGGTGCCCGCGTTCACGTCCGCCCCGGCATCGATGAGGGTCTCGATGACCTTGTAGCACCTGTTGAGGCCTTCCGAGCTCTGCAACTCCTGGCTGATAAGCTCGCAGGCCGTCCCAGCGGCCCTGTGTAAGGGCGTGCGACCGGTGAGGTCTCGGCAGTTCACTGCGCAGAGAAGATTGGACTTGTCCGAAGGCGGCGTTTTGGAATTTCCAAAGTCCCTAGACCTGTCTCGGTCAAGCTCTCTGACGCAGTCCAGCATGACCAAGATGACGCGGTAGTGAGCATTACAGGCGGCGAGGTGCACTGCAGTGGACCCTTGCTCGTACTCGTTGGCCAGCAGAAAGGCCATGGCGCGCTTGGACTGTTGAAGCAGCTGCCGCGTCACTTCTGCGTGCCCCTTTCGCGCTGCGTGGTGCAGTGAAGTCCAGCCATATTTGTCGGGCATGTTCTCGTTCACGAGCGGCTGCAGAATTTCCACGATAGACAGGTGGCCCCGCCTGGCTGCCAAGTGGAGCGCCGTGCACCCGTTCACATCCTGCTGGTTAAACACCGACCCAGTCTCCAACAGAACGCGCACGACATTTTCGTAGCCCGCCTCGGCCGCGCAGTGCAGAGCAGATCGCCCGGTGACGGGGTCCAGCTCGTTCACATCCAGGCCCGCGGCCAGAAGCGCCTTGACGTGCCTTGCATTCCCTAGCTTGGCTGCAAGGTTAAGCATAGGGTGTTGTTTCCACTCCGGGTGCTCCAGCACGTGCCTGGGTCCCGCTCCGGCCTGCTGCGAGCCGCTTTCTGACAGCGGTCCGCGCATTCTCCCATCGCGGCTCCCTCCCAGAATAAGAGTCTCTACGATCTTGTCCATCTCCTCGGTCGTGACCCAGTCCACGCTCATGCCTGGGTCAACCACACTCTTTTCCCTCACCATCGCGCTTGAGCTGCCGCCGCCGTCGCCGTCCATGCCCAGATCTAACGAAGAGGATTGGTGCGAGCCCAGGTCCCTGTTGCACAGTCTGCCCACTTCCAGCGCGGTCTCTACGGGTAGCGCACCGTTCTCAGCAGGCGCGTCGGGGTCGATGCCGCGCGCCAGCAGGTCGATCACGATGTCAGCCCTGCCTGTGAGCACGGCGAGTGTCATGGCGTGGTCTCGCGCGGGGCACACGGCGAGGATCACATCGGAGCACACCGACGGCAGGCACTGCTCCGCGGCCGACCGATGATCGCTGTCCACGCCGAACGTCGCCACAGCGTCGTGCATTGCACGCAGCAGCCCAGCCTTGCTCTCCTTCCCGTTCCCGTTCCCATTCCCGTTCTCGTTGTTGTTGTTCTCGTGATCTCCATCATAATGATTGCTACATTCTGTGCTCAGCCGCGACTTGATCTCATCCAAACAAGCCTTGGCCAGCTCCGGGTCCGCGCAGCCGTCCGTCGGGTCCATTCGCATCGCGAACTGCAGCACCGCCAAAGCCACTGAGAACCACTGCCACCCGCCACAGTTCTCTCCATCTCCATCTACATCTCCATGTCCATGTCCATCTCCATGTCCATCTCCATGTCCATCTCCATGTCCATCTCCCGGAACGCTTCTTCTCTCCGTGCGTTCTTTGTGTTCTTTGCGTTCTCCGCGTACCGCAGCCTCGAGCACGCTCGCGGCTAGGCGCTCCAGCGTGCGCATTTCCAATCTCCTCGCAGCCGAGTGCACCTTGGCCGCGAGTTCCAGCGCCGTGTCCTCAGCGCGCACCCCCTGCCTCCGCCTTTTCGTACATCCACACAGCGCCGGCCCTTCTTCCGATTTGTCTGATGTGTCCCGTGTGTCCGGTGTGTCCGAAGTGTCCCCGCGGACAGGGACGCAGCTGTGGGGACAAGGGGTACGCGCGAGGCAGAGCGAGTCCGTGTAGACGAACCTTAGTATCGCGCGTAGGACCGGGCGCTCTTCGTCGCAGTGAACCTCCGTCGCGTTGCACCATTCGCCATCCTCCGCGAGGCGGGACAGCATTGTTGGGGAACGCATCGCCAGCACCACTTTGTGCGCGGACAGGTACGAGGTGTCCGCGTACGTGTTTGCGTCCCCGTCCCAGTCCCCGTCCCAGTCCGCGCGTCCTCTGGGGGACGTGCGCGGGATGAGACGCAGGTCCGCGAGGACACCTGTGGAGAAGAGGTGCGACAGACCGGCGCGCACGTCCGCGACGAGGGAGTCTCCCGCAGCGTCAGCCATCGCGCGTTCGTTCCAAGAAACGTTCCTCGGAACAGCGCGCACCCCCTCTGTCCCTCTGTGCTCCTCCTGTGCCACTCTCACTCACCTTTTGGACTTTTGGACTTTCGGACTTTTGGAGGCACCTTTTGGGTTCTTCATGGCGCTCGCCGCCAGGGTCCTCGGGTTCTCGGGTTCTCGGGGCCGTAAGGTGAGAGCCTAGCGAGATGAATCGGGAAAGTCCGGGGTCGACTCTTGAAAGTCTGTCAAATTTTAGGCTCACGTCCAAGACCATATCTTGCACGTCTTGCGCGAGAGACACGAAAGAGAAAGGGAGATAGAGAGATACAGAAAGAGAAAGAGACACAGAAATGCAGAGATAGAGAGATAGATAGAGAGATAGAGAGATAGAGAGATAGAGAGATACAGAGATACAGAGATACAGAAATACAGAGTTACAGAGATACAGAGATACAGAAAGTGAGAGAGTTAGAGAGAGAGGGCAAGTATCACGATGGAAAAGCAGTTGCGTATTCTGCGTTTCTGGTACGGCAGCGGATGGCCGAACTCATTCAAGAGCGAGCACTTGGGCCCGCTAATGGAGACTTGGTTCAAAGCGGACAAAGATAAGGACGAGGAGATTCGACGCGAGTTTGAGGAGGACGTGGAAAAGTACGGCCGTGGCGAGTATGACAGCTGGGCGGCAGACGCGGCGGGCGTGTCAGCGATGTGCGTACTGGGAGATCAGTTCACGCGGAACTTGTACCGCGGCCAAGGGAAGGCCTTCTCACTGGATCAAAAGACTCTGGGCGTGGTGTTGAATGCGCTGGATGCAGGAATGGACGAAGGGCTACACTTCGTGGTGCGCAGTAATTGGTACTTGCCTCTGATGCACAGCGAGGACGCCGCTGTGCACGACCGCATGCTGCGGTTTTACGAAAAGAGCGCGGCTGAGGAAACGGAAGACTGGGTTCGAAAGATGGCTGAGAATAACCTCAAATTCGGAAAAGAGCACAATGATATTATTAAGCGCTTCGGAAGATATCCCCACCGAAACGCGGCTCTTGGAAGGGAGTCATCTCCCGAAGAGAAAGAATACCTGCAAAGCGGAAACGCTCAGTCGTATGGCCAGTAGCTTTTGTTGTGTTTCCATGGCTGAAATCAGGTTTACGGCCCGAACTATTTAAGCTCTGCATCAAAAGCAACGCTGTCTTTCCTGAGTTCGAAGTACCCTGCTGCGTTTAGTGCATACTTTCAACGAGGCACACCAAGTTGACCATCTTACTTAAGCCTTCAACTACTCTCTCTATAATTAAAAATTGAAAAAAGTCACGCCAATTCTCGTGTACCGTAATGAAATGAGGAGTCAACGAAACCTTGTTTTTTCTTTCGCTCCCCAAAATTTCCCAAACCTTATTGGTTTGGCTTCTCGATTAACAGATTCCGATGTGAGCTGCGCTCTTTGTTGTAACAAGATGCACCCGAAATTGTTGCGGTTGATTGCAACAACAAAACGTTATGCGGGCTGCGAATTCTCTTCTCGTGCCACGGTAGACTGATGCTCGCCGTCTTCTCATGCCTGGAGATGAGCTTGGCTTTGAGAGCCTCAAAGTAACTTGTGAAGCGGCAGTGAGGACTCCCCTGTCTGCAAAAAGAGAACTTAGGAATAAAGTGCCAAAAGCAATCGTTTCGCCCGTTTTCCGTAGTTTTCGGCCAGGTATTAGAAGGGAGTTTCAATTCAGCTTCTGTTTTGAGATAGAGGAGCTTCAAAGCTCAGCTTTTCTCAGCACGGTCTCGAATGCTCACTGGCTACACTTTTTAACTCAAACATACCAGTACTTTCGCAAACTCGAGTGAAGAAAGAAAAGGCTTGACGCGATTGGCAGTCTGTCCTTCATCAGAGCCGCCCGCTGAACTACGAGTGCTCCAGCACGGGCACTCTCCCCTCCCATACCTACCTTGCTTGTACGCTTAAAAGACACCATGTTGACCGGTGAAGTCTTTTAGTAGTCAATTTGAAGCTTCTTGCCGCGTCGAATTGGCATACTCACGAGTTACTACTGCTGTACCACTCGCTACTAGGACGCTTCCTTTGCGCAAATTCCCATGCCACGACGTTCATTCGACGACCTCCTCTCACTTTCGTCTGTCGCTCAAGACCAGCATCGTTGAGGTAATTCCACGGTTTGCAATATCTACTAACAACCAGTGTATCAACCTTCCACAACTTTCTTTTTTCTTCCTCCCCACTTTCTTCGCGCCGCCCAGTGCAACCCGCTCTGCCTAGCGTTCACGTACCAAGCCAAGCGCGCCACAGTGCACTGCCACGTTGCTCCTCTGGCTGCTCTGGTGTAACGGCTCTGATTAGAGATTGCGGTAGGCACCACAGTGATAGCCGGACAGCAGGGAAAGAAAAGCTAACGAAAGGGAGGGACTTTGGAGACTAACATAGTGATGGCGCTTGCAGCGATGAGGTTTGGAGCGAAAGAGGCCTGAGCATTCGTTGTTAACAGTAAATCATGTTCCTTCGTTCTTCGTTCTACAGTGCACACGACGGTCAGCTACGCTGCGCACTAGTGCCACTTTGAGAAGAGGAGAAGGGAGGAATGCCAGGCGACGCTGATTTCATCGACTAAGTGTTGTGGTAAAGGTGAGAAGAGTCCAAGCAGGCGCTCTTTGAGGAGTTCCGAAGAGGTATTATTATTATTCTCGACCGCAGTCGTGTGATAGCGCTCGCATATCTTACGCATCAAGGGAGATCGAATGTTTCGGTGCCTCAATTGGGAGATGTAACTGCGCGGAGCAGCCAGTATGAATGCAAATGTGAGCCACGTCTCTATGGCCTGTCTTTACTTGCCGACAAAAACGAAAAGCGCGTAGCGCTCTCCGTTTGAATCACAACGGAATGAATCTAATTTGTTGAGAATCTATTCCTTCAAGTACGATTCTTGATCAAATGAAACTGAGGAAGAGGAAGAGATATCACTCCCTATACCGCATTTAACAGCATAGCTATCTCAAGAAAATCTCAACTACATTGAACTTGTCTCGTGCAAATTGGTTATTGGGGACAACTCAGCGCGCTGGCCGAGCAGCTCAACTCCGAGTCGCGCTCGCCTGCGGCCATGATGGCGGAGCTGCGAGAAGAGGCACTCCTGACCGTCTACGCAGCAGAGGTTCTGGTGGGGATGCTGTTGACGTGGCATTCTGCACAGCGGATCCAGGAGACGAGGGAGAAAAGCAATCGCAACACCGTCGACGTCCTTTCCCTCGTTCTGATCATACTTGCGACCCTGTTCCCGTACATCCAGGTCCCACTTCTTGCAACGCAACTCAGTGGCGCGAGTTGCAGCATCTCAATGAATGTGTGCAATTTTTTGCAGCTCGCATGTCGAGTTCTTTTGGATTGGATAGGGATGAGCAAGGCCGCGCTGTCGAATAGCATTTCAAATGCCATGCACCCTTTCTACTTTAGTGGATTTTCAATCATTATGCTCTATTCCGCCTGCAACATCACAGTTTTCGAGAACGCCAAGACTGTCTCGGAACTCTCGAGGTCGTGCATTTTCAACTTTGCTGGTAAGTTAGTTCGCCAAAGACGCTCCCATTCTTTTCTGAAACTGGAACCCTCACTAAGACTTAAAATTTCGATGAATCACAGGAATGCAGGCTGTATTTTGCATGAGCTTTATATGTCACATTGGCCTCTACCTATTCATGTCTTTTAAATTTGCCATTCCGCTGTGGCACAAGGCAAGAATACACCCGGAGTTCAGCACTCACCACGACATTCATAAATACGCCTTGAAGAGCATTTTTGGTTCAATAATGATTGCAGCAATTAGTGCTCTAAACGATATCACGTGGCTCCTTGGAGGCGAGCGCGCGGTAGAGTATCGCATTCTCTTGACTTCGCTTGAGCTCGTCATTACCGCGGTCATTCTGCATTATAACACGCCAGTGAAGAAGGGGTCTTTGAAGCGTGGTACGCGACAAACCAAGTTGCAGAAATCTGTCAAAAAACCACCCGTTCAACCAACGAGTATGGTACAGGAGCAGGAGAATGAAGGCGGCGATAATTTTCCAATGACCGACCTTTCGCTCATGGTCGGCATTTGGTCGATTCCCGACACCAATTGCAACACTCATAACTCGTTCAGTCTATTTTCCACAACTTTGAGCTCGAGATTCTCACAAGTAGGATCCTTCAAAGTACACCAGAATGGGAAAGTACCTTCAACTGGCCATCAGTCGCAGAATCAAGTGATTCCGGAACGCCGAGTGGCCTGGAATCAGTGAGGAGTAGTTTCGTCATTTGATTCAGCCTTTCTTTCCGGGACGACTTGCCAAGGAAACGAACGCTATACTTTCGGGGCGTTGAACACAGATAATTAATATTAGTTTGGGAGCTCAGAAACGAACCCATTCTCCCCAAGCATTTCAAGACTGCTGGGGCGGTGAGGATAAATTTTTTGGTACATTGATTGAGAAAAAGAGATACATTGCTTTGACTTTACAGTTGGTAGAGTTACACAGTTGCGCTTTCGCCCCGTCTATGCAGCAGAATTGCAGATCTGAAGCAAATGTCCAATCGAGCTCAAGCTTTGTCGGGGAACTGGCGCTCCGGATGATCAGTGTGAGAAGTGTACATGGCCTTCAATTGCTTCCCCGCAAGAAGTGCATCGTGATTCTCCTTCGCATGCTTTAGCTGATTGGAGAAGTGGGCCGTCTCGATTGCACACTTGGACTCCTCAGCCAGTAGCTCTTGCTCCTTCCTCTCCCTTGCGCTTTCTGTATGATCTATTGCTGCTGCAAGTGCGCTCTTTTCCTTGAGCGCCCTCTCTCGTCTCTCTTGCGCCTGTTCAAGTTTGTCCTGGAGGCTCTTCACATGGCGCTCGTGTTCTTCCAGCTGTTTGATGCGGATTTCCTCTTTCTTATCTGCCACCGAAGACGAGTGATCTCCCGCAATGCTGGCGAGCTTTTCATGTAGTGCAGCTTCCTTCAGTTTGCTCGCGTGGTCCAGGGACTCCTGAATCTCTTTCAGATGCTTGCTGCTCATCTCAGCCGCCTTGGCCTCCATCTCCTCGCGCCTCGCGGACACCGCTTCTGTGTGGTCCTGCATTCTTCTTCCGGGCCTTGGCTTTTTTCCGTTCGTCGGCAACTGATCAAGCGCCAAAACCCACGAGATTCCACCAGTCAGGCTCACTCTTGCTCTTGCTCTTGGTCTTGCTCTTCACTTTGCTTTGCTCCACTTGCAAACGCTGCGTTAGCAGTTTGGGGTCTGCAAGTTTGGCACTCAAGTTAATGAGTGACTTGGAAGCATTGGACCTTGTTGATCTTGTTGATCTTGTTGACCTAGTTGATTCTTTCTTACTGTCTCTTCAATCAATCAATCAATCCATCAATCCATCAATCCATCAATCAATCTTCTCAATCAAAATGAACATCAATTGTATTGATTGTGAGTGTTGTGATTACTGTGAACAGCTATGGACATCGATGGACAGCGGTTTCTGAGTGTTCCTGAGTGACTGTGAACGTGACAGTTCGAGACCCGATTTCGATTTATTTCTGACTGTGAATTCTGAATTCTGCTTTTGCTCACATACCGGTACCCTTATGATACCTTACTGTTTATTCGTGTCGGAGACGGAGTTTTTGTGCAGAAATCCTGGATGCGAGCTTTGCGAGCTTCTGGAAGTTTTCCAGAAATGGCTGCCAGTTGTGAAAGATGGAAGGTGGAAGACGAAAGGTGCTCAGGTTGCGTGGGTTGCATTCTTGGTTTCAAACTTTTCAATCAACCGTTATTTTGGCGACTTGCCAAGTGTCCGAAGTTTCAAAGATCTGAATATCTGAATTCTGAAAAGTAAGAACAGGTAAGTATCGTTAATAGTAAGAACACCGCATACGTTTGAGGTACACAATCCCGTTTCTCAAGAGTCTAATACTGTTCCTCAAGAGTTTGAAAGCCCACCTGTGAGGGTTGGCAATGTTGGCAAAGAAGTTAGTGCAAGGTTGTGGAAGTTCAATTCAAAAGTTCAAAGGTTTAGTATAAAGCAGATGGGCGTTGTTCTGGGCAACTTCAAGTTGACGATAATGTGCAGTAGAAAAGTGCCGCAATAGAAGACGAAAGGCCGTGCCTGCAAAAGTAAAGTGCATGAATGTGTGAGCCTGCTACGTTGGATTTTCAGAAGAGGCTCGGCGAATGCAGTCCACAAGAGATTGCACGTTTTCAGGGGTTGTCGACCAATGCGTGCACATTCTAAATGTGACGCATTTCGGGTCGGAGGGCAGGCCACGGGCCGCAGCAGAGCCGGTCGTCTGCGAAAGCTTGTGACCTTCAGCGATGCACGCATCGAAAGCCTCCCTTCGCATTTCTACGTACACCATGTTGGTGCTCACTGCATGAAGGACCTTGACGCTAGGAAGGTCGTTCAAAGACCGGGCTAATAATTGCGCCATCTGGTTGGAACTCGCAGCTGCTTGCAGCCACGCGCCACCGTCAAGGTAGCCTAGGAGCTGGGAGGACAGGAAGCGGCTCTTCTCCATCAAGAGGCCGGCTCGTTTCTGGCGATACCTTGCTTCCATGGCCAGCTTGTCCCGCGTTTCTGCATCGCTAGTGAAAAAAAGCAATACCTCGCAACACAAGGTGCCATTCTTGGTGGTGCCGAAGCTTAGGGCCGATATGCCAAGCTTCCATGTCATCTCTGCGGGCTTCACGCCCATAGCCACAACAGCATTCGCAAACCGCGCACCATCCATGTGAACGTTCAGGCAATTGGCTTTCGCAATTGCACATATTCGGCTGAGCTCTTCCATAGTGTAGCACGCTCCAGCTTCTGTGGGTTGAGTCACTGATATGGCAGTCGGCTTGGGCTGATGAGGGAACTTTGGGTTGAGCCGCGCTCCAGTAACTAATTGCTCGAGGGCGTCAATCTTCATCTTGCCGTCGGGGTTGGATGGGACCAGGCAGAGCTTCCCTCCGCTCATGAAAAACTCCGGCGCACTGCACTCGCTAGTCTCCAGGTGCGCAGTGTCGGCGCAATACACACAGCCAAACGGGGGCACCAAGCATCCCAAGGCCAGAGCATTTGTAGCCGTTCCTGTAGGCAGGAACAGCGCGTCGAGGTGGACATGCTCGCTCGTTTCGAAGACGCTCTTGAGGGCTTCCACAGACTGCGCGCTGGCATCGTCGTGTCCGTAAGATGTCTGCGCCCCCAACTCTGCGTTGCTCACCACGCTGGCAAGCACGCTCGGGAGGGTGCTGGCTGCGTGGTCAGCGATCCAGTCGCTCATATTCCCCACGCCAGTCAAGCACGTCGCCAGAACGACACTACCGCGACCGCGACCGCGACCTTGCTCATGCGCTGCTCGCCCTTCCCGCCAATTTGAGGTGTGCAACGCAGACCTTTGCTGTGGGACTTGTGGGACCTAGATTCCCAAAGATTTCCAAAGATAGCAAGGAAGACAGATGCACATGGCCCCACCCAAGGCATGCCGCATGTGCCACATTGCATTGAACTCTAACTAAGTTTCATAGATGATGCTTGGCTTTTTTGCCATTCTTTCGCCATTCTCTCGTCGCTCTTTTGCCATTCCTTCAAAGTTTGCTACGTCACATTGTCTTTGACAGAAAACTGACTTTGGTGTTTCGTACTTGCCGAAAGACTCTGTTAATTCTTACCCGAATTCCGAAGTCTGCGAAATCTGATCCAACTTTTTCTGATCTGCAACCTCTTCGCAACAGCAGAATGCGATTTCGCCCAATTCTCGTATCCTGTTCTCCGCCGAAGCCCGCACTCTCCCTGCAGCAATCTCAATGCTTTGCCATTACCAGACACGGGACCCCCACCGAAACTTCTTCCCCTCACTCACGCGGCGTGGGCAGCGTGCACCATCGCAAAATGGCACCCATTCTATAGTAATTAGTAGCTGGCGCATAGCGTGCGGGTGACCAAGGCAATTTCCTTTCCACCAATTCGACCCATTCCACCAACACAGTTGCGGGGATTGGAATGCGCAGCATTCTGCGGTGCACAAAGAAGCTGCGAGGCGCAGCACTCTGCGTACCGCACTAGGCGCGGCAGCAGCAGCGGCAGACTGGCGGACTTGCGGACTTGCGGACAGAGGTGTGCGACTAGGGCTAGTGGAAGATGGCTGAAAACGAGGTGTGGAAACCGCGGCTCGGGAGGTCGTATGGAGTGAGCTGGCGAAAGCAAGTGGCCGCGCTCGGGCTCGGGCTCGTGGGCCTGACGTGGAGCTACATGGTGTCTTGGGAGGTGCAGGGGAATGAGGGGCCTGAGGTTGGGTTGGTGAGAACTGCCACGGAAGAGTTTGCGAGCGAGCAGGTTCGCGTTGACGTCATCGGCGTGGATGGTGAAGAGCTGCCGGAAAGCGCGGACGGTGCGGCGGAGTTGGGCTTTGCTGGGTTTGTTGAGCCCGACTTGAGCAAGGTGCGACGAAAATTTGCTTCGCAGCCGATGATTACGGTTGATATTCCGTTTTATCAATTCACGGACAGGTACAATTTGTCATCACCGCAGTTTGCTCCTCATGAGCTCGTGGACCTTCTCAGACAGGTGGTAAATGTCTGGATTCAAGGCAATATTTATGTGCGGTTCAAGCTCGGGGACGCGTTTGGGCTCCGCGAGCTAGACGACGCGCAAGCGAGTACATACCGGTGGATGATCGCTGGAACCAAGAAAACCGACAGCCCCAAGTTTGAAGAAGACGTGGACGCCATTCTTGTAAACGGTCCGGCCAAGATGACTCCGAAAGAAGCCGCACTTATCACCAGGAATCTGTACAAGAAAAATCACGGCCATGGTCTCTTGAATCGGATTTTGGGAATTGGAGGTCAGAGGGCTGACCTTCCTGCAGTTTTCCTTCATGTATACACTGTATTCTACTATGCCTGGTACAACGGCGGGCGCACTGGGAGGCGGATTTTTGTTCGCTCGGGGAGTTGCTTTGGAGACCCAAAATTTTATCCGGACAGCGGCGAAAAGGTAGTTTGTCGTGGTTGGCCACAACTCAACAACGAAACGATGCACTCTGCTGAGTTTGTGCGAATCTTGGCCCACGAAATTGGCCACGCGTTTGGCTTGCAGTAAGTTATTAGCCATCCGTCTGGGACTTCATCAAGAGTCGAATCACGAATCTAACCGTTTTCGAACAGGCATCCGAAAGGAAGCTGCCAGGTGGCAACGAAAATTGAAGAGATGAGACTAATGCGACAGCAAGTAGCTGTGACGGTTGACGGATATGGCGATTGTGGCTTGTATAACCCGGTCGCCAAATTCTCGCGCTATCTAAATGACCGGGAGATTGAAACGGCCCGTAGGCACGCATCTCGTTTCCAGCGACAACAAAATCTTCTTTACAGCGCTGTTCCTTCGCTGGCCACGGCTAAATTGTCACCCTCAGAGAAGGCTCTTGCTGATCTTGTGGAAATGCATCTCGTTAAGCCGTCGACTTGATCGAGCACACTCGTCTCTCGTCTCTGGCTAACCACAGCCACATGAAATTTATAGCTTTGCTCGTTTGCAGCAGAGTTGACGCCTTGTATACAAGAACGTGCCACAAGTTGGTCACAACGCTTTGCGAAACCTCTCCATCTTGTCTCAACGACCCGAATCAGCTGACGACAGTGAATGTGCAAACGAAGCAGGACACGGCATACTCATTCTCCACTCGACGTAGCTGGTCCCTTTCTCGAGCTCATTACTTTCGGCTCATCTCTGGCTCGACAACATCGACCCTCATTCCACCACAACGCTTGACTCACCTTACTTCTCCACATCCTAACCTCCAAGTCTCCAAATACCCCTTCCATTCCTTCCATTCTCTCTTTGTCTCTATCTCTTTAATCTCTTTCTCCCTTCCACGCTTTTTCCCTGTCAGTCAAATTGAAATCGATCAAACTAGTCAAACACACTCCAGTGCAAACTGCAAACTGCAAAGTGCAAACTGCAAAGTGGAAAGTGCAAAGTGCAAAGCTGTCCCCACACCTCCGGACTGCCTTGTGTCCTCACAAGACCCTGCCCCCGCAGGTGCCATTGCGCGGACAGGCAGAGAGAGAGAGAGAGAGAGAGAGAGAGTGAGTGCGTGTCTGACAGTGCTTTGCTCGGCATGGAGGAGAAGGAGCTGGTGGACAAGGACGGTGAGGAGAATGGTGCGCGACGCAAGCTGGTGACGGAACACGAGAAGCTTCGCATCGGTGAGATCCAGGCCGAAGCTGTGCTGGACTCGTGCGAGGCGCTGTGGCAGCGAGGGTTTGAGCGGACTGCGCAGCTCCCTGAGCCGTGGAAGGTGGCGCGCGTAGAGGACTATTGTGCGCGAGATGTGGTGGTGTGGTGGCCTGCGAAGCAGCTTTTCTGGGCGAGCGGGGGCACGATCAAGTGTCACTGTGGGCAAGGCGGATCGACTTTCGACAAGGGGTGGTGGAGCCCCAATGTGCGCGAGGTGGTGGACATGGACAAGACGTTTTTCATGACTTATAGACAGTACCGGTGCGACGCTTGCCGCAAGGTGTTCTGTAATAATGATGAGAATGTGCTCGAAAAGAATCCGGAGGAGTTTAGGCTGCACTACACTTTCGTCAACTTTCGGAGAATTACTTTTACCACGCGACTGTGTCATGCCGTATTTGAAATCTCGCGAACCTCTCACGTGCTAGTCGCCATGGACGCCATGACGAAGCTCCATGTGACCGAGTTTGAGCGACGCCGACGCCTTTTCTATGGGCACTGGGACCGCGTGACCAAATTTCAGATGAAGAGAGCCCGCCAAGATATGAGGGAATTTGGGGCGATTCTTACAGACACCCAAAAGAAAATTAACGAGGTGTTTAACATTCCAATCAAAAAGCGAGTACTCCCACGTATTGGCGAGGAAAAGGTTCAGCGCCTCAAATCAGCGAGAATTGAAGTGATTGGGCAGCTCGCCACACTGGATATAAAGGAGCTTGGCATGGACGTGGTAATGGATATCACGGGATCAAAAGAAAAGAACAAAGAGAACAGGGTTCGCAAGCAATTAGATGGCTGGATAAAGGGAGCGCAGGAGTTGTGTGCCAAAGAAGCCGGGTTGGAGACCTTTCAAGAGTTTGCAGCACATGCGAAAGATCTCCATTTGCTCAAGGAAAAGTGCGCACAAGATATTCCCCCTGTTGTTGGTGATGTGTCAGCCGAAATGAACAAGGAAGTTTCCAGCGTACACCTGGATGGCCTTGGCCACCCGCACCACCCATTCGCCCACTCTGCATCTTCACAATCTATTCGCTTTTCACAAAGCTTGGCCGAAAGTCAGCACTCGCTTCCCGACGCGGACCCAATTGTCCTCGACCAGCAGCAGAGACTTGCTGACGATACGTCGATGGTAGATACTAGCATCCAGCCTATCGACGTATTTGGCGAAGATGGGCCCATACCGTATCCCGCGATGCCGGACTTTGGTGTATTTGAGTCTAAAAAGGGTTACAACGGGTATCGTTTCAATAGGAAGCTCGTGGAAAACATTGTAAAGCACTATTTAGAGCACATGCAGAGTCAGCAAGGCGACACTTCGTTGCGTAAAAAGCGGAAATCCGGCAACAAATCTGGACATACTCTAGGAACATGAAACTGCAGTTGGCTCATCGCCAGCACGATCTTGACAACTTTTCTCTCGAATTTTAAATATTTCGGTACAAACAAATTTGTACCTCATCAAGAAGAAAGAGCACTATTACCCTCTTCAATCTGCCCATTACGACAAAACAAACAACAACAACAACTCACCAAGGCTTGTGCCGCGTGTCACAATTTCATTTATGCAGCCAAGGCAACACGTTCAAAAATCCGAAGGCGGCTTGCACTCACCTCTCAAACTCATACTCGTACATACCCTTGAGATTCTTGGTTCACTCACAAGTTTTGACCAGCATAAGCTCTGGTTAATCTTTACCGTAACGAAATCCGTTGAACCAGAAAGCCTCAGGCTCAGGCTTTCACTTTCCACACATGGGGTTGGATAGTCTCTCTGATTTCGCGTTTGGTCAGTGCAAATTTCCTTACACTGTCGATCTCGAAATGCCACGTGAGCTGCGACAGAAGTTGCCATCGAAAGCTAGTCGTTCGAGCTCGTTTCGCGTGACAGTCAAGAGTGTCCGTGAAGGAGCTTAAATCAACTCAGGTGATCAGAATTAGTTTGTGAGTGTCGATTCAGACGCTTTCTTGCCACGAAGCGGGCGAAAACGTGACTGTGCCACTGGTACACGGACAGAAAGACAACAATACATTCACCATCTGCCTTGACTGCGTGGTCAGTAGCCTCAACGAACGATACGCTGGCAGGGTACAACATTATACCAGACTTCAAGTTGAGCAATTCACAAAAAACCGCATGGTAAACATGAGTAGCCGTTGCAATACTAGAAGTTGCCGCGCCAATGTAAAATGCACGTGCTCTCTGTTACTCAGTACTGAAGCAAGGAAAGCAACCACACCAATCAATCATACCAACTGATGCATCTAGAATCAACAAATAGTTGGCGCTTCTTGAGCGAAATCCCCGGGCACAACAGAAGGCTGGCTCCTCTGATACTGACTGACTTTATAGAGTACAGAGAGTCTTCAGTTCAGAAAGCAGCGAGAACACGAGATTGTTGCTCCAGCTAGAGGTCGCATGGGCAGCTTCCATCTGAGGTGAAGGCGGCGAGTCATTCGGTAGACGCGAGTGCGAGCGCGAGCGGGAGTGGTCGAGACACATCGCGTCTTTGCTTTGCGGACCACCGGCACGCACAAGGCCAAGTGCCAGACACGTGAAGAGCCAAACTTGGGCGAATAGGGAAGGATGTCCCAAGTTGCACCGGCCAGCGAGGACAAGGTGCTTGATGGAATGAGCAAGCGCAAGGGAACTGATGGCACTGATTGTTCCTCGGATGAGGAGGACAATGAAAAAAGCAGCAACACGAATTTAAAGGAAAAAGGCCATGACGGCAAGTGGTGGAAGATGATCAAGAAAGCTCGTAGGCACCGTCGTTCTGAGATCCGAGAGGCTTCAGAAAAGTGGTTTTCAAAGGATAAACAAAGGCTGCTTGACAAACTGACATTGTAAGTTTCTTTTCTTTGCTACACGAGGGGCTAGTTTCCTGGTCACTGACTCTTTGACAATTGTTGGCTCGCAGCACTATCGCCGTCTGTGGAACCATCTTGTTTGCGTTCTGCGTATCGAGCCAAGAAGGAAGGGCAGGACTTCCAATTCTCTTCTGCACCTCGTTTCCTCTGCTCGTGGTCATTCGATTCATTCAGTATCAGCCTCGAAAATGGCATTACTTTTTGATGGATTTCTGCTACTGGGCCAACCTCGCCTTGATTCTCTACATCCTCTTCTTCAACGAAAGTGCAATCTTTTTCGCCGTCATTTTCGCAGTCAGCCATGCCCCTCTTCCGTTTACGGTCATTCTATACCGCAACAGTCTGGTGTTCCACTCTGTAGACAGATGCACGTCTTTTTACATTCACATGGTGCCCCTCGCGGTTACGTACGCTCTCCGATGGTTTCCGGAGGATTGCTCCTGGGACGGGCGGAAATTTAGAACCAGCGAAGAGGCTTTGATAGAAGATCTCGATGAGCTCGGAGTCGACTCAAGCAAAGCTATGATCGCGTTTCTTCTTCCGATCTCGGTGATGCTTGTCTTCTTCGTGCAGCAGAATATTGAAGTATTTATCACTGACTGGCTCTCGGCACAACCTTGTTGCAAGCATGTGTTTAGGGTGTACCATGACGTAAGTTTTGAACGCTGCGCTGCAGTCTCCGCTTGTCTGTGCCTAGAAAGCCTCCAAAATAGCTAACTAACTTGGTTTTAAACTGCTCGCACAGAAATCATACCTAACTCTGTTCAGATACTCGGCTAGCTCAGGGAGTGGCCTTGTCTTCCGAACAATCAACTGCGCCGGGGAACGCCATCAGCTGAAGATGTGGCTAGTCATGAATAATTTCTTTACAATGCTCACAAGCTTGCCTGTGTACTTGTGGTTCAGCTGGCAGGTCGCCAACGCGGCTTTTGGGGTACTTGTGTTTTGCTGGGGAACTTGGAATGGCGCTAATTTTTACATGGAAGTGTTTTCCCGCAAATATGGCGCTAAGAAGGACACTTTCAAAGAACCTAGCGTGCACATCACCAAGCTGGAGTACGACATGCTCGTAGAGTGTAAACACAAACTTGCCGAGCTGCAAGGCACGGATATCGGAGCGGAGGACTGAGGCGAAACTCAGCAAAGCATGGCAAGGTGAGCAAACGCTAGCAGGTAAAACTAGCGAGCGATTCTAATCAGTTTGCTTGGAGTATTGCACCTCCTGTCAACCAATTTCCCAAAAGAACGAGATTTGGCGGACAACTAGAGCAGTAGAGGAGAAATGAGTTATTCTTTTGTATCCTTTTTTTTTTTTTTTTTTTCTGAATTTGGAAAAGCACAAATCACACGTTTTGAAAAATTAGTCTACCTACACGTAATGGAAAAGAAGGCTCTACAAGAGCTTTCACCCACGAAAAATCTAGCTAGTTGGTGGTGGCACGCATCCGTCATTACAATGTTAAATTTGCCATCCTTGTCTGCTTCAGTGCCTCTGCTGGCATGGCATGGCATGGCACGGCGCGGCTCGATCTAAGTTTACGGCATCCTGCAAGAGCTCCTGCCCGCGAAAACACGGAACTACTTCGCGGTGGCCTGGACCCTTCATTACAAAGTAAAATCCCTGTCACTCTTATCTGCTTCAACGTCTTTTGTTGCGTGGTGCGACTCGATCGACTCGACGGAGTTTGCAACGTACTCGAGTTCTTGCAAACGGACCTGGCGGAAGGCAAGCATCGTCAAAAATACATTCCGAATGTACACCACAACGGCAATGTGGACAAGTAGAATGCCGGCTGATGTAATCAGCAGAAACATCATCGACAACGACGTGTGCGTATGCTGATGAAGCATCATGACAGTTCCCGTTCCACCGACGAGAAGGAGAGCAAGAGCGAAATTCATCGTCACTGCTGCGCCAGAAATTTGCTCCAAGTTTTGCAGCACGTAACTGCGGTTTCTCTTTGGCCGATGCGACTTTAGCGGGATTGCGTTTTGCTGCAGAACTTGAAGCGTTCTAATGGCCAAACGACCGTCGCTCTCGTCTCGCATGACCACACGAGGCTCCATGTCCGCAAGTTCGGCGGATGAGGTACAGAGGCCGTTGAGACAGAAGCATGACCAGTACGGGATGACCTCGTAAGGACCGTCAAACCCATCACTTTTCGACGGTGACGATTGCGCTCTAGACTTGGCTTCTCTGTGACCTGCCGTCGCCAACGAGTGGCCGCTTCGAATGGTCGCGTCCTCGCATACAGTTTCCGCCACGCGAACCCTCTTGTAGACGCTATTTACTTTAACAAGAACCACAATGTAAGAGATGGCGGCAAGAATGAGGAATGGCAAGCAAATGAGAAACGCTTGGTGCATCATGTTTAACACGGCCAGAACCACCATCGGTATGAGGAGCAACATGCAAAACCCTACGACTAAGCGAGTCACTCGAATATTCGTTTGGCCGCCTAGAGGTACGAAGAAAGCATCGATCAGTATTTCTTCTTCAGGATAGAGAGAGACTTATAGTTGATCCAAGTATACAAAACTTACAAAAGTATGAGCTCTTGCGGCCTTGCAGTATTCCCAACCAAGTGAAACTTGTCAAAAGAGACTCGAAAAGTAGCGTGAAGATTGTCAGTGGAATGACGACCCGCATCGCTTTGCTCAATCCCAGCTGGTGCTCCACAGGCATCGCCCCGACGCCTTGAAGAACGAAATCTAAATTCCACGCCACATGTGCGAGGATCCCGACCAGCGAAACAAAAAGTGCTATCCACATCGGCCCCCATGTCAAGACCTTGTTTCGCTTAGCCTGCACGATTGTCAACGCCCCAAAAACAAAGTGCGTAAATTCTATCAACGTAATAAGCAGCCGCAAATAACGAAACAGGTGAGTGACAAAAGTCTCCTCCTCACAACGTGGCCCCTGTAGACCAAAGCTGCCATCGCACACACAGTACTGCGGAAACGCTTCCCCGGAGAACTGCGGGTACCCGCCCGCATTATTCGCGCACACCCCTCTGGGCAGCTCCTCGCCCCAGGCATTGATCTTGCAGTCCGTCGAGTTCCAGCACGGCATAGCCGTGCAATTCCATGGCGCGAAGATGCCGAGCGCGTCGCCGCACTCCATCTGCGCGAGCCCGCCCAGTCCCTCGCGAGCGTCTCTGCTACGGGCCGCTTCCTCCTGCCTGCTGCCCCAACATTCAAGGCCTTCCCTGCCTCGCTCCTTGCTCCTTGCTCTCCTTGCTCTCCGCTCTCAGGCCCAGCCGCCCACGACCATAAATCGTGGTCGCCCTCCCCGCGCACCGCCGAGCCCCCTTGTGTCCGCGCGAAGACTCCTTTGGTTGCCTATCAACACTATCAACACTATCAACACTATCAATCGAGCAATACTGCGCACTTGGTTGTACTTGGTTGTTGCCACCACTTGCCACCACTCGCCAGTACGCACAGACAATCACAGACACTCAGTTTATGCTGCTCATGCCAGTTTATGCCATAAGATGGATGAACATTATGTCACCTTGCAATGCATACTTTGACTTTGAGTGAATGAGTGGACTTTGATTGATGTGCGTTGAAAACAGATCTCACTGGCAGAATTCAGAATTCGGAATAATGAATAATGAAATAATGAACTCAGATTATCATTTCTCAACAAAGCAACTTGGATTATCAATCAGACTTCTCTTGACATGACAGTGAAACATAGTGAAACCAATCATGATCAGAATACAAAAAACGCATCAATCTTCTTCCAAACTCCACTCGCTCTTGCTCACTTACTCGCTCTCGCTCACCTACCACTTCTGGTAATGCTACCTACGCAAAAACGCTTCTTTCTTTCTTTCTTTCGACTCTCCAGGAAGAGTACAACGCAGGTACTCCTCAGGCTGACTAGCCTCAACCGCTAAGCTTCTGTATAACAAGTAGCCTAGCCACCACCCAAGAGGAAAGGCAGACTACAGCGACCAGCTACAGGCGCGCTAAGGTACACACCGCCTGCGTTCTTGGGTCTTAAAGCTTGGCTGTGTGGTCTGTGTGGGGCTAAAGTAACTTTTAATGTTTGTGGATGTTTGTGGCCTTCTGGCTTCTGGCTTCTGGCTTCTGGCTTCTGGCTTCTGGCCCAAGAGAATAGAGCCAACTTTCAACTTTTAGACGCTGGAGAAGGAGATGCAGAAGCGATGGAAAGGGCAAGTGTTTTTTAGTAAGTACAGAGACAGAGCAGCTGGTCCGGCACCAGTGATGGGTGCTGGGTGCTGGAAGCTTGTGCGATGCGTCAGGTTTCTGAAACATCAGGACCGAGAATTAGGAGGCAAAATTACTTGCGCTGAGAGTGTCAGACCACTTTCTTGATGTATTCGCTTTGTGCCTGGGCTGGGCTGGGCTCCGACTGCAAATGGATAAAGTAAACGACGAATAGGTACTTATTGGTCGATCAGCTGTGCTTCGGAAGCCGCTGGTGTGTGTACTGTGTGCAGCCGCCGGGGAGCCCGTAAGCTCCGTGACGCGAGAGAGCCGACTGTTATTTGGTTTCCGCCACCACGTTCCTGCACCACTGGCAGAGTATGTGAAAGTAAGCCTGGTAGCCAGCGAGGCATATCGCGCTCGTTGGTGGTTGCAAATGCTTCTGGCAAATACGCAAGTACTTGTTGACGGAAAACAGCAAAGGCGTCAGTTGCAACGGATTCTCTTCAAGTTCGTTCTTGACTGTAAAAACAGCTCCATTACATCAGGCAACTCTGAGTCGTTACTTTCCACGCCGCCGCATTGGCAACCGGTGACTGGACCACACTCAAAGTGCAATAGCTCGGTCTGTTGCCGATGTAAGCTTGAAAAGCCGAATTTGGAGGAAGTACCGCACTAGTGCACTTACCGCTGAGCGATTTTTACACGAGCCAGACGATGGCATGCCTTTTTATCATTCCACGAGCTCTGCTCCCATTCACCATTCATCATTCACCATTCACCACTCACCACATCTCCACTCACGGTCTACGCAACCAAAGTTATGTCAAAGTTGACGAGTCCCTGCAGTGCTATCGGAGAGGGTTATCGACCCTACAGGTCCAACTGGAAGGTACCGGTACTAGCTGGCGAGCTAGACTCCAGTACTGATGAGTTAACGGGACCAGTATACATACCAACTAGTACACACAATTGTGTCGAGGTAGAGTTTGCTTAAAGCGATCGGTAGGATGGCGTTTGGAGCAAGATGAAGTTGGCGCAAGCTGGATTGGGAGAGGAGCGCATAGGAGCGCGCGAGTTGGGCAGCGGGAGCGAACGATATGATAGGATAGTGAGCAGCGGTACTAGCGGTACTCAGTAATCAACCCTGTAGTTGGATCGTTTTCAATGCAGCAGGCTCTTGTGTGCGATGGGTAAGAATTTGATTCCGATACAATCGGTCAAGGTGGCGCGAAGCTGTGATTGTTCGGAGCAAATGAAGAGGCATGGAAGACGGTGCGGTCCTCAGGCTAAAAGATTGTGAAACGGAAAGGTAGAGTAAATTGTCAATAATCTAGTTCTCGGTGAGAGAGTCCGCGAGTGGGGATAGCATGGAGGCTGATGATGCCGTCCTGGACATGAGGGAAGCTTTGGACTGTTGATTGCTGCCCTTTTTGGAGAGGCTCGAGGGAACATCGACAAAACTTGGCAGGGCATTCCTTGCATTTGGGAAGGTGCGCTTGTAGAGCGCCGAGACCACGCGCTCCTGGGAGAGCAATAGCTCCAAAACCTTTTCTCTGTCCGTCTCATCGAACTCTTTGCTTTCAAACGCAGAGTGGATGCTATCGCCATCCAAGCTTCGCTGGCTTGGTTGATGGAGTATCTTGGCGGACTTGTGCTGTTTGCGTACGTTGGATCTCACATCCTCCACGCACTGGCGGAGCATGACTTCGAGCTCTGTCCTGGTTTGCATGTCGGCGGAATAGGCTTGGCGCACCTTCTTCAGGTTTTGGCGCTCTGCTTCAAGTAATTTCTTCAGCCTCTTAATGATCTCCTTATACCTCATTTCAGAGTCCTCGGAAACGGCCCCAGTACTCTTCCCGGTGTGGCCCAACGAGTCGACGCTGCCATTCCGATTTGCAGGAGGAAGGACAGGGCTCCGTCCCCCAGCGCTCGGAGATCCGACATTCTGCAAGGTGCTGGACCGGCCCATGCTTTGCTTCTTGTAAGCGTTGAGCTGGTCAATTTCTTCCTGTTGCTTGGCAATAAGTTGCTCTTTATCTTCCATCTCCTGTCTGATCTGCACATTGTCTTTCTTGACAGCAACGAGCTGGCGGATCAAAAACTCCCTGTCATTCTCCTGAGTCTTGTACTGAGACTTTAGTTTGGCATTCTCGGCCTGAAGCCCCTGATTGACCTTTTCGAGCCGGTCAGCCATCTCCTTAGCCCAGTCTAAACCACGCTCAAGCTGTCTGTTCTTCTCAATCCAGGCGGATGCCCCAACATCGGCCTTACTCTTTTCGATTTCTAGCTCTGACTGGATATCAAATAGACGTGCGCGGAAGGCTCTCAACAAGTCCTTTTCTTGATCTTGTAGCACACGGGCAGTGTTCTCCTTGACCGTCGAGATGTTCTTCATCAATTGAGTATGCATCTCGCGAATATTTTTGACCTTCTCGTCGCTCTCCATCCACGAGCTTCTGCCGTCTCTCAGCATTGTGACCTCTTCGTTCAGCTCGCGAATCTTCTCCTCAAACTCGCGCTCCCGGCGAATATAGGACTCTTGCCGCCTCCTCAAATCTGCTTGGAGTTGTTCGACTGTGGACGAGCTTTCAGTCGTCGGCCTGGCCGCAGCGTCCAGCTCATTTCTCAGCGACGCAATGCGCGCATTGATCTGCTGTTCTTTTGACGACGGCGAGGCAGGCGACTTCATCTTTCTTCTTCCCCTCCGTTTCTACCCCTCGAGAAGCACTGCACAATACTAAGACGGAATCTCAACCTGCACAGCGAGCATGCGCGCGCCCTCGCAGCTTGCACCTCGTTTCCGAATCCGACAACTGCTCTGCAAGAGGACACCGACCTCAATCTCACTCTCACTATCGCTCTCGCGGCTCTCCCACTTGGCACGATGGCACGAGTCCGCTCTGCTTGCTGCTTGCTGCAATAGTTACACGCGAAAAGCAATTGCTATACCGCGGAGTGCCGACCACTACACAGCCAACACAGCCAACTCTCGCTGTTATCCCTTTCCAATCCCATACGCTTCCCTCTACCCTCTTGTCTGCCTCATTCCTTCCCTCCTCTTTTCTCTCTCGTTCACTGCCAATTCAATTCAATTCAATTCAATTCAATTCAATTCAATTCAATTCAATTCAATTCAATCCAATCCAATACAGTCCAACTTGAATTGCAATACAAAACAAAACAATGCAATACGACACAATGCAATGCAATGCAATAAAATTCCCAAATCAAAATCAAAATCAAAATCAAAAAAGAATCTGTGGACAATGCAGTGCAACACAGTCCAATCTCCTACCGCACAGCTACCCATTCGCGTAATCGACCGCAACGGATCTCAGCGGGTGGTGCGGACTGACCCGAACTCAGCAGGAGAACAGGGAGCTGTTCTTGTTTTGAGGAACGCAATTTAAATCGCATTTTGGCGAATTCCAGCTATTTCATGCTATTTCTGCTATTTCAGTCATCGTTGTCATAGTCATAGTCATAGGATGTTTCTTGGAAAGGGTATTCTAACTGTCGCGGACGCCGAGGTCTATCTTGAGATGATCGATTGAATGATTGAATGATTGATTGATTGATTGATTGATTGATGTATCGATTGTTGATGCATGCCATTGTGGATTGTGCGCTCAGTATCCATGTCAATGTCAAAGCCAACGTCAAGTCAACGCTCTCGATCGCTGCGCTGACTGCGCTGACTGCGCTGACTGCGCTGCGTTCGTTGCTTTCCAAGTTCGCGAACGTTGAACATGGATTGTCGCGGTCCTTACTCTCAAACAACTCAGTTTCCAAAGTTTGAGTCAAAAAGAAAAGAAGACTCTAGTTACTCTAGAGTTGGCTGTGTTGGCTCGCGAGTTCCAGGTTTGCAAGTTGCAGATAAGCTTAGTTGCAGAATTCAGAATTCAGATAGTTGCAGGTTGCAGTGGTTGCAGGACAAAGAAAAGAGAGCAAAGTTGTACTTTGCGCATTTTGCGCGTCACGAGAGAGGGAGCTCTGCGCGGCACTGGTGCCAGTGAACGCAGACGTGGGAATTGGAAAGTGGAAAGTGGAAAGTGGGAAGTGGGAAGAGTTTAGCGGAGTGGAGATCTGGTGTCGTTGACTTGGCAAGAGTCAAGCAGGGACCTGGAGAGAAAGGGGACAAAGGGCAAGAGCGAAAGCAAGAGGGACAGAAGAGCCGCGAACGGAAGCGACTCGGTCGATTAGGAGCCAAATTCTAACGTCCAGTGCGCAGAAACCCTGAGCGATTGCATCGGAGTTTACGCAGGATTGAAGCCAGCAGCGCGTCTTGCACGTCCCGGCGGGCGCTTAAGTTGAACAGGAATCTCGCAAGCGTGCTGCGCGGTACACGTTTGGCGCCATGTTTGGTCGATCTCAGCGCTTCACGCTTGAGAGCAAGGCTGGCGCGGACCTCGGGCCCGGCCACTACGATACGGAGAAGGCGGAGAGCGTGCTCAAGTCGCAGGCGTATCAGAACCTGCCCAAGTCCGAGTCGCGGCGATTTCTAGAGGAGCAAGCTGGTCGCGAGAACCTTGGCCCTGGCGCTTACAATTTGGATGACCTGGAGGCCGCCAAGCTGCATGCTGCACAGAAAATTGCAAGCGCAAGTGCGAGTGCGAGTGCAAACGCAAATGCGGCGCGGAGGAGGGTTTCCAGGGCGCTGCAGCCCATTGAATTCGACGTACCAGATGCCGCCGAGAGCGAGACAGAGAGGCTACGAAAGAGGATGCGTCAGGTGCTCGTGGAAAGGGACAATGCAATCATGGAGAACAGGAAGCTGCACAAGCAGAACAAGGAGCTTGCGGACAGGGCCAGGCACACGCAGACCGTGTATGCGGAGATTGTCAAGGTTCGGGACTCACTTGAAGCCGCCGGAGCCACCCAAAGAGACAATCTAGCAAGACTACAAGCGGCTCTCTCAGGATCGCAGCGCCTTCACGAGCGTGTCGAGGAAAGGGCTGAGGGATTGAAGGCAGAGCTTTGCATGGCGACGCGGGAAGGCCAAAGCTTGAAAGAAATCGCCTCAACGCTGGACGCGAATGTGGAATCGCTACGAGTCCAGCTGCATGAGCTTAAAGACGAATCGGAGATCACGAATCTTGAGCTGGCGGCTGTGCGCAGTGAGAGTGGTGAACAGGCCGGACTCATCGACAAGCTGCAACAGGCCCTTCGAGAGAGCGAGAAACGCTGCCAGACTCTCGAAGTGCAATGCGAATTGGCCGAGAGGGACTCCCAAAACTCGAAGGCTTCACTCGGCTCTACTCTGCAGGAGTTGGAGGAGGCGAAGGAGAAACTGGTGGATGCTGAAACGCGTCACGCTGCTTCTTTAGCTCAGGCAGATCTTTTAGCGGTCGAGAAAAGGAACGCGCTGGAGAGGGTCGAAACTATGCTTCAGGACCGCGACGCCATGGTGCACCAATTCCAATGCCTTGAAGAGCACACTAAGGTGCTGACCGGTGACCTCTCGACCTCGCAAGCGGCTGAGCAAGACCTAAGCCGAAGACTCGACGGTGCTCTCGAAGAACTTGAGCTGAATGGCAGGGTTGCAAATGATCGGCAGGCACAACTCGAGAAAGTTTGTGCAGAACTTGAGGAAGCCGCTCGGCAATTACAACTTGAAGAGACTAAAGTGCTCAACCTTGAGAAAACTGTACACAACTTGGAGCAAGCGAACTCCTCGCTACAAGACTCTCTGGATGAGTCTAATAAATATAGAAATGACCTTGACACCGCCGTCTCATCGCTTGAGGTGGAGCTTGACAAAGCCAGGAAGACGATCGAGGATTCGGATAAGCACATTCACGAGCTTCAGGCAGCCAACTTGGAGGTTGAGGCAAGGTATTCCGAGTTATCGAACCATTGCGAGGGCCTTGAGCAGGAGAAGGGTTGCCTTTATGAAGAAGCCAGTGAGCGCGAGAGTCAAATTTCTGGCCTGAAAGAAGAAGTAGAGAAGGCGAATGCGAGCTGTGAAGATATCCGAAGACACTCTGAAGCGGAGCGCAACTCCCTCGTCAATAAAATCGCGCAGATAGAGGCCCAGTCCTCAGAATTGAGCGGACAAATTGATGCAATGTCTGACGCAGAGAAAGCTATGCAACATAAGATGGAAAGGTTGGAGAGCGAAAACTCTTCACTTGAAAAGTCCCTCCAGGCGACTGAAGAGCGTCAAGCTTCACTTCGCAAGGAAGCGTCCGAAGAGATCAGCGCACTAGTAGAGGATCGTGACCGACTCGCTGAGGACGTCGCACGGCTTGAAAATCAGTGCTTGGGTCTGACTGACAAAAATCAGGAGCTTTGCGTAGTGAAAGGCAAGCTCGAAGACGCCGTCGAACGCCTTGAAGGGGAGATGAGCTCGCTCAGAATCTCATTGGATGAGTCCCAAAACGTACAGAATGTAATGCAGCAAAATTTCTCCGAAGAACTCAAATCCGTGCTCGAAAAGTCCGGAGCAGAGCAAGATGCGTTGCGCATGCAGCTCGAAGATCTGGAAAATCGGTCTGAAACGCTTTCGCGCGAATTGGATTCGAACGTCAACGAGAAGGAAACTCTCCGCGAGGAGATGGAGCAATTGGAGAAAGATAAGCAAACGCTCAAGGCAGACCTGGAAAACCTGGAAAACGCTCTACATAGTAGAGCTACAGATCGAGCGGCGATGGAGGAGTTCTGGAGCATGAAAGTGAAAGGCTTGGAGTCTAAATTGGAAGCCAGTGAGCGCGAAGTGGAACAGGCAAGAGGTGAAACGGCTGAACTCAGCCAGCAAAACCAGATTGCAGCACACCGACTCGAGAAAGCAGATAGCCTGCTCGAAGGCATAAAAGCTGTAAGGAGCGACTGCTCACGTTCGCGAAAATCGATTTCCAACAGTCGAGAGGAGATTACAGTGTGCATGAATGAGTTCGCAGCCTTTCTCGAAGAAGTCAGCGAGCAGCTCGTGGTAAAATCCGATAAAGTTTTGGAAGACGAGAAAGAACAAAGAGAGCGGTTGGGGGAGCAAAGAGTCATAAGCGAGGACCTTCGCGACGCCCTTGAGCAAACTCAGGAATACTTGTCTGAAGCCGAGGAGCAGATAGCGTCGCTTGCGGGTGACTTGGAGCAGAATCGCAAAGCTTTGGAACTCACCCGGGCTGAGAAGGACACCTATTTGGTTCTCTCGGAGAGTTTGAAAGAGTCTCTCGGCAGCCTTCGAGAGACGTGCGCTGGGCTCCTGCAGGAAGGCATTGCAACTTTCACGAGGGAGTGCGAAGACCGTGTTGCCCAGGACCTGACGAAGCTTTGTGACAAAATCCAATTGCTGGAAGCCCAATTTGGCCGTCTTGCAGTGCAGTATGATCATCAATCGAAAGAGCTTGAAATGGCAGGTGAGGAGCTGACATCCTCGCTTAGCGACGCTGCTGAGATGAGGGCTCGATGCGAGGCTCTCGAGCAAGAGAGAGCGGAAGAGAGCGTGGAGCTTGAAGAGGCCAGGCAAAGCTATGCCGAACTCGAAGAAGAAATGCGTGCTGTTTCTCTCAAGTTGGCCTCCATCGAAGAAGTGCATGACCAGAAAACTGCCAAAATGAAGCGAGTGTTGGAGTCCGAGAACCAAATTCTTCAAGAGGCAGTTTCGAGGTCCAAACATGTGGTGGAGAATTACGACAAGCTTGAAGGGACGGTCCGAGGGCTGCAAAAGGATTTGGAGCAAGCAGTTCGGAAAGAGGCTGGTCTGCACGAGATGATTCACAAGTATCAGGCACAACTGGTCGCGAACAACCTGCTCCGCTCCGATGAATTGTTCACCAAGGAAAATGAGCTCGCCATGACCCGGGCGGAGCAGGAGACCGCCAGACTAGAAGTTGAGCGGCTAGTTAACGAAGCTGCGGCCCTTGCTGGTCACCAAAATCACAAACAGAAAATCCAATACCTGAAGAAGGTGAAGCAGGAAAACGCAGACCTAAAACTTCAAGTGTCAAGGCTAATGGCACGCATAAAGCACATGGAGATACGTCAAAATCACAATGCAAGTACATAGAGACAGAAGTGGCCACTGATTTCGTCAAACGAAAAGAACAAGAACGTAAAGTATTTCCGAATCCCATCATTTTGTAAACTTGTATCATTCGAGACGTGTAGCCGAAACTGCTTGCGAGGAATTGCAATTTTTGTCTTGCAGGAGCATGTCGGGAGGTGTGTGCGTGTGTACGTAATGCTCTAGGCGCCGGGAGTATGCACGATGGCGGAATTGAAGCCAGTTTCTTTAGTTGGATTTTTCATGTTTTTTTTTTTCTTTTTTGGCGACGCTGTAGCCCGACGAAAGTCCCAGCGGAAGCGAAGGAGAGTGAGCAACGGCAGTAGACCGACAAAAGGGCCGCTATCAGTCTTGGAGATCTTTATGGGAAGAAACGAGCCAAAAGAAGGGAAAGAAGGCTGATAATTTTCGACACAGTAAAAAAGTCCAAATCTCGTGATGGTAGTTTAGTTGGTGATATGAAGTTAGGGGCTAGTACAATACAAACTGTTTAAAAAAAAAAGAATTAAAAGAAGAGGTCCGCGACGCCGTAGAAAGTGTCGTCAACGGGAGGCTCCGGAAAGATGTCGCTCTCGGCATCCTGAGAGCCGCCCTGGCCCTCAGATTTCTTGTTGCCCGCGCGATCATAGTCCAGAGAAAACCGGCAGTCATCCTCTCCACGAGTTGGAGAGGAGTCTTGCGGGGAACACGACTCAGAATTCGCACAAGCAACGGGAACTCCAAGACCCCTGTTTGAGTCTATCCTATTTCTGATCGTGTTCATCACCTCCAACTCAGCCTTCTTGATGAGCTCGGGCCCCGTTTTGGCCTCCTCGAGCATCTGCCGTCTCACTGTCGCTGGCACCCTGCCTTCGCGCGCAAACCTCTCTTTGCCCAGCCTCTGCGGCATGGGGCTCCCAACACTACTTTTCAGCCTTCGCCCCGTCTCGCGCTCCAACTCAAAGCTGTCAAGGCTGTGTGTCAGCATGCGCTTCATCCTCGGCGAGATCCCAATCGGCGGTCCTCCGTCGTTCGGGACCGCCGAGCCCCCGATCTGAATGAACATCTCGCAGATCTGCACGGACTTGAACGCCACCCTGCGTTTCTTACTCGCCCTCTCCATTCCGCTTCCCAATCCGTTCGCCGCTCCGCCTACGCCTACGCCTACGCCTGCACCTCCCATGCCATTACTGCCATTACTGCCGCGCTTCTTCAGCGCGCCCTTAGGCTTGATGCTCTCCCGCGATTCATCGTACTTTGGACTCTTGCCCGGACCGAAACTCGGCGCGAAACCAGTCGGCGACAAAGTCGACCTACCGTCGAACGCCTGCCCTGTTTCGATAACCGCCGGCACCACCCTCATCTTCGCGACCGTCTTCCTTCGTTCCTTTGTTCCTTGGTTCGTTCCTTGGTTCGTTCGTAATCCGCTTTCGGTTTCGCGTTTCGCGTTCGGTTTCGCGCTCGCTTTGAGCTGCTACTGCTACCGTTTACGCTGGCCACTGCTACTCAAGCGCAAGCGGGGCAGACCAAACCTGCGCCACGCCGAGGGCTCCGGTGCAGCCGGTGCGCCGGTGCGCGGCGAGGACACCCCCCACCAAGCGCAGGGCCACACAGCTGTGTGTACGCGCGAGTACACCCGCGTTTCGTTGGTGTGGGGAGAGGGCTTGCCTGCCTGCCTGCCTGCCCGAGCGAGTTAAGACAAAGGAAATGTGCAGAGAGAAGAGAGAAGAGAGAAGAGCGCTTCCCGCTGCAGAGAGGACTGCTGCGCGCAGGTGCGCGTATGACACTGCGGGGACGCCCTCCTTATTAGTTCTTTGTTCTTACAGTACTGTGGAGCGCCGTGTGTCCGCGCGTCTGTATGCGTTTGTGTGTGTGAGTGAGAGTGAGAGAGAGCGAGAGAGAGAAGAAAAAAAAAAGTGGCAGGGAAATTTGGGGACTGTCTGGCTGGTACTGATTCTCTCTGTAGAGTTTGGATAAGGGAAAGGATAGTGTAGGTGTTTTTTCCCTCTTGGAGTTTTCACTTTTCCTGATTCTGTTTCTGATTCTCTCTCTCTCTCTCTCTCTTCTTGCGCACTCCACCTCCTTCTTCCTCTTCCTGGCCTCCCTGTCTCTCTCTCTCTCTCTCTCTCTCTTTCCTTCTTTCCGGGGTTCTCCGCAAGGGAATAGCCGCTGTATAGAGGATTTAGTGGTACTCTGGAGTGGGAGTGAAGTACGTCCCAAGGGACGGTCGGTAAGATGCGATAAAGATGTGGGTAGGATCCAATCGCCGTGTCGTCGTTTTGGGAACAGTGCGCCCTTCACCCTTCGTCTTCTTTCTTTCTTTCTTTCTTTTTTCTTTTTCTTTGTCTCGCTCACTCCCTCGATTTTTAAATTTATTTACAGTTCCCGGTACTCGAGTACTCAGTACGTTTAAAAAAGTCAGTAAAATTCCGCACAATCGAAGCAAGTAATTCCTCAACTGTAAAGAATCATCCTCGCAAGTCCTTTCTAATCAATTTTAAAAAAGTGTTTGTTTCACATCCTCTTCTAGCTGTTGCAGGAGCTGTGAAGAAAGGCTTGGGAGGAAGCGGAAGTGTGTACCCCTCTGAAGAACCGCGCACTTGTGTTGTTGTGAGGAGGTGTTGGCAAGGGTGACCCACCACTCCTCTAATTAGTTTGTGAGGCGGACTGGCTGGAGGTTCTTGTGAGTGGTTCTTGACAGTGGAGAGTAGAGATTGCAGAGACGTGGTGTAGTGTAGTGCTCTAATACTGCAGTCTTATGGTTCCTCCCTTTCCCGAGGCTCCCTATCAGGTATTAGACTTTCGTGTAGGACGCCAAACTTGTTTTGCCTCTCTCCTCCCAGCCCAGCATCCGCAGCAAGAGGAAAGTCCTCCCTCACAAAGCCCTCTCTTCTTTCCGCCTTTCACCTTCCTTTCCCGCATTCTGGCAAAACCTTCAAAACCGCAGCTATGATTTACACTAATAGGAGACTGTCTCGCGTCACAAGGTGAGAGGACTTGACGCTCTCGTCTGCTATGGTTCTTTCCATGACCGCACTAATCCCTTCGGGTGCACATGGCAGCTTAGAGAGATGTGGCGGACTACAGTTGGTTCAGTTGTACAGCTAGTAGTACAGATAGTACAGACGCATACATGCGTCTTTCGTGAAAGCGAGTAACACGAGGTTGTTCGTTACGCAACTTTGCGTCACAGGGACTCTGAAGTGACGTGCGGAGATGTGGGACGCGGATTACGCGGATTGCGAAAGGGCTGCTCGGGAAATGAATGGATGCGGCGTGTGCGGGACTGCGTAGCGATTTGGAACAACGTTGGACGTCGGCCAAACTGTTCCGTTTTCTGCTCCCTGTTCAAAAGTTTTCTGTTTTCTATTTTCTATTTTTGTTTTCCTATTTTTTCTTTCGTTTTTTCGTCACGCGTGGCTTGACAGTATTGACAGTTCAAAGAATTCGGAATTCGGCATTTGCGTTCGCTTTTGTCGTTTTTGCGCTGGTGACATCTGAATTCTGAATTCTGAATTCTGATGAACTGGTGATATCTGGTGACAGTAGTGTCAGTGGAGATCAGTGGTGTGACTGCGGAGAAGAATGTGGCACGTTGGAGCTGTCGGAGCATGTCGGAGCCATCGGAGGAGAGCCGGTTTGAGAAGTGATTGGCGGAGAAGACGCGGTGCGAGACAGTTGTGTGATAGGGGCGAGGAAGGGAAAAAAGCAGAATTCAGAATTCAGGAGACGAAGAAAGACAAAGTGGCAGCACAAGGTTGAAAAGGCAGGTTTCATGCGGGTTTGTGAACGAATGAATGAATGAATGAATGAATGAAATGCTGCCAGTTGGCGACAGGAGGAGGGTACTCAGTGGTACTCAGTACTCAGTACTGACTGTGAGTATCCTCTTGAATTGTCGAATCTCGATCCTCGCTCCGAGCAATCCGTCTTCTGTTTCTTCAGAATTCAGAATTCAGAATTCAGAGCATTGACTCAACAAAGTACTTGGGCTTTTACAAGGAGCAGCCGAAGATAGTTTCGGGTCGGTGGTGAAAGGATGCTGTGACAGAAGTGCCCAAAGTCCAAAGAGGTTTTTTCCATTCTTCATCAACGCATGGGGGCAATGGATGGTACTCACGTCAGTACTGTGTCCGCACACTACGCCACCACGGTGCTCGGCCGTCGTGTGATTTGCGCCGCCTGTTTGAACATAAATGAACACTGCAAACACACTCTTGACTCTGCGTTCGTACCAACGACAAAGGAGGAGGATGGCGAGGAAAAGGTTGGAAAAAAAATAGAGTGAATGATCCTTTCGTGTCCCAGTCGGCACTTCTGATCCTTCCTTTCCTCTCTGGATCCCTCTGTTCAGATTTTTCCCCCCTCGAAATATGGGAACTGACAGTGGAAGTGCTGGGACAGAGTATGCAGTGCGTGTCCTTCACTGACAGTACGGTCTCTCATGGGACAAAACGAGAGTGGCATGAGTTTAGAGTAGAGTCCTAACAACGGGGTACAAAGGGGTCATTATAAGGCTCGCTAAGGAGCTAATGAAGGGTACAAAAGGGTTATTGTTGGCTTTGTGGTCCGCCAATTGTGGAATTTGTACTGTCATCATAAGCATGGGTGGAAGTAAAATCCTGGCGAGGAAGGCAATTCCGATTAGTCCGATTCATTTGTATAACTTCTCAGTAGCGCAGACGTCTGCTGTCCTTGTGAGGGGAGGAGGAAGGCTTAGGTGTTTCGAGACTGAGCAGTTGGAGGTTGTTTGTTCTTCTCACTGCCCGCTTCTTTCTTGTTTGGGCTTTGGACTTTTGGTCAGAGCGTTGGCGGGTCTGTAACTTTCTTCCCTTTTTAGCGTGATCAGTGGGGGCAGTACTCGGACCGTACCTAGTACGCACTCCGCGGCGAGAGTCATTTTGACGGGCCATCTTTTTAAACTCAAAAATGACATGACCATGAGTTCGGTAGTCACTGGTTTACAAGTGCAGAGTGTAACCAAAGAAAAGCGTTTCAACTTTTTATTTTTTTCCAGTGATCACCCCACCTTTCGATAGGATTTGTTTACGCTGCACTTCAAGGCTCCACTGATCAGGAGTCTTTTGCCAGATGAGTTTGGACTAGCGATTCGCAGTCGATTGTTCAAAACATTGTGGGCCTGCTTACACGAGCGTGGCAGTGCCGGTACAAACACACCGACCATCATCGATATCAATGACTCACCTGTAGAACTGTGCATTCAATGCATGTGTACTCTCTCCTGGCACCCCGAACCCACTACAGCAGGACAGCAGGGGTTACAGCTACCCACTGTCATTCGCCTCCGCTGCTCTTCTGGGTTCCGGGTTCGCGTTTAAATCAACCCTTTGTGCACTGAGTATCTTGAGAGTGGTTCAAACTTCATGAGACCGGAAGGCTTGGCAAGCTTCTCCTCGACTTGCTTCGTGTCTATGCAAAACAACTCCAAGGCTCGCAAATCTATAGAATGGCAATCGCTGCATACATACATGCATGCATACAAAAGCGAATCGACAAATATTAATCCAAGCAAATTTTAATCCATGCACTCTCCAAGATTTGAGAAAAACAGCCACCAACACCTCAGGCGCAGGAATGATGTTTGTCTTTATCGACTTGCTTGATGTCTTCTCAAAATACTTTCCAGGCTCGTGACTTTTAAAATGTGGCAATTGCTGCATACTTGCAGAACATACATAACATACATACAGAACAGAACCGAATCAACCGAAAAGAAAACAAATTTTTTTGTTGAATCTCGCTCGATCTGTGAAAAACAGTCTCCATCGAAGACAGGGGAAGCAAAAGAACATTTCAAACTCGCAAAAAGAAAAATAATTCATCTCAACTGAATCTTCAGGTCTACTCTTTCTTCAAATCATCACGGGCCAGCCCAGAGTACAGGATAGGGTCCAGCTCGGTTGACCATGGCACGCAAAGGAAGATGATGAGGATGACAAAAATAAAGCCGACACCAACCCAAACATGGAGAAGAAATGCTTCCGTGTCGATGGAGTCCTGAAAATCGCTCGAAGTCGTTGTCGTAGCAAGAATTCTCCTCGAAGTTGCTTCGGTTGCATCGGCTCCCAAAAGCACGACCTGTACAGCCAAGCGGCCGTTGTATGGCTTGGAAACGGCCTCCACGGTTTCGGAAACAAACTTGTCCAAAGCAGCCATCTTGGCGTTGCTCAAGCCAAGGCGCAGACTACTAACCCCCAAGAGGATGACATCAGGCGAGTTGTCCTGCGCAAGCGCAAGAGGGATCTGCTCCACAGCACCACTCAGGACCTCAAACTCCTTCTTGAAGTCACTTGTGACTTCCCCTACCTTGACTGTGGGCCTTGCGGCTGAAATCATCTTGTCGTCCCCGCTTGCGGCAAGGAAGAGCGAGTCTGGGAACTGCGCAGAAAGCACAGCGGAGAGATCTGCGTTGCCTCCCTGCGAGAGCGCCAGACCGAGCTTCGGGTCGACAGACTCTTCGGAGAGCAAGATGTCGGTATCCAGGTCGATCACATCCGCAGCAGAAAACATCTTGGTCAAGTAAGGCGATGCCTTGCTTGCGATCACTGCGTCCTTCCCAACGCCACCGATCGCGAGGATTAGGCAAGCCTTCGGCCGGTGAAAGAGATCTCCCGTTGGGAGCTCCACTGTATCCTCCTCGCTCGTCGCCACCACCTGCATTAATTTTCACCACGTCAGTCCAAGCCATTCAGCAACAACAACCACAAACACAACAGCACATCGACCACCTAATCACCTCCAGCCAAGTGTAGACCAGCCAAACCCGAGTTCCACAAACCCTGCGCATCCCCAATCATCATCATCATCATCATCATCATCATCATCAACAACAACAACAACTCACATCCAATCCAAGCAGCCTCGCAGTCACTGCTCCTACGTCCTGAAGCTTTCCCGCGCCACCTGTTCCGTGGCGAACTCCGTATCCTTCCACTGCCAGTGCGCCGCCGCCACTCTTCCCATTCACTCCCTGCACCAGCACCGCCAGTGCGGCTCCTGCCACTGCTGCCAGCCTCATCTTTCCCCTCTGCTCTCCGCGCACGCTACCTCCGTCCGCGCGGACCCTGGATTCCTCACGTCAAGGATGACGATCTCGCGGTCAGTCACAAGTGTGCCGTTGTTCGTCGGTCAAGGCAAGCTGTGCGCGATGTGTGTGCGTTCGTTCGTTCGTGCGATTCGTTCGTTTGTTCGTCGGTCGGTGAAATGCGGCAAATTGGAAACTGCCGCGGAGTGTCCTCGCGTCGTTGTTGGTTGTTGGTTGTTTGTTCTCTTCTGTGCGAAGCGACTTAGTTACTATGTTACTTTTGGATCAACCGCACCGGTGACGAGCTTGTTCGTTTTTCAAGTCCGAGAATGGTGCCCTCGAGGAACGCTCTGCCGTGAGCCTCTCATGGCGTCATATTGCATACGGTTAGACATAGATGACGTCAGCCAGGTGGCGGGGAACCGGGTAGAGAAATGTAGAGAACCGGGCATTTCTTCGGTTCCACATGCTACAGCGTCAGTCGAGGGTAGTTAGACCGGACTCTGACGCGGTCACCTGCGACTGAAAACGTCTCCTCAGATTCCTCCCACAGAGACGAATCCAAACAGTTTTTGTCTACGATTTCTTTGTTTTTGCGAAGCACAAGAGGTGCACATCGCGCACAACTGAGTCACTCGCGAATCTCGTTCCGCGGACAGGCGCAAGGAGCGCACAGTACGCGCAAGAACGGCTTTCAACCGAACGGCGAGGATTGCACTGGCAGCGAGCACAGTACAGGGGAGAGGGGATCTCACGAAAAAAAAGAAAAGAGGAGAGCGACGATGACGATGATGAAGACGAAGACGAGATTCCTAGCGTTGTGCCTGGCACCGCTGCTGGCCCTCGCGCATAGCAGCGGCGCAGTTGACGTCATCTCGCGCGAAGTGCCCATTCCAGCAGTGATTTGGTCCCCGGGAACGGATTTGTTGGGAGGAAAGAATGTGTACTCTGGTCTGAAAGGTGGAATCTCGCAGTCAAAGGTGGCTGAAATGGTGGGTAGTCTGGCGAAGATGGACACGGGTGACGCATTGGCAACGGAGAACGGTTCCGTTTCGGCCGATGTGGTGGTGGTGTTCATGGCGGAGAGCCTGTCGTCGGGAGAAGTGTCTAAATTGGCGGATGCTTACGGCACGTCGGAGAATGGGTTGGTGAAAAGGTTTGCGGATGCTCAATCTTCGATGGTGCTGCCGTACACGTTTTTGGACTCGGAAGGCGGCGTGCAGACGCCATGGAGCAAGTGGTTTTTCGCACAGGCCAACCAGGTGCGCGTGTTGTTGGGCGAGGAAGGGATCGAGGCTGGTGTGAAGGACATTCAGGACAAGGTTGCGGCCAAGCAAGGCACAGTGGTTGTCATGTCTATTCTGGAAGGCGAGCCGGAATCATGGGAGCCTCTTATGATCTCATTCTGCGACAAACTCAGCGATGTGACGACAAACTACGTTGCTGTGCTGACCGGCCTGAACGCCGTGGCTACTCCATCTTTTGAGGTGGTCCCTCACGTCTCATCCCTTTTCAACCTCGCGTCGGCATCCAAGCAATTCAGGAAGCTAGAGGACACTAACGAGACAACCACCTCCTCGACTACTGTCACCAAAGTCCAAGCGTCGCCGGCTATTGTGTTTGGAATGGTTTTCGGGTTGGTTTTCTTCCTCGTCACTTTTGTGTACCTCTCCTGTATGGACTCTTTACAGGCGCCTACACGATTTGTGAAACGAAACCCGCCGATGGGAAAGGTGTTCGACTAAATCGTTCCCCAAAATTAGAGTTGCCTTCTCACCATTTTTTTTTAATTTTAGTTTTTTTCTAATTTTATAAAATTAAAATGAAAAACGAACCAAAATTAGACATACATTATTACCCAAAGCGTAAAGAGGCTCAAATAAATATTTACTGTCATCTACAAGGAAGCTGGGGCGAGGAACACGAACACCTTTTCATTTCTTTGGCGACAACGACGACAATGACGATGACGAAGAAATGAAAATCGTAAGCGTTGTTGCTTTCGTTCCCCATTACAGCTAAACTTCTTCGACCAGCTTTGCTGCCGAGGGCCCGGTCTGACGATTGCCGATTGCCACTGTAGCGGCGACGACTGCCGCATTGATTCCACATTTCCCGCGGCCGCGCACAATCCTAAAGAAACCTTGTTCACCCCATTTGGGGCCCCAGCTGGCTTTGGCTTTCCAAAACGCGGTACCTTTCTCCGCTCCGAAGCCGACAAGAAGAACCGAGTGATTTAGCGTCTTCGAGGAGCAAAAGAAAGGGTTTGCAACTCCTCGACGGTACAACTGCAGCATGGTAGCGTCCATGGTTGCAGACATGGGACCATTTCTCGCCAGCTGGTTGGCAATCTCTGTTTCGTCACGGGGTAAAGCCTTCCACGAATCTACATAACCGAGCTGGTTTGAGCTGATCCATGAATCATCTTTGCAGATACTTTTCCGCCCTTGGCCAATCGTCGAAGTGGCGTTGCAATAAAAGTCGTCATGCTCACCACAAGAGGATTCATCGTAACCGCTCACCATGCATGGAAAGCACAGCGGCATTTCCGACTTGCCAAGCTCACCCGCACAGTAAGGCCAACTTGAGTCTTGCACGAACCCTTTTTTCCAAAACTCTAGCACGAGGTACGGCCAGCCCCCAAACACCCCGCAGACCGCATTATTGGTAGCGCGGTCTGCTTCCGAATTGCATTCTAAGCTGTGCTCGACACTGACCGATATATTCTTCTTACCGTGACGAAGAGCTAGCTGCCCTTCCACGACACCAGCCGCGGAGTAGATGTAGCACGTGCCAATGGTCCCTTGATCTTTCACAGCAGAGACCACGCCCGGCACCGTGGACCAATCAATTGGCTCAGTGTTGCGCTGTCTCTGTAAAACGCCACGACTCCCCTCGGGCACAAACTGATGATTTTTGCTCGTTTCAACAGCTGGCACCACGTGCATTCCAGCCCTCGAAAGCATTTGCGCAAACTCCTCGCTCGTCCAGTCCCCAAACGGCGAGTGCTCGGCTGAGTATTCCGCTCCATCCAGCTCATTTTCATTCATCTTCCGTGCCGCCTCGAGGTTCTCCAGAAACACTTTCCACCTGAAGCAATCACCTTGCTTCTCAAATCTCCTCAAAAACCTGTCATATCCCTCCACCGCTTTTGCATCGCCCAGGCCAGACCCACACTTGAGCACCATCTCCCCGAGGCCTGCATCGACCTTCTCATGCCCGTTCCAAGAACTCTCCGCTGTCCCATCCGCCGCCACTTCCACGAACCGTCCTGCTGCGAGGACGACTAACAACCCCGCAGCTGTCACTGCGTACCCGCGTACACACTTCATTCTCCAAACGGACAGTCAGCCTGCCAGAAGCTACGCAGCAAAGGCAAGGAGGAGGAAGAATCTGTCCCAGCTTCTCCCGTTCACTTGCGGGAATCTTCTTGTGGGGATCTTCTTGTGGGGATCTTCTTGTGGGAGCTGCTGGGGACGCACGCTTCTACCCGCGTGCTACCCGCATCCATAGGACCACCTCTTAACCCTCCAGTACACATCTGCTAGTTTTTACTATGTCTTGATTATCAAGTACTAGAGGAAAGTTCCTGGCATCGCCAAGCAAGGCGCGTTCTGCGACGTCCCGCAGTGGACGTTGGACGAAAATCCGGGACAGTTGCTGACGAACGGCGACCCCTACCTGAAATGTCAGTGACTCTAGTGATCTCTAGTGACTCATTCATTCATTCATTCATTCATTCATTCACTGACTTTGTGTGAGTTGAGCAAGTTGAGTATCACTGAGTTGGAGCAAACAAACAAACAAACAAACTAACAATCAAACAAACAAACAAACCAAAAGACATCAAAAGACCCAAAGACCAAAAACAAAGGCAGTGAGAAAGGAAAGACAGCACAGACAGCACAGACAGCAAACAGGAAAAGTTTGCTGGGAGTGAGGAGGTACTCGAGTACCGCGATAGCTGTGCAAAGAAAGGTAGTTGTTTTGCGAAGAGCTCCGAGTCGTGGACTTGCGAGTGAGGGCTTTCAGATTTGGCGAATTGGGCGAACTGGGCGAACTGGGCGAGGGCAGGTGGTGGAAGCTGGGGCTGAAAGTGGGAGGCGTGGGAAGTTGGGGCAATGGAAGGGCGGGTGAGCGACGAGCAGCTGCAGGAGCTGTACACATGGGTTGATAAGATACCTTTGTCGCGGCCGAAGCGGAACATAGCGCGAGACTTTAGTGATGGCGTGCTGTTTGCGGAAATTGTGCACCATTACCACCCGAAGCTCGTGGAGTTGCACAACTACAGCCCGGCGAATGGACTCAAGCAGAAGATATATAACTGGGAGACGCTTCACGCCAAGGCGCTGGCAAGAATTAAGTTTGTGCTCACACCGGAAGAGATCCAGGCCGTAGTGAATTGTAAACCGATGCAAATCGAGAAACTGTTGCTGAGACTCAAGTCCAAGTTAGCCATGTATGCTTCGCGCAGATCCTCAAGCGGCGCGAGTACTGGACGGCCCCGCTCGGTCGTGTCGAGTCTAGACGATAGGGAGGAAGACTCGGCCAGTCAGTACGATCTAGCTGAAAGTGGAGGCCCCCAGCATAGCTTTCACCGATCCCTGGACCAATCTGGCGGTATGCAGCAAAACAATGTCAGGGCGCTCTTGGAGGAGAAGGATCAGACTATTTTGGAGCTTCGGGATACAATAAGCATCTTGGAGCTGAAAGTGAAGAAGCTTGAGCAGCTTGTGCAGCTTAAGGACAACAAAATATCTGCTCTGCAGCAGCAGCTTTTCTGACCAAGTAATAGTCTTTTGTGTGATAAAAGTTGTATGATTTCAGCTGAGCAATTCTTTTCCCTTTACATCATAATCTGCAGTAGCACGCTTTTCGAATCCCAATCTCTGCTGCAAAGGCCAATGATCGGCAGACGCTCGTCAAAGCTTGAAAGTATTTGCGCTATCACAACGATTATGGCAAAGATCATTCAAGCTCAAATCGCCAAGCATCGGAGCGGACTGCTCTTGCAACGCGACCGGTGATCAATTTTAGCGTACTTGGTGATGGCCAAATTACAGCCAAACTATTGCCTCACATTTTGTCCTTTCCGTGGTGAGCCGAAGAGCTATCGAGAGGTTTCTCTCAACCGCTTCCGAGCGAAATCGGTCAAGAGCTTGTCGACTGGCTTTCCGAGGATCGATCCTGCGATTTTTGCGGAGGATGAGTTAAGACGCTCGACTGGGTTGATGTTGCGCTTCCAACAGACTGCATTCCTGAAACCAGTGAGTGCAGCTGAGTGCTGATGAGTGGGAGATCCCCGGACCGAGACAAGGCGTCCAGAGCGTCCTCCCTGTTAGACTGTTGGCAATCTGGTGCGACAATTGTTGTCGGCCTTAGAGCAGCGTGTGGATCAAGCTTCTCGATCTGAGCGTCCAGGCTCGCAGGGATACGAGTCAAATCAACGCCCTCGTCATCTCTACCCTTCTCTCCAACACTCATATGGTCTACTAAGTGAGATTTCGCTTTTGAAGTATTTGTCTTTGGTTTAGGAACAGCTTGATCAGGAGAAGGACCCAACGGCATCACGCTTTTTGGTAGCAGCAGACTTGCAAAATACGATTCCTGGGCTCCAAGCTCCGCCCCTTCGAAAGGCGCTTAAACCACCAAGAGAGGAGCAGCATTCATTCGAGCCATGGCATCGGCGTAGGAGGGTGCGGTTGAGCGTTCCAAACAAGCACGAACTCGAATCCAAAAACCCCAAAAGCATTGTTGACAGCACCTTGCTTGGACTCTTCAAAACCTTCCCCCCCCTAATCTTTAAGTCGTGAGCAACCACATCGCAAGGCTCCTGGTACTCGATGGATAGCATCACGAAAAGCGTTTTACGTCGGTTTGATCTCTTTCGTCTACTGGCATACTGTCGAGCCAACGGATAACTTCTCCCCAAAATTCTACGATCCTCAATAGAAGGTGTGCGTTGGGGGATCGCAGTGATACTAACAGCAAATGCATAAACTAAAAAGGCCAGTGATTCGTTTCGAGGCGTGCAAGTAGGAAAGGCTCTGAGGGAGGTTCAAGATGTACAGATCTAAGTAGAAAGTTTGTTGGCAAAGAATGCACTTGGGGGGGGCGGAGGTCTGGGCGTGAAGGAGCGAGCTGGAACGGGAAGCGCGGTCCAGTCGCAATCTACCGTAGAAGGACAAATGCGCGTTACGGAATGGAAGAGCGCGGCTTGGGAAGCAGTGTACTTGACGCTGGCGCTCTGTGCGTATGCACCTCTCAGTGCGGCTGGGTTTCTCGCCTTCTTTTTGTTTGATCGATTTCACCCTCATCACGTGTGGGTGGTAGACATTTCCAACAACGAAACCATCTTCTTGTCAAATGTCACTTCCTGGAGCGAGCAGCTGGCAAACGGAATAGTTTACGATGCGATCTTTTTCGGCTTTTTGCCATGGTCATTTTTGCAGTACGCAAGGATTGGTGTATGCGCGACGGTGGCCTGCGTTGTTGCGGTGGTTGCAGGATATGTTGTCTATGCGGCAGTCAAAAGTCAATACGGAGAAGCTTCCAAGGCCCTCTTCGCCTCGAGCGTCGCCCCGTTTCTCTGCTTCATGCTCTGCTTTCGCTTCATGCTGCCACGCGACTCACATCTGCCGTCACAGGCTTTGAAGCAGTACCTCGTTATTGTGGTGTGCATAGCTTTGATTTCTGTGTTCAACAAAATTTCGGCCAATAGCACTCGAGACAAGCTGCTTCTCGTCTTTCTCGCACTTCCCGTCGCTCGAGAAACGTGGTACGTCCTTGCTCGAACCTCCGCCAAGGCCTTGACACTGGTTCCATTTGTGGGGGGCAAGACCGTCGAAGTCAAGTACGACAGGACCTGGCCCTTCTTTCTTTGGATGCAAATAGTAGCGTCGTGCCTCGTACGCTTGACGTTTTTAAAGCTCGAGGATGGAGGTCTTTTTGTAATCGCGGTGCTATACCAAAGCGCACTGGAGTTGTTTCTTCGCTTTACTTTGCACAAGAGAGACAAACTGCTAAACGTTTTATTTACTTTTTGGCGGGGTACTGATAACAAATACTCGTCAATGATCCATTTTGCCCCCGTCAAAGACAGCACCGGCAGTATTGAGTTCGGCAAGGTTAGTCCTTTTTCTGAGGACCCAGGGAAGCCCGCACCACCGACCGAGCGGCGAAAGTCGTGGGGTTTTCCTCTTACAGAGACGTTGGAAGAGAGGGAGACTTCAATGCTGTTAATCGGAGAGCAGCTTGTGGAGTACATTGCGATTCTTTGGTGCGTTGGTCTCATTATTATTTACAAAGACGCTCCTTTGGCTTTCCCTTTGGAGTATTTTTCTCCAGAAGATGAACAGCAGGAATTCGGTGCAGCTCCGAAAAACGTTCCACTCCTTGGCTGGGCCGCAACACAGATCTTGGCCGAGCTCGCCACGGACATGATTTGCAGTTTCATCGAGATCAGAAGGGGCTTTGAATTGCGCAAGATTTGGGATGCTAGGCCGACTGGTTTTTTCCTGACGTTCACATTATGTTGCATTTACGCAAGCTGGGCGATCTTTGCTCTCATAACTTTCAAAGACATATTTGGCGAATGCACTGGGAAAGATGTGTGTTGTTGCTCCGGAGGCAATGGACTGCAGCCCAATGGGTTGCGGGAAAGGTATTGTAAAAGGCTGTACCCGGAGAATGGAGGTCTGCCCGATGCCTCGATGTGCCTGTAATTGTGATCTTTTCCTGAACTTTATTTTGAGCAGAACATATAAACTCGATGTATTCTTGATACATCGACAAATGTCCGCGAAGTTTTGTGCTCCCATGAGCTTGATATGGACCTTGATTCTGTTGGTCTGCCGGCTTAAAAACAAGTGTTTTTTCACTCTGCTGTCACTTGTCTGATCTCCTCAAGAAAAGCGATTCGCGAAGGACTGCATTGAGGAAGACTAACACTTACGAGCTACAATGGCATGATCGCTCGGCTGCCTTGGCTACTTGTTGGCGGACACTAGCATCGAAGAAGGAGCTGCATTTTTTTTTGCAGGGCTCCAAGGCACAAAGGCAATGCTTTCATTGACACGGATGGGAGACGTCACGTGTCTTGGTATATTTTCAGGTGCTCCATTCGTGTATCATTGTGCTGCTCAGACTTCAAGCCATTCACGGTGACCGGCGCCGCGACCTGTATTGCAAAACGTTCTCACCTGACTTTTTCAGAGCTTCCAGAATAGTGCACGTTGCGAGACAGGAAAGTCGACTTTAGGACCTTTCTGCAGGTCACGTGCCTGTTCAAGAGACGCATCTTGAGAGCTGGGCAACCAGCTAGCCAGATCAACTCGCACTTTGGAGTCTATTCGAAATGGAGTTGGCTCGGCACGTTGAAGCTGCGACCGTTGTGTGGGAGAGTAAGTCCCACTCCGATTGTGACAGCTCCTCCTCCGGTTTTCTCGACCAAGACGGGCTAAGAAGATTGAGGTATCGCGCATTTCAATTGCCTTTTCGTGGTGATGAACCACGGCCAGCCACAATTTCTCTCTCTTTCTCGGCGCTGAAGTGAAGTGAACCGACCACCAACGGTTATGAGAATGTGAACCTGGCCAATTCAGCTATCGGCAACGAGCCGAGTAGAACCCCCAGATCTGTAACACAAAATACACAATGGAAAGAAAACATAGAAAGGCATGAAGCTCAACGCATACTCTCACATTCGCTCTCCACCTTTACACTCCCGTCGCTCGACCCTCCACGGGCAAACAAACGCATGCGCCGTACTCTATGGTGTCAGCAGGGGTTTCTAAAAGGCCAAATTTCTGTCATGCATCTTCCAGCAGGTAGAGAGAGTTAGCTCTGCCCTTCCCTGTTGTTTCGCAACTGCAAAAGGATGCATGGCCCGGCAAGTAGTGCCACACTGTCACACTGGCACTCAGGATCAGCTCAGCCTGAGGCTCCTCCACAGTGCAACGGATTGATTTGCTTTCTAGTTGTTGTCTACGACACGGACTGCGGCCCTTACGCCTCCTTGTGCAAGACACTCAAGACTTTGTTGGCGTTGGAGTAGGAATAGCCGCTGTAACCATCTGCCAAAGTGGGGTGGAATGGCCTTAAGTGACGATGATTCTTGCTTGGGGTTTTCATCCGAGATGTGCAGTGCATATCTGAGTGACAGGCTTACAGGCCAAAGAATGCATTGAGGGGGCGGAGGTCTGAGCGCGAAGGAGCAGGCTCGAACGGGGACGGCGAGCAAGACGCATTGGCGCAGAAGGCGCGATGCGCATTAAGGAATGGAAGAGCGCGGCTTGGGAAGCAGTGTACTTGACGCTGGCGCTCTGTGCGTATGCGCCTCTCAGTGCGGCTGGGTTTCTCGCCTTCTTTTTGTTTGATCGATTTCATCCTAATCAGGTATGGGTCGTAGACACTTTCAACAACGAAACGATCATCTTACCGACCGTCGCTTCCTGGAGCACGCAGCTGGCAAACGGAATAGTTTATGATGTGATCTTTTTTGGATTCTTGCCGTGTATATTTTTGCAATACGCAAGGGTTGGTGCACGCACGACGGTGGCCTGCATCCTTGCTGTGATTGCAGGATATGTTGTCCACGCAACAGTGAAAAGTCAATACGGAGAAGCTTCCAAGGCACTCTTTGTCGCGAGCAGCGCCCCGTTCCTCTGTTTCATTCTATGCTTCCGTCTCATGCTGCCGCCGGACTCCCATCTACCGTCGCAGGCTTTGAAGCAGTACCTCGTGGTTGTGGTGTGCATAGCATTGATTTCCGTGTTCAACACAATATCGGCAGATAGCATCCGAGGCAAGCTGCTTTTAATCTTTGTCGCACTTCCCATTGCCCGGGAGACGTGGTACGTTCTTGCTCGAACCTCCGCCAAGGCCCTGACGCTGGTTCCATTTGTGGGGGGCAAGACCATCGAGGTCAAGCACGACAGGACCTGGCCCTTCTTTCTTTGGATGCAAATCGTAGCATCTTGCCTCGTACGTTTGACATTTTTGAAGCTCGAGGATGGAGGTCTTTTCGTAACTGCGGTGCTGTACCAAAGCGCGCTGGAGTTGTTCCTTCGCTTTACTTTGCACAAGAGAGACAAGCTGTTTGACATTTTATTTTCTTGTCGGAGGCGTGCTGATGACAATGATACGCCGATGATCTACTTTGCACCTCTAAAGAACAGCACCAACAGTCTGGACAGGTGCAAGATTTCTCCCTCTACAGTGGACACAGAAAAGCCCAAACCACTAACTGAACGGCAAAAGTCGTGGGGATATCCTCTCACAGAGACGTTGGAAGAAAGGGAGACTTCAAAAAAGAACTTTACTGCCATGTTATTAATTGGTGAGCAGCTTTCCGAGTACATTGCGATTCTTTGGTGTGTTGGCCTGATTCTTATTTACAAAGACGCTCCTCTGGCGTTCCCTTTGGAGTACTTCTTGCCGCAAGATGGACAGCAGGGATTTGAAGCAGCTCCGAAAGCAGTTCCACTCCTTGGCTGGGCCGCGACACAGATCTTGGCCGAGCTTGCCACAGATATAATTTGCAGTTTCATCGAGATCAGAAGGGGCTTTGAATTGCGCAAGATGTGGAATGCAAGACCGGCTGGTTTTCCCGTGATGTTCACTCTGTGTTGCATCAACGCAAGCTGGGCGATCTTTGCACTCGTGAGTTACAGAGACATTTTTGGCGAATGTAATGGAAAAGACGTGTGTTGCTGCTCCGGAGGCAACGGCCTTCAGCCCAATGGATTGCGGGAGTTGTATTGTAAAAGGTTGTACCCTGAGAATGGGGGTTTGCCCGATGCCTCGATGTGCCTTTGATTGTTATCTCCTTCAGACTTTCAGTCTTATTCGAATAACAATGACATGAACAAGTAAATTTTATTAAACTCTTTCTTGACGAGTCGCGAACCCTCTGCGCAGTCTCATGTTTCTCTGACTTTGTTATACACCATGGTTCTCTTCGCGTGCCGGCTCGGGCACTAAAGGTTTTACTCTGTTGTCATTGTCTGGTCTTTCCAACTTTCCAAGATGGGCTATTCGCGAGGGAATGCTCTTATCAAATTCTATGCCATGATCGGCAGCCTGTGGCCAGGTGTTAGCTTTGAACAAGGAGTTGAGACTTTCTTCACAGCGCTTCGCACACGCAAGGGGAGAGCCCTCCTTGACATGAATGAAGTGTTCGCCAGGAGGTAACCCGCCTTTATTTAATTTCAAGTGTTGATTGCGGAGACCACTTCGATGTCCTCGTGCACTTGTAAGAATATAAAGCTAAAAGGACAAGGTATTCCTTTAGTTCTTGTGAGTCCTGCTTCAAGTCATTCTCGAGATGTCGGGCTCCGCGACCTGTATCGCAAAACGTTTTCATCTTACTTTATGAGAAATCTCAAAAGAGTGCACTCTGCGAGACAGAATACTGAACTTGAAGGAACTCGGTCCGTAGATTACGTGACAGCTAAAGAGATGGATTTTGAGAGCCGGGCAAGCAGCTAGCCGGATGAGCTTGCACTGTACTCTAAGGTCTTTCGAAATAGAGTTGGTTGGCTCTGCACGCCGAAAGGTGCGACCGAATCGGGCGAAGTCGGACGGGGGATCGCGAAAGAGCGAAATACGTATTATCTCGCACTTTTGTTCAAGCGACTTGCACACAAAACAGAGCCGCTGCTCCAAATTTAGAGGTCTGAGACGTGCCGAGCCGTCGCACAAACCGCCGACCGTTGCGAAAGAGGGATGTTCGCAGACCTCCGAGTCACTCCTTCACACGACGCTCCCGCGGGAGGTTGGGAAGATGTGCACCCACAGGCTCTGCACATCTCCCAAATCCCACATCTTCAAAAGCCGACGAGCTCTCCAGCTGATGCTTTCAATTTTTTCGCGCAGTTTTGCGGTCAAGTCATGTCAAGTTACAAAGCTACCACCTGCCATCAAAATGCCCTGTTTTCATTCATGAACGGTGAACGTAACGATACGTCTTACTGTAGGAAAAATCTCGTTCAATGTCCGAGGTTTATGTAATAGTGTGCAAAGTAGATGGGACTATCGCACCTCCCTCGCTCATTTTGTGTTTTGCAAAATTCAAATGTTTTGCAGGTCTGATGCCATCGTCCATCCATCCACCGAGACAACATTTGTCTTTGTGTCTCTTCGACTTGTTCGCCGCGAGACGGAAGGAAGGAAGGAAGGGAGGGAAAGAAAGAAGGGAGGGAGGGAAAGAAAGAAGTGAGGGAGCATCAGGACGTTGCGTTGCTTCGGCTTCACTTCTCTCTGCTCAACAATGCATCATTGAAAATTTATTCAAGTAGAGACTACTCTAAACTGCGAGAGAGACCGCCAGACGGGCCACTACCGCAACGCGTGGGAGATTCTAATGGCCCGTGGCGTAGGCGTGTTGCCTCGCAGAGACAAGTATTCAGTATAAGTACGAACCCTTAGATTGACAGACATCTCTTTACTGACGAGAGGAAAGAGGAACGAAGGCGGCGATAAAAAGAAGCTGCAATTATCCTTGACCTCTTTTTTCCGACGAAACTCGGTTCGATTTTGAGATAGTTCAAATCAAGAGCCACTTGTGAGATCTTGTGAGGCGTCAATCTCTGCCAAGCCTCTCGCGGCGACTTTTGACCCGCACGCACCAGCAGCGTGGGCCAGCGCTTTTCCGGGGCCAACAGGGGATCACAAAACTGGGGCGATCTTCGATGATCTTCGCATTCCTGTGTGTCCTATTTTACGCTACCGGTACCTGTACCGCCAGGGAAGCTTAACTTCGTCGGCTACTAATAGCTAGATAGTAGCTATGAAGGAAATATCGTAGGACTCGTCTTTGCCTCTCTCTCGCACCCTCTCTAATTCTCATTCTTCTCTCTCTCTACCTTCGCATCTTTTGCTTCCGTGACTCTCTCTACTTGTCTTCTCTTGATAGCTCAGCAATCTCAGCAAGCTCAGATAAGCTCAGCACTGAAAGCATTCATCTCGGCGTTGTCGCTCGCTGCTGGCGTTTTGTCAGCAGATGGGTAGTACCCCGTAGCCGGTACAGTATCTGGAGCACTACGTACGGGCGTAGGGGACATTCTCTGCTGAGGTTCGCTGCTCATCAGGCGGTAGCTGCGAGGAGTGCCTTCATCGCATGAGAGCACGGCGGTGCATAATTTGTTCCCGATGATTTAACTTTTCGCTGTTCGTCGAAATGGGATGACAGATGATGACAGCGTTCAATCTGTTCATTCAAGTCAATCATTGATGATCAAAGCAGCAAACTACACAAGTTTATACAAAGATGGCATTATGAAAAAAGAAGAGAAGAATTGGCCCTGATTGGAAGACTTTCTTTTCCTTGACGGGTGGAAAACCACAAAGGAAGAGAAACTGGAAGAAAACGTCAGAATTCAGAATATTCAGAACTCCAAGCCTCGCAACCTTGGGTACCGTACTGGATTGACTGGCCTCAAGAGCCACAAATTTCGAGGAGTTGGATTGTCTTTTCTCTCCGCAGAGGAACTCTGAGAAAGGGCGGTGATAAACCAACCAACTTGTTCTTCATATGAATGAAACTCGAAAACGCAAACGTAAAACGCACCCAACCAAACCAAGGCTGTACACTCAGCGCCTCTCTTCCTCGTAGACAAGACACAGTCAGACTGACGCGCAAAAGGGAGACAGAGATGACAGAGAGAAAGGGAGATGGAAAGAAAGAGGGAGAACTTGCGCGATGTCTAAGGTGGCCGTAGGGCACCTACACGGAGGAGAAAGTTGACCAGCGTAGCCACACTCACTCGCGACGTAAGCTCCGCGCCAGTACGACAAGTCCAAAAGTAGTCTCAACAGTCTCAACCCCTCCTCACTCACAGGCTCACTCTATCTCACTCTCCAAGCAACCCACACGGGCTAGTCCCATCTCTCCCTGGAGCCTACCTCCTCGCCTACTGCCACACCCTCGTATGAACTTCTCACTGTCAGGTCAGCTCAGGTCAGCTGGTGTATGGAAAGAGTTTGGAAAAGGTTGGGAGGTACTTCACTCGGCAACTCGCAAGTCCGCACAGTGCGGCGGGTAATGCAGTCACCGTATGCAGGTGAGGACCGGAAATTGACGACATCAGAGACGAGACCTTTCAAAAACGCGAGAGCTGCAAGAGGTTCAGAGTACAGAGCGACGGCAGTCCTCAATCCAAGCAGCGAAGGAAGCGAAAAGCGAGAAGCGAGAAGAGAAGAGCACGGCGAGCTCTGGTCAAAATGGGTGCCGAGTCGAAGCGCAATTCGGTGAGCAAGGTGATCAAAATGTTTTTGGAGAACAAATACAGAAAGATTAGACTGGAGGTGGAGGAAGAGGAGAAAAGAAGAGAGTCTCTTGAGGCCGTGCTCTCTGATCCGGACATTGACCAGGACACGAAACGACGTGCGCTGGAGCGGGACGGCGCGCATCACACTCCGGAACACATTCAGAAGGTGCAGGAGATGCGAAGCGCTCGCGCAAAGTCAACAAGAAGTGTCCCACTGTGGAAGTGAACTCACAGTCAATCCTTCTGTCCCCAGTCCCGCTCGATCACTCTCGATACGATGCGCCGACTCACTCGTCCAGAGCTTTGGCCATGCCATTTGGCCTTTCACTGCTTGATGAGAAGGACCTTGTCTCTAGTGTACAATACCTCTTGCTTTCATTATGACAGAACCGCTCTGGCTCGGCCGGGAACTAGATCTCTACCCGAGCACACAACTTTTTCGTCAACGCTTCGATGACGCCGCATGTAAGAATTTCGTAACCTCATCTTTTCGTTCTTTTTTTAAATTAATGCATCACTTGGCTATGTTACACGAATCCTTGAGTTTTAAAAGCATTGTAGCGTCTGCGCGAGGTACTCACAGTCAGTATCTCAGTCACTCGCAATCACGAGGGCAATGTAGACACCAATGGCCAGGAAAGCAATACTGATGCATCCCCATATCACCCCCCAGCATCGGCTGGAGGTTCCCTTGCACATTTGCGAGAACTTGACGGCATCGCTCTCGTTCTCGCGTCTACTGATGAGGTCGTCGTAAATGTCGTAGATGGAGAACAAACAAGACATGACCCCGAGGAAGAGCAGGAGATACTGCAACCCTTTGAACGGAGTCAGCAATTGCAGAGCCCAGAAACCGCCGATAATGGCCAAGAATCCAACACAGAGAAGTCGCAGAGAGTTGTTATGCGCGTAAAAGAGCACAACTACCAGCGCCAGGCCCAGCAAGCCGGCAAACACCTGCACCGAGATGAAGTTGACGGACCCAATGATGAATGCCATCCCCCAAAAGCTGCTTCCAAGGTAACCTGCAGGCAGAATACACCACATGTTACCGCCAACAGTCTTGGTCACCCCGCCCTCATCAGCGTGTACCTCCATCCCTGTTACCTTTCCACAGGTCATGATCGCAGCCGTTGCATGGCCGCACTCATGCAAGAAAACCACGATCATCTTGAACGGGATTAGCACTTTCCACCTCCAAATCAGCCAAATTATCAGCGAGTAGCCCGCCACCAGGCAGAGCAGCACGATCTGCATTTCATTGCAACACCCATTCAGGCTCCAGTTCGCGTTCAGCAGCGTCCCTCGCTCGGACGACGCTGCTGCCGTTGGGGCCGCTGCCAGAGCGTCCACCACGCTGTCCCTCAGGTTGGACCCCGGCATCTCTGCGACCTCGCAACGATTGAAACCCCCAACTTGCCCGACCGAGGTCTTTTCGACGAGACTCCTCAAGGCAAGTGCCTGACGTTTGTTTGCCTGTCAGACAACTTGAATCCGCTGCCTCTTCATCACTTCATCTCTTCATCTCTTCATCTTGACTTGTTTCTTACTCGAACTGTATGTTTCTCATAATAGCAGTTTGCGTTTGCCGAATTTCGCCAAACTATTTCTCAATCAATGAACAGCGAGCAGCGAGCACAAACTTTGTTGTGCTTTTGGGCGCACTTTTGCTGCAACCATGCAAAAAAACAAGAAACCAAAGCTCAACTCTTGCATTTACAGAATTCAGTTAGTTCGCCAAAGCGAAGAGCTGGAATGTTTGGAGGTGGACTTTTTTTCCAAGTCGCAAGGAAGTTCAGATTCAGAATTCAGAATTCAGAATTCAGAAAAAACGTTAAAAACTTTAAAGTGAGATGAACGTGTTCATTGATCATCGATCGCTGCTGATGCAAAAATGCAAACAAAACATTAGTCTGTAGAGATTCGCTCCACGGTCTACAGGGAGTAGCTTTGCTCCCCAAAAGTCCACCTTCCGTTGGTGTCTAGCGCTGACTACTCTCTCGCCTAGTTGCGGAAGGGGAAAAATCTCCATTCGGGATGTCTTCAGAAAAGCCTAATTAAACAGTAATGCGCCGTAAGACGGGGGGGGGAAAAACCTCGCGAGCATGGAACTTGCCAGCGCACTATCCCCATCTACCTTTTAAACTAGTCTCCGGGAGGAAATTCTTCTCGGAGGAAAAAGCGTGCGGAAAAAAAAGGCAGAAAAAATGCCCAGAAAATCCCCCCAAAAAGCTCGAAAAAAGAACGAAGAAAACCATTCCCGCACTCCCCCACTTCCCCACAGACAACCCCGCACTAGTCCCCGGCGGCAGAAGGCAAGAGGTGTACTTCACCCTCCTCCCTCCCGAGGACCCTTTCGGCGATTTATTTTATCGTACACACACTGTCCCCGCCCGCAGTCCCCACAGTAGAAAAGGAGAAAAGGAGAAAAGCACCGTCTGCCTGCCACTTTGCCAGCGCCAGTTCCATCGGTTAGCGTCCCGGAGTACCCGCAGGGCTCGGCGCGGACACTGTTTGGGGTGCGCGCCACCCCCGCAGCTGGCGTCTAGGTGTGGGGAAGGGCTGTGTTTGCTCGCGGCGGGAAAGAGCGAGTTTTGGTTTTAGGTCCTCCGGAGTTGTGGCACTCTGGTTTCGCACATCCGTTGTTGGAGATCGAAGAGGATTAGATTAACAACAACAAGAACAACAACAAAGGAGAGAGAGAGGAAGAGAGAGCGATCCGTTGATTGATTCAATATAGGTGTGACTGGGCATACTCGAGTGGGTGAGTGAGTGAGTGAGTGAGTGTTGTTGCGTTGGCGCTTGGAGTCGTTCATTGACTCATTAACTCATTGACTCGCGGGTTTGTTGAGCGAATTCCAATTTTTGCAATTGAAAAGAAATTCTTGCGACGCATCGGAGGCAAGAAGAGAAGGTGGAGGAGTTGCCGGGAGCTGGCCGCGGACGGCCAGCTAGGAAGCGGCGCAGGCTTGGAGGTAGCGCGGGAAGCAATCGAAGAGTGGGAGGTGGCGAATGTATGAACTTGGAAATGCCAACCTCAATAGAAAGCAATGTAATGTCGCATCATGCGATATCAAGGTCACGAGGAGACACAACAGAGGACGCAAAAGCGAAAGCGCCACCGGAGGACGAGCCAGGTTCAGCGCCGCGTCAAAATGCTGCAGGGTCACTGAATAGTAAGGATGTTGGCGGGGAAAGCAGGCACATTTCCGGGAGCATGGATGTCCATATCGACGATGGCTCTTCGTCTGCCTCTGCACAGCAAGCAGCACATGCACATGTGCAAACCCATGCAGGACACAAGAGGTCAATGAGCGGCAATATGGCTGCGCAACCTGCTTTAAGAGACCCTATGGACGCTCCTGTGCGAAAACTCTCTATAAATCTAATCCGGACGTACAAATACATCAATCAGGTGTACTACGAAAATAAACGCAAGCGACAACAAACGGAGGCAGCAGCAGCACTAGCTAGTGCTGCTGCCACCCAAAGCGGCGCATCGTCAAGCACAAACAGCGGCGTTGGTCCAAACGCTTCTCAGCAACAAGCTCCGGCTGCCTCATCGGCGATCTCGTCATCATCGTCATCCTCCTCTTCTGCGGGTACTACTCGCGCAAGAACGTACAATAATGGCTGCGACGACGAAAACTCGGACTACATAATACGGATTGGCGAAAAGTGGAACCAGAGATACGTGGTCAAGCAGAAGATTGGCAAGGGGTCTTTTGGCCAAGTGGTCCGCGCCTTTGACGAAGTGAGGAACGAGAATGTGGCAATAAAAATTATCAAAAGCCGGAGGCCATTCTTTCTGCAGGCCAAGACTGAGATTGCTCTCTTGAATGAGCTAAATGACAAAGATCCCGACGATAAGTGGTTTATCGTGCGTCTTCTTGACACCTTCGTCCATCACAATCATCAGTGCTTGGTGTTCGAAATGCTGTCGTACAATCTGTACGACCTGCTGAGAAACACCCAGTTTTACGGCGTATCGCTTAACCTCATCAGAAAATTCGCTAGGCAGATCCTCAAGGCTCTCTACTTCCTTGCTAGAGATGATGTCGATATTGTACACAGTGACCTGAAACCTGAAAACTTACTGCTTCGGCACCCGAAACGATCTGCGATCAAGGTGATCGATTTTGGTTCATCTTGCAAATCAGACAAGCAAATGTATTCATACATACAATCCCGTTTTTACAGATCGCCAGAGGTGATTCTCGGGAGGCCATACAGCGTAGCAATCGATATGTGGTCACTGGGATGCATTCTTGTCGAGATGCACACTGGAGAGCCGCTTTTCTCTGGGAGTGACGAACATGATCAGATTTTCCGCCTCGTTGCAGTCAGAGGCATGCCACCCGAGAGCATGTTGGACTCTGCAAGCAAAACCCAACAGTTCTTCGAACAGAAATCTGCGACTGAGATCGCCAACGAGAAGGAGGATTCGCCTTTTCACGGTTCAAAATGGAAACTCATTCCAAGGCGAAGAGCCGAGTCCCCTGAGGCCGAGCTAGCGAGGCATCGCCGCTCACTGCAACAAATTCTGGGACTTGATGGTGCAATCGGGCCGGCCGTGCGCCGCAATGGTGAGCCCGGGCATTCTCGGCAGATGTACGATTTGTTTATCGATCTCGTTGACAAGATGCTCTCGTACAACCCACAGCGGAGAATCGACCCAAAAACTGCTCTCAATCACCCGTTTATTCTCTCAGACTCTCAAAATATTGTCATGCATCCCTCGTATCGCTCTTCGCTCCATCACGCCGCATCTATGGGGGGAACGGTCGGCCGGAATGCCGCGAGTGGGGTACCGCAGCATTCCGTTCCGCCCGCTGCTCCTGGCGCCGGCCCCCTCGGTGCTGTTGCTGGTGCTGGTGTAGGGGACAGCAAGGCATCTGCAGGCGACTCTGAATCCCAAAGCGATTTTTGCGCACGCAGACCCGGATCTGCTCCTGCTGCTGCTGTGGGCGGCAACTCCAGAATCCAGAGAAAATCGGCAGCTGGCGTTAAGTAAATACAATGAAATAGCTTTATGTGTATCTGTGCCCCCGTTGACCTTTACTTTCTCCCGAGTATTAAAGTATGAATGTCTCTGCCAATACATACATCGTGGACGAGAGTTGACCATGAAACCGAATCTTCACGCAGGGCGGCTTCTGTTTGATATTCTCATAGCTCATGGCGTGGCGCAAAGTACAGAACGCGTCTCACAGAGACTGGCATTCGAAGGTCTACCCATGTCGACTCCCGTCCCTCCTTTGTCAGCGAATGTGCAAACATGTTTTCCTCGAAGCACTGGACAAGAATTATAGAGGCTGCAAGATTTCAAACCGGGCATCGCCACGGTAATCTGGTATCTCTGCGAGAGCTAGAACGCACGGCTCGCAATTAATTTGATTGAAAAAATCGATGCCCGCTTGTCCAATCTCGCTCACGAACGCTCCTTTTCCAACATGGAGTATCACAAATGAACAATGCATTTACATGTGTGCATGACGGCTATTTCTGGCGAGTTAGAGTATCGCTTCAAGATGAAATTCTTGGAATAGGCAGATTGGACTGTACCTGGTGCATACACTATTCAATCACGAATAAAAAATAGAGCAGAAATAATATCTTTTACAAAATGCATCTTGGCAAAAATGGTTAAAGCTGTTCACGAACATATATACTAGGAACCCAGCCTTGTTCTTCGACTTGACGTCCGCTCGTATGTACTAAGCACCATTCCGAAGTGCGCTGCGCCAAAACAAGCTTTTCACCTTGCTTGACGGACAGTGCACCTTCATAATTGGCTTCAAAGTCCCACAGAACTGTTAGAAAAACCTCTTTTTTGGTCTGACCGCGGTTGTGTAGAACATCGTGCTCACTATCACCTTCACCGCTTTCGTCCAAGTCGTCGTCATCATCGTCTTCGCCAAGACTGTCAAGGTCATGCTGGTCTGCAGAGTCAGCGCTTTCAAGGGAGTCCCCCCTTTCAGTGCGACGTTCGCAGCCATCAAAGAACGTCAGACTCGAATGGGTGTTATTACTTGGCAGCTGCGCAACGGTGTCTGCTTCGTTCTCATCATCTTGATCTTTTTCAATTCCGCGGAGGCCGGCGTCGCCGACATCCTCGCCTTCGCTTGCGCTGCGAGTGCGGGAGACGTTTGGACTCTCAAGTCCTTGAATTGCCTCCGTGTTCCCGAGGGACTCCTCAGAAATCTCGTCACACCTGGCAAATTTGCCTGCGTTCCCAACCACCCTCCTGACATTTGGATCTGGCACGTAAGGCTTCAAAGCTCCAAACCTTTGTCTTAACGTGGCAATGTCCTCTGTTTTGGGTAGTTTCTTTGGCGAGTATGGAAAGGTCATATCCCCGTAATAAGCCGAGTAAATCGCGCACAGGTATTGCTCTCCGTTTGCTCTCGCATGGCGACGAAGCCAAGCAACTAGATAAAACTCAAACTCGTCTGGTACGGGGAAGCACAACACGCACATACCCAGAAGATCCCACCCCTTGGAGGCAGAGTCCATGGAGGGATTCTCTGTCAACTGCTTCATCAACTGCATGAATATCTCTGTCCGAAGAACGGGCTCTTGAACGCCTTTACAGATCACGTCACAGGCTAAAGCGTCTCGCAAAGGGTACTTTCGATCCCCCATGTATCCCAAGATATCTTTGAAAAGTACCTTGGCGATCGTGGACAAAGACTGATTTCCGGTCGAGGTTTTGGCAGTCCCAAACTCCAAGAGCGAGGTATGAATTGGCCGGTTTGTCCACTGCAACATTCCTTGCGCCAGCGCGTCTTTTTGAAGGGAAAGACCAAACATTCTTGAGTGCGCAAAATCGTAGGGGTCTCTCAGCTTGGAGTATCGCGCCAGCTCAAATTGGTCGGCGTGAGCCTCTAGCAAGAGTTCTTTCAGGCGTATTTCTCGCTGAATCTTCTGCACGGGGTCATCCAATTCTATCGCCCGCTTAAGCTGAAGCTTTACAAACTCGTCTTCTGGTAATCGCAGTAGGTAATTTAGCTCCTCCACCACCTCGCTCACATGGCCGATCCGAGCAGCCTCTACAGAGAGCTCCGCCATGCGATCGCGATCTAAAATCTGCAAAGCCTCCCTGGCTGGAACGTCAATTCGCACTCCTGCGCATTTTGCGAGTGCCTCCTTGGCAGACTCAAGAATGGATTCGGAATTCGGCGCATCATAGACTTTCTTAATGTCGATGATGCGCTGCACTGCTGCCCCAAGATCTTGATACACGGTTTCAGGGTCACTGTCATACTTTTGCAGCAGCTCTGTGACCTTTGCGGAAGCTTCGTTCCATTGCTTGAGGCTTGCACGGAGTTGCTTAGCCATGGCGAGGCTTCTGGGCTCGAAACTGAAGAGAAGCCTTAGATGGCCCACGTTCTCGGCAGAAAATTTAATCGCACTCTCCAACTTGTCGAGATCATGAAAGTCATCGCAAGCTTCCTGTAGCCTCTCTTCCGAACTCGATAATCGCCTGGTGAATTCCCTCGCCAGATAGCCTCTGACAATTCGCTGACATATGGGCACAATCTTTTCGAGGGCGAGATTACGCAGCAATTCAAGCAAACGATGCTCCTTGGTTTGACAAAATATCATGGTGGATCCCACCCTCACTTCGTCAAAGTTTTGATTTGAAACATGGAGAATTTCTTTGCACAAGCCCACCGCGCTTTCGTTGATCGAGTTTTGATAGTGTGACCAATGCAATTTAGCACTTTGGCCGCTAGGGACGGGATCCCTTCCATGATTTATACAACCGTATCTTGAAGCAAACTGGTGATGCAGGTACCGGAACGGGAAACCGGTTTTTTGAATCTCCACAGCCTCAAACACACCAGAATAGCGCAACTGCTCCACACAGGTCCTCGCGTCGAATAAGTCGGGGCTCTTTTGGTCGTTTGGCTTGATGCAGCGTACGAAACGAGGAACGGTCGTTGACAGAGCTCCAACGAGGGCTTGTAGTTGTCTTCGAAACTGGTGCGAAAGCGTTTTCTGCTGGGCGCTGTTGGAAAAAGAGGAAGTGCCGGATCCGTTGCATTTCTTCCTGTCAGAAAATAGTTGGGCAGTCAACTCAGCCTTCGATCGAGTACAGAGACGGCAAAGACCGTAGAAGAGTGTGTCCTTGTTTTTCTCCAGAAAACCAGTGCAATCATACTCAACCACACCTGCATAATGCAGCACTTCAAAAGAGCCACTAAAGCCGCCAGAAGGCGATTGACTCTGCGAACTCGGGCTGGATGAGGAGTTTATGTCAACCACACGGAACTGATGGGAGCCTTCTAAGCGACTTCTCGCTTTCCGAAGAAAAGACTCATCTGATCCCTTCGGGACTTTTATTTCCTCATCAAGTAATGGGAGCAACCCGGTACTGCTATTTTCAAAAACTTCCAGGAGGGACACATTATCCACAAAGTGGACCTCCTCGAAGTGAATGTTTTCTCGCTCGTAGAGATCCCTCTCTTCCTTGAAAATCAGCTTGTTGAAGTGCTGCTGTAGCTTCTCGTTGGCGTAATTGATCAAAAACTGTTCAAAGGAATTCTTTTGAAACATCTCAAAGCCGAAGATATCGAGAATCCCAATGACATTGTGGCTCCCCATCGCCACATCCTCCTCCGCCGTATTGTGAGTGCCAGCCTGGGAGTCGGCCCCCAAGGAAACGTTTACACGGTGTACTAGCCAGTCAAACTGCTTTCCGTAGATTGCTTTCGCCAGGGAGTCACGCCCCACCCTCGCCTGCTTAGGATTGAGTGGAATTACACTCTCCTCTCCGCGAACAAGGAGGGTTTTGTAGCACAAAGCCGCTACTAACTCCTCCGGAGACAACTCCAGAAACTGGGCTGCTTTGTTCAGGTAAGGTTTTGTTTTGCTATCAATAGCGGAGCCTTCCAATGACCCATCCATCATTTCAGAAATGAAGTCGATATTTCCGAGGAATAACACGGCAACTGTTGTTTGTAAGACCCACTCCGTTTCGCCCGCGGAGAACCCGAGCCTCTGCATAGCGCCTGTCACGTCTTCGAGCTTGAACTTGCTGTCCACCTCCGGAACAAGAAGGCAGCCTGACTTTGAGATGTAGTTGAACTCCTTGGGATCTCCTAGCTCGTACTTGATTTTGGTAGCTTCATCCGCAAATAGCTGGTAAAAGATGTGGTAGTTGCGCTCGCTGGGTTGCTGATGAACCACGCGGCTTTTTTCAAGTAAATAATTTACGATGCGAGCGCTGGAAATCTGCTCACCGGCTGGTGTGAAATGAATCTCGATCCACTTCCCAAAACGACTGCTGTTGTGGTTGCGGACTGTCTTGGCGTTCCCAAAGGCTTCCAACACCGGGTTGGCCATAATAATTTTCTCCTCAACAGGGGATTCGGATTGCACCGAGTCAACTAGAAAGTTCAGGCACTGCTTCGTCGCCTCGGTTTTGCCTGATCCTGAGTCCCCACTGACTATAATACATTGGCTACGCTGCTCCTCCAACAGCCCTTTGAGCGCGTCGCTCGCGATACTAAAGATGTGAGGCGCCAAGTGCTTGTTGGGTGGCTCGTTGCGATACATTTCGATGTACGACGGTGTGTACAGATGAAGCGTTTTGAAGGGATTCACGGAAATGAGGATTCTCCTGTTGGCCCCAACCCATGTATATATCTCTGTGCGACGGTATCGCTCGCGTAAATTTCGAAGCACCGTTGCTTCATTTGAGGCGTCCAGCATTACCAAATCGTCTTCAACAACGCGTAAGCTTGCTTCATTTTCCACTCGCATGAGCCCCGAATGCCCTTCGGGAATATTACAGGTTCGACCACCATTGAGTGGCTTGCAATCAACAGAGCCGTCCGGATAAACTTCAACAATGATTCCAATATCCCACACCTTGGTAGGGTGCGGAAACCACACCAGATTGCGGCCTCCGTAAGACAGCCTATCACGCGTTTTTCTGAGCTCCTCAGGCTTTTCGCACGAGAATTGGCCCGTTGCTGAGTTGTGATAAAATAAGACACCATCACTCGTCCTGTTCTCCGTCCATGCAATCTCTCGCGCGGCTTGATTCTGGCTTTCGATACTCCTCACCGGCAAACGCCTGTTGCTAGAAGTCCGGCACCGAATAAGTTTGGAGCTCGATCCGAAGAGATTGTGCCGTGAGTTGGGCCGCGGAGGCATATGCCCTGTCGACTCTTCCGTCCGCGTTTGTGAATCGTGAGACTCCGACTTCCACGAATGCACAGACGAGACGCTTGAAGCGCTGCTGTACCTGCGCGGCAGTCTTGTCTTCGCGTTAAAGGACGCCTTCTTGCTGAATGAGAGTCCGTTTGCGACGCTGCCCATCAGCGAACTCCGTTTCCGAGTAAATGACGCCTTGCTCGTAGGCGGGAAGTTGCCGCTGCTCTGATGCGAGTGGAAAGATCCTTGCGGATCCAGCATGCTCTTCCCTTCCAAGTGAGGCTCAATCTCTCGCTTCTCTTCCTCCGTCACTGCTGGCTCACTGGCGCCACCGTGCAAGCTTTTTACCAGGTCCGGCACATTCTCTACGGGTTGCCAACCGTCTAGTCCCGGCGACCACACCAGCGTCTCTGGGAGAACATTGCGTCCAGTCCATTCCGCCAGCAGATCTTCAAACGCCACGGGACCTACCCTCTGGTCATGGTTCGCGCCGCGGAGGAAGTACCACTGACTGCTCTTCGCGTCCATCTCGCCGCAAGGGCCGCATGCACCGGGCCGATGGAGAGCACGACCAACCAGTGAACCGAACGAACCGCCAGGCAGGCCGACGACGCAGCCCGCTGCAATGCAAATGGGATCGCGAAGTCAGCAAGTCCGTCCACCTTTGCTACTTTACTACTTTGCTTTCCACCTCTCCGCGGTGAGACCGCCACCACCTCGTCGACTGCGCCTCTGCGCTCGCGAGCACAGCTCGCTCGATGCCAGCGCGACGAGGCAGGTGCGATTGAATGTGATTGAGCTGTGAGCTGTGAGCTCTGTGCAGCGAGCGGTGGTGTGTGAGGGGACCAGGAGGTTGGTGAATGGCGCTGTCCTCTGTGCCAAATCAACAAGGAGGGAATGAATGAATGAATGAATGCCTCGCCGCGGTAGCGCAACGTAGCCGCCCGTAGTGAGCCACCGCGAAAGACAGAGAGAGTGAGAAAGAGTGAGAGTGACAGAGACAGAGAGGGAGAGCCGCTATGCTGCTGCTGAGGCGCGTTAGCTCTAGGATTGTCGGTCAATCAGTGTCAGGCTCTCGCTAGGAGAGTCCGAGGAGCTGCAGGACCCTGATCCCTGAGTGAGGTTGCTGTGGAAAGTGCCGAGCCCCCTAAGTCACTTGCGGCTAACAGAGGCTCGGAGCGTTGTGGTCGGCGAAGGGAGGTAGATGAGTATGGCTGTTGATCAGGCCCTGGGCGTCGAGAATAGATGAAGGGAATTGGAAAGCAGTGAAACAGTGTTCTTTTGTGAATGGCAATGGTGCTGGTTTTGTTGTGTAGTTTTAAAAGTTAGATTCGGATATGAACGAACGGTCTTGCCCTGCAACGCCCGCAACGAATGCCAGTTGCGGCGTTCCGAACTTGCGTCATGGTGTGATTAGAGCTCTTGCTGGAAGAGGATCCATCTTGGTGCTCGGTTATTTGTGAAACTCCAAACTCTGACCCAGCGATCGCAACTCGGAGACAGCCAAGAAAAAGCTTGAGAGTAAGAACATCCACCAGCATCACCTGCATGAGCATGGGCACGACATGCATCTGTGGCCTCGGATGACGCAACAACGATCGCAAGAGCCATGAGCAATGCGCAGCTTTCTTCGCCAAGTCTTTCAAACGTCAATAGAGTTCCTCCGAGTACTTGCTACTCTCATTCAGTGTTCAATCAATCAATGAACGACACCAATCAGAACAAAGTGATAATAAATTCAGAATCAGGACTATCAGGACTCAAGAGATAAACAAAATTGTTCTCAAAGAACAAGAACAAGAGAGTAAATAGAGTAAACTTGCTTGATTGAAGCTGACTTGAAATTCGTACCGGTACTATACTAGTAAATTTTGCTTTAGGGGCCTCAGTAGGACGAAAAAACGGTCTGATGAGTTCTCTTAGTACCGTACATATCGCCAAGGCTAACCACAGTACTCTTTTCGTCCCACTATGGTCACTTTACAGTTAATGCTCGAGACATACCGTGCTTTACTACCCGAGCTTCAATTATGCTTTGCGCTAGTAGTAACTAAAGTTGTGAAGTGCGGCTGATACCAGACTCTCGAAGTGCCATGTCTCATCGTACACATCTACTTACGCCATTTATTAAGGGCTGTTTATTGTTCTAATAATCGTAAGCAATTTAGTAATTGTGCGCGGTAAGATCCTGGTAGCGGTAGCTGGGTTAGTTTCCATGGGCAACGAGTTTCGACTCGAGTAGGATTTAGCTATATATTCTGGTAGCAATGACTGCCTTGAGTTTGACCCTCTCTCTTCCCTCTAAGCGTTTGAGTGGAGGATTCAAGAGGGGGTAAGTATTATGCCTAACATTGCTTGACTTTGGAATACTGTGAATTGCCATCAGGAACAAGGAATCTTCTCTGATCCTCCCTCAAATTCTCATTGTTGGTAAATTGCTGAATCTGATTTCAATCAAGACGCTTCTGAGAACATCTACAGCAATATTGCAAAGGTGCTCAAGGTATGCAGAGCATACATACAGCGGGTTGGAAGATTGCCGAGAACGCGAACGAGAGGATCGGGCAAACAAGTCTGAGCTCCCCCTCCAAGTCCTAGTCCACGCTAATTTCACCGTAATGTTTGCGCGAGGGTCTTGCAGCACTTCGCGTAGACTGAGACCGACTGCGGAGTTGACTTGTCTACCATCTCACGGTCACACAGATCGCACAGATCGCACTGACCGCACTGACAGCGCACATAGCACAGGCACTGACCTGGCGTGAAGATCTCTACTAGATCTCTCTCGCTGTCAGTGAACAATCCGCAACTCGGCATTATGAATTATGAATTATGAAATTCTCAACCCTGAGAAACTTCCCTTCCCACCTTCCCTCCCCCACTCCTACCGCTTCTCCTAATTGACGCTATCCCTCAGGAAGGGTTTCGCACAACGTACGCCATTGTACGCCTTCACTACTACATAACACCTCCTATCGGTATCGCTACCACACCCCTACGGTTCACAGCTCCACCTAAGCGACAACTAATGCGAGGTATCGTACCGAGTCGTACCAGGGTCTTAAGCACACAGTTAGCGAGGGCGTAGAAGGGCGAAATGTAATGTGGCGTGCGCGCCAATTTCGGGAGGAGTCCTAGCGGCAGTCAGGGTATACAGTAGCGGGGCGGAGGGAGAGAGAGTCTGGAGAGTCTGTAGTCTGTAGTCTGGTGCGAAGGACAGGAGCGCGAGGCACGCCTTCAACATCCTTCAACGCGCGTCAGTGAGAAATTGAGAAAGTGACTGACTGAGTGACTGAGTGACTGATTGACTGACTGAGAAATCGAGAAAGTGAAGGACGGATTGAGTGAGTGAGTGAGTGAGTGAGTGAGTGAGTGAGTGAGTGAGTGATCGAAAGGCGCCGACGAGTTGCCAAATAGATGGACTGACCCAAAGGCGGTTTCTGCGTCGCAAGTCTCGAGACAGAGGTAGTCTTTTGTCAAAAGGTGCAAATTTGCTGGAGCTCAAAGGCTGGTTGCGGAGGACTGCCTGGACGCTGCCTTGGAGGGAGGGAGGCAGGGCGGGGCTTCGGAGTCGTGCAGAGGGGGCTGGCCCAAGGTGGCAAGCTGGATCCGCTGTTTTGAGGCGGCGAGGGACCGGAGATGGTGAGGCTGAGAAGCTCGCGAGGATTTGGGAGGAGCGGGCTTGCAAAGCTGACGCGGGCGCATCAAGAGATCTATACGCATGTTGGGGCTGCAAATGTTAGAGAGGTCTTGGAGCTGGCCAAGGAGAGCGAAGGGGACGCCAGAGCGGCTGCCGTTGAGAAGCTACTGCGATACGCGAATTCTCAGGAGAGCTGCTTGATGCTTATTTCCATGGATGTGGTGGGAATCTGTGTTGATATTTTGAAAGAGCCACGTGACTCGCCATCCTCTCTTTCCGGCAAAGTGTTCGTGCGCACCGACTCGAGCGCGTATGACTCGAAGAGTCTCGGAGAGCCGTTCGTCCCACAAGAGAGAGACTTTTCCGATAGACTGTCCTCCAAGAGTCTTGCAAGGCTGTCGCGGCTGCCGGCGCAAGAGCAAACGCAACTGTCAGCGATCAAAATTCTTTCGTGTGTTTCCGAGCACATAGAGTTCACGGAGAGCTTTCAAAGGCACCAGGTGATTGACCTCATGCTGCGAATAATCAAGGAGTGTTTGGCTGAAGGGCCAGAATGTGATCATGAGCATGCGCTACTAGCCCAGCTCGTCCTCGCAAACGTTACTGCTACAGAAAGCTTTCACGACGACTGCTACAAGAAAGGGCTGGTGGATCTTTGCATCAAAATGTGCGAAAAGCCGAACCCAGCCAAGATACAACAAGGCACGCTACCGCTTTTGCTGAACTTGGCAAATCACGAGGATAGTGCCAAAAAGCTTGTCAAGCGTGGTGGAGTCCAGACATTGATTGAGTGCGCCAGGGCCAACGAGGGGGAGCCCCAGTTCATGGCATTAGGAGCTGTGAAGAATATCCTCGATAAACTAGATAATCCAGTGGCGTTAGCGAAGGCCGGTGTTATGGATTTTTGCATGGAGCTGATTCCGCAAACCGACGCCCACGAGGACGCTAAATTACTGGCCTTGTACCTCATGTCTGAATTTGTTGTTGTGAGTAAGCTGCTGCCAATCGCCATGCAGCGCAATGTCCACCTTGATTGCAAACAAGCACTTACGGAGCTGTCCAATAGTATTCGTGAGCGAGTGCTATCCCTCCGGATCGTTGACGGCCTTTCGTCGCACGTGCATAATCTCGAGGTATTGCGCGCTTTGGTAGACGCTGGCTTCATTGATGTCTGCACAAATATTTGTGTAAACTACAGGTTAGCTGAGGTTCACACCGAGGAGAGTGAGGCGCGATCAGGGGCATTCTCTGTGTTGTACAATTTTGCGCGGGAAGAATCCATCGGGGTGGAGCTCTTGTGGCACGACGGGGTCATCAGCGTTTGCAAGAATGCCGTCGCAGATACCTTGACCGAAATTCGCTCGGAGGCATTGCTGGTGCTTGGAGCGCTGAGCAAGCATCCGCAAAACCAAGTTGAGATGGTGAATCTTGGGGTAGTCGAAGTCTGTTGCAAGGTGATTCGTCTGGACAAGCACGCGGTTCTCTTGGGCACCCTTGCCGCTTTGGATGCGCTCAAAAACTTATCCTCGAATCGAGCAAACCGAGACGCGATGCTGGAAAAGGAGGTCCCAGATGTTCTAAACGCACTGCTCGAAAACGACGTTTCTACAGACACGAGCCGTTTGGCTCAGAGCGTTATTAACAATCTTCGACCGCGAAAGCCACTCACCAGATGCCCTGTCCAATGATCACTATTGAATTAAAACCCAAGCGCTGCCCGTCGACCGTTGGTTGCATGCATCTCTCAGTCGCGAAGCATGCCGGAAGGCTCAGCGCGGCGGTCTTCAGCAAAGAATATTCACCGCCTGAGACGCACAACGATCAATTCTTTTTTCCGCATGATCGCGGTTCTGGTTTATCGCAGTCAGTGCTTCCCCGTACTCTCAGAGAGTACACTAATAAAACGACATGAACAAGAGATTTTTTAGGTTACTCTTTCCTTGAAGAATTCACTGTCAATCAAAAACTTTGCAAACGTAACAGCGAAAAGCGATGCGGATGCACCGAGTACTCCAACAATATCTCGCGTACCGGTAACGTGCAAACGTACGTACCGTACACGTAAACTACTCGTGTAGCAAGTATCCCAGTACCAGTGCCAACCAGTGTGGACTCGTCCCAGTTTACGTACAAGTACACACTGTGGGGATGTAATTCTCAAGACATGAGAGAAATATTCCTGGCACACTGATACGCTAGCAATGTACCGGTACTCACAGTTAAGGACTTTCCTTGATGTGTCAAGATACATAGCTTAGAGAGGCGGTAAAGCCGAAATGAGACTCTGAGATTTGCTTTGCCAGAGCACCGACGTCGCCCAAACTCATCTATCGAAAGCTGTGTACTGAGTACCATCCAAGTCGTTCAACGTGACAGGAGGTCAGCGACAAGCGTGGGTAGGTAGTCCGCGATGTGTATGCGCGACTCGCTGGTGCAGTCCGTGCAGAGGGCACAAAATGGCTGCCAGCTCATGGCCGTGCACAGCTCCGGTGGACTATGCGGAAACATGGAGGTCATCCAGCAGACAGACGACATCAACGCGCTGGCGTGGATGGATCCCGTGAACGAGAGACTCTTTCTCGCTGCAGAACGGGTCCGGACAGCTGTCGGTGATCTAGCGCTCGTGATGGCTCTGGCTGTGTTGAGGGTCGTGGCCAACCAGGAAGAGCACCAATGTGAGTTAATCGTGTCGCACGGGGCTTGCGAAGCGTGCGCAGAGGTCCTGCGCAACCCCGGCCCGCAACAGGCCATACTTTTGGCTTTCACGACACTGGAAGCTCTCTCCAGCTGCGAATGCATCCGGGAAAACTCCTCTCTGGATGACGTCCTGGACGGGTGCAAAGTGTGGTTTGAACGGCATGAGCAGAATAAGGCAATAGCTCTTGCTCTGGACACTACTACTTTGGGCGCACGCGAGAAGGTCTTTGACATGCTGTCTGAGCTCAAAAGCTTGACTCTTATATCCAATTTCTGTAAATTTGAAGGTGGGGCCGAGCTCGTCATGGACCATGGATTGTGCTCAGTTCTTTTGCGTTGCGTGGCTTGCAGCGAGAGGGAGGCTCAGAATATCGCCCTCGATGCACTGGTCTACATGTCAACTTATCCCCATCTGGTGCCCAGGCTATTGTCCCATGACACAATCAAGACCTGCTTGGACGTGCTCAAAGGTCAGGACGTGCAAGGCCTAGATCAGGTGAAACTTGATGCCCTCGAGATTCTCGCCAATATCACAGTCAAGGTCGAGAGCATGGTCGAGGTTTTGGAGCAGGGTGGCGCCGACTGCCTCCTCGAGATGGCTTTCTCATCTCGGAGTGCAACGCAGGGAATGGCCCTCGCCCTGCTCTGCAAACTTGTCGCCAAGCTGGAAGTGACGGATGAGATGGTCTCTAATCTTGGGGCAGTGGAGATCTGCACATCGCTGCTCAAAGATGCACAGAAGAACAAAGTTGTTTCTCCTTTGCGACTCCATGCTTGGCGCATGCTTGAGCTTTTGAGCGACTCTGAGCATTTTCTGGAACGTGGGTCCGAAGACCTCTTGATCTGTTTTGTTACCGAGTTTTCCCACGAATCAACCCTTCTTGACGCGAAGGTGTCCAAGAGAATTCAAGAGATGGCTCTCAATATGGCGCTCAACATGTCAGCTGTGCATCGAAATAAGCTTCGAATGGGCTCTGAGGAGATTGTTAGCCTCCTCATTAATGCTATCAAAACTACTAGCGAGCCCGCGCATCACTTGAAGAGTATCCTCATTTTGAAGAACCTTGCAAGCAGCTTGAAAGGCGCAGAAAATCTCGCATTATTAAATGTTGTCTCGCATTGCCTCTATGAGCAGGCCGATGCCTCCATTCGTTCAAGTCCGATTCGGAAAGAGTCGAGGCTCGCATCTTTTCAGACGATTGAAGCGCTAAGCTTTCGACACCGAAATCTACAACTCCTATTGGAGGCAGGGACTCTGGGCCTTTGCATGCGGACTGTCAAACGAGAACGTGGAGAAATGAAGACATGTGCGCTCTCCATTCTCTTGAATCTGGTAGATGCGTATGGTTCGATGCAGCCACGCGGATGCAAGAAGCACTTCACCACCGACGTAGTTTTGAAGATTGCTCTCGCTTGTAGGCGGACCATGCACAACCCTCTCGACTCGGAACCGAGAGTGGTGTCTGCAGCTATCTTGCATTCTCTGTTTCGGAATGCGATCAAGCTCGGCCAACTCGTCGAGAATGAACTCCACTTGGCCCTCCTAGACATCCTCTTGGAGCCAACGTCGCAACCGGTCCAGCGCTGGTGGTCGGAATCGCGAAGAGTCTATTCGCTTGAAGCATACGCCTTTTGCGGTTTGATTTGTCTGCTAGCTCACAACCCAAAACATGTCTCAGAAGCTTGTGTTCACCAGCTGAGCAAAATCATGCACCAGGTCCTTGCCGATGCCCCGCCAGAGTCTCCGTTCTTGCAGATCAGCCGCGTGGGTTTGCGCCTCGCGAACCAAGGAGACGATGGCTTGACGTTCTTGCAGGACGCCCCTGACCATGTGTGTACTATGCTCCCGATGCCCGTCTCCATGTAACATCATCGCTGACGCCGGTCCCCGTCAGTCGGCATCAGCTGAGCAGTTGTATCTTTGAATTGCGAACTACATCTGCGGTTCTGTGCACCTGTGACTTTTAACCTATAAAATAATAATAAACGATGTCTTCCAATTCCGTTCGGGATGATTGTATCCGATCGACGGCGGTTGGGTCTGGTTCTGGTTCTGGTTGTGGATCTTAAGCCTGCATTCCGCGCAAGCCTTGATTCCCGTAGAAAATTAGATTCTCACATCACTTGGTCGTGCCTCTCTCCGTCGCTCCAACTGCACGAACGTCTCTGCCCGTGCTCTGCGAGTCCAATCCAGGGCCATTGTTTCACATCTCCCCCGACTTTGGCGTGGTCGCTTTCTACTTGTGAAACATTCAAAGCTCTTCGCAGCGAAATGTATCTTCTTATTCCGAGTCCATTCCGGATATTTCCGGATGCAGCGGATTCATTTTCGAATCATGTTTATTTTCCAACTCGGAAAATTTCACTTATCAAAGCCTTAGTGCCACTAGCCTCGTACTTACCGGTACTACGAGTACAAGTTATTTCCTCGAGCAAACTCTCAGAATTCAGAATTCACTCTTCAGTTCAGAAGATGGTACTTGTTTGATACTGTATTGGTAGAGGTAATTGCTCTCCGGAGTAATCGTACGTGGTTGTATTGACAGCTTTAGAGCGTTATCGTGCGATCGTGCGATCGTGCGATGCGATAAGCAAATGAGTAAAAATGAGTAATCCTCACTAACGTAAGTAAGTTCTTGTGAAAGACAGGTTTTGTTGTCGACACCGCCCTCTCGGAGCTTCCCAGGTCCTACTCGCAGCCACTACACTTTCCTTACCGCCTCTAGTAGGACGCGGTTCTTCCTTGTAGCTTCGTAGCAGTGGAAGTGCTCATTGATCCGCTATCACCCACTATCACCCTCCTATTATAATCCTGCGCCTACTACCGGCCTGGAACTCCGAGAATATTCCTAGCGCTACAGCGACCCTCTCGCTAGCCGCTGCGAGTACGACATCTCTATCAAGAAACATAGTCCTCGTTCTGAGCACCCCTATCACTCTTACACGCACTCCTAACCGGAGCCTACACCGGTCTTTCCCCGACCGTTATGCAGCACTTAGCGTATCGCGTAGCAGTCGGCAAACCCAGTGCGAATGCGGGGACGTGTCGCAGGCCTATAAGAGAGAGAGAGAGAGAGAGAGAGAGAGAAGAAGAAAAGCCTCAGCAAATAGGAAACCAACAACCAACAACCAACAACAAACCAACCCCACAGAACAGCCGCGCACGAAAAGTCGCGGGAGGAGAGTGAAGAATTGTCCGCGCTGTCCTCGCTGTCCTCGCCCGCGGAAACAACCACACCACCACTCCAACCACACTAAAGGAAAACATCCCTCTAAGCTCGCTTTGCCGTCGCGCACGCCACAGGAGACCGAGTGCGAGGACACTTTGGGGTAACGGTTATCCGCCTATCAGCCTGTCCGCGAGTACGGGAAGGGTTGTTTGAGAGGGGGGTGGAGTAGCGGAGTGTAGTATTTTAGAAAGGTTGTGGGGGATAGGAGTACGCGGAGGAGAGTGTGTTGTATTCCGCGGACAGGCGAGGAGTGTCCGCGTGGAATAGTTTTGTGAGGGCGAGCAGACGCGGGGAGGGCGTGCGCGTGTGGATGGTCGGGCTGCGCATGAGTTCGGTGCAGCAGCTCGTGTCCGCATGCGGGCGCGGAGAAGGGTTGCAATCGATCTTGCAGTGCCTTCAGTCGGTGCGGAAAGAGGACCTGAATATTGGCGAGCCATGGCATTGGGTCCTGTCTGACCACGCGAACGAGGGCGATGCGGCCGGTGGTCGATCACAGCGGAAAGTTGGAGCGGCCAACGCAGGGCTTTTAAATGGCAAACAGCCCAAGCTCTATTACTACCACGTCGCCGAGACGAGCGAGTTTTCTATCGGTGTGTTCATTCTTCCGCCAGGGGGTAAGATCCCGATGCATGACCACCCGCACATGACGGTCATGTCGAAGGTCCTTTATGGATCGATGCACGTGTGGTCTTATGACTGGCTCAATCATGCCGAGTTGGAGCAGAATAGGCGCAAAGGCGGGACGGCGCGAATCGTCGATAACGGGACGTAAGTTGGGTTTCTAGCTGATAGGGCGCTCGATTCGGCTTAGAGGGTTTGGAGCTGATGTGGTGAACTGATTTTTTTATTGTTTTTCTGGTTGCGTATACAGTGTTTACAGTGAGGGGTCGATTAAGATGCTGTTTCCAGACAGAGGAGGGAACATGCACGAGTTTTATTCGCCGCACAGTGTTGACGCCATGGCACAAGAAGCCGGAGTTCCTCCCGCTGTCGGATGTGCGATCTTGGACGTTATCCTTCCTCCGTATGATGAAGACTGTGGAAGATCTTGCACATACTTTACCAAAGAATCCCCTTTGTCCGACGACGGGACCTTGCAGCTCGCGCCGACGCTCCCGCTTGCTTTTTCTGTTGAAAATCTCAATTGATGTCACCAATGTTTTCAAGCGTATTATGAAAGATAAAATGGTTTGTACAGCACATTTCCCGTTTTTCATCTTCCGCATGCAGAGCTCTTTTTTAGTTTTTTTTCAAAGTGTGAAGTTTCGAGATTTTTACACACAACGCTGCTCTCAGCCCATCATCTTGGGTCCGTAAGAGACGAGATACTCGTGGTGTCTCGATAGTTTTCGAGATGTCTTCAGAGACGACGTGTGCCGATTGACTCATTTTCTATCCTCAACTTTTATATGAAAGGCACACCTCTAGCGCACGACGAATTCAGCAAAAGTTCTGTTATTCTCCAGCGCACGACGGATCACTCAAGTGCTACTCGAGCGCCACATAAAGACTACTTGGAAGAGAAAAGTTAGCCTCAAAGCACGAAAGAAGAGTGTTATCGAAGTACATTTAAGCGAAGCCACGAAGTGCAGCGTAAAGACGGATCGCTATACATTTTTGAACCGCTAGCAATCAGTTGGCTGAGATGTTCATAAATTGTTTTCCTTCAAGAAATTTGATTCATATGAACAACATGCTTGACTAAAAAAGATTAAAAAGAGACAGTCGCAATCGGCTGCCTGGAGAAAGAAAAGTCTCGAGGTCGGGCACGAAAACAAATAAAACACACAGCAGTTGTTCCTCGAGCGTAATCTTGTCGCGCTTGCTCTGTGGGAAACAGGCTTCTAGAGCCTGTGCCCGAAGTGTGCAAGTTTTAATCAAATCTAACACGCAGACGAAGGCCATTCGAGATCTCAGCTTCTATACGAGATTCTTTGAGAGGCACGTGGAGTCGTGTTTGCAGTACGCTGAGAATAGCGCGGATTCGAGTTGGACGTAGCGGCTGTGTAACCTGTTCTCACGCTGGATCGCATACTTGAACGCACGGAGGCGCGATCAACAGGGATGGCAACCGAAATGCGGTTTGGATTAACAGACAGCTCATCCTCTTCATCGTCGTCAAGAGCATAGGCGCTCGGAATGAGTTGAGGACGGAAGAGGACCAGAGCGATGCAAAATCCAACTACGAGAATTTCGACAATTCCAACTCCCAGAGCTCCGTACCCAAAAAAGTTGATGTTTTCTCGAAGCCACTCTGTGACGGCGTCTTCGAATTGGCTAGGGATGCCTTCCCCGCATGTCACAGCATTGCCAGCCACAGCTTTCCCAACCAATGCAAAGCCGTTTACTTTGAATTGCTCCATGGCGGTGCACACTCCTTGCTCAATGTCGTCACTGGGAGAGTCCGAGTCGTCGAGAATGCAGGTGCTCATCTCAGTTCCGTTTGACGTCGAGCAAATAGGCACCGGAAGGCAGTACAGAGGATCGGTGTCCAAGTAGTAGGTGCCGCAGTAGTTTTCATTTTTGACGCAGCACGTCTGATATGACCGATAAATGAAGTTGTTGATGGCAATCTCAGTCTGATCCTGCAACTCGCTGGATTCAGCTCCATCTGAGGATTCGATATAGTCGAGATACTGCAGGAAGATGATGGACGCGGCCACCTCGAAGGCGATGAAGACAACCACGAACAAGAGGTAGCACACGAGCACAGGCTTCTTGCCTGTGACGGCTCCGTAAATCCCTACCATCGTAAGCACAAACAGCGCAAAGCCAGCAGCCATCACCCCGATGATCGGGCCGGTGGAAAGCATCTCCGAGAACTGATACTCATATTCGATCCACAAATACGCTCCTCCCGCACACAAGGTGAGCCCCACCACCGCTGACACCAGATTGATCGCGATCAAAAAGTTGCGCCCCAGAAACGTGCAGCAATTATCTTCGAGCCTCATTTTCCCCGCGCCCGCGCTTCTTCCTTCCTTCCTTCCTTCCGGCCTGCCGTCTGCTCAGCTCAGCTCAGTACAGCTCAGCTCCGCTCTGCGCGAATCAAAATACAGAGTGTGACCCCAGCGCACGACTCCAGGCGCGTATCCCCTCCTGCGACGACCACTGCTCTCTGTCCCGCGCCACCTCGCTCTCTCGGACTACCACTATTCGCGATACTGCTCCACCTTCCCAGCCCTCTCACTCACTCTCACTCTCACCTTCTCCAATTTCTCCAATGCCAATTTGATCAGAATTCAGATCAACTCACAATGAACAATGCCATCAATGCCATCTGCCATCATCAGTGAACATAACTACATAACTTATGACTTACAACTCAGAAGTTAACAACTTCTTTCTTTCTTTCTTCTGTCACTTTAGTACTACCTATCTCGTAGCTACCAGTATTTCCGCACACTGGTCCTGTTGCGCCTTAGGCTAGCTAGCTAGCGAGCCAACCGTACCAACTGTTGCACACTTCTTCCCAACGCTACCAGCTCTCCCTATCCCTCTCCTTAGGGAACACCTCCAGGTCGTAGTGTTACCCACTGGCGCCGTAGTCTCGACGGCACCAGGCGATCCTACTGTCGATGTAGCAGATAACCTAACCGTACCGTCCTAGCGCTTCTGGGCCTTGGTTGGAAAGTGTGCACTGGGTGAAAAGGACCAACATTGGTTTAAGGATTCAGGTAAGGTGGGATAGCGTGGAAACTTTTGCACCTGACGCTGGCATTGGGCGCACAGATTGCATTGCGTACTAGTGCTTATTCAATCTGGCGGCTAGAAGTCCACGTCGGCAAGCATTGTTCACAGACTGTGCTCTCTGTTCATGTTCATTGAATGAACATTGACAGTGAAAATGAAATGAAATGAACGAGCGATGGTTTATGTTCATGTTTGTGATTGACAGGAAGATGCAACTCAGCTGATTAAAAAATTAAAAGTTAAAAGTTGCAGGGATTGCAGGGCTTCAAGTTAGGATCGAAGTGGCTGCGAATGTGGCTCTCCAAGTGCTCGTGTGTGTTGTGTGTTGTGCGTTTGTGTAGCTTGCATCGCATGATATCGCATGCCACCGTTGTTTGCCGTTATCGCTGGCTTTGACTCGGACTCGCACTCGAGCAAAATCTCTGACGGGGAGCGCTGGCGAGGCTTGTAGTGGAGGTGTCAGGAGATGCGGCGTTCTCTGATCCTCACCACAGCCATGACTGTCTCTGACAGTCACCCAGCGCAGGAGGAATACAAAAACCAGCATGCATGAAAAGAGTACTGCGAGCCAGTCAAAGTGTGCTCTCGCGGAAAGCGCAGTCTCCTAGTCCTTCACTGAACGGAATAGCATGGAAAGGAAGGGCCGATATATGCCGATATAGCCCGGCAACGGGTTGCGATGCGAAGGGCATCGAAGGGCGCGCAATCCGCGTCTCCTTGACATCAGGCGTCAAATTCCGGCCGGAGAAGAAATCACCGTCGTCATCAGAACAGAGTACAGCACACACACACACCTTGGGAACGCCAGGACTGGGCTTGTTCGTGATTCAAGGATGTTCATTCACAGTCAATGATGTTCAAGGAGTTCAAGATAGTACAAGCACGAGAGCGAGTGTCAGTCAGACTACCAGTAAGAGTCCTGAGTCCTGAATACCGGTGGTGGGTTTACACTGCACTCTATCCGAGTCCCTATACAACAACATAGAGAGAAAAGGTTACGAGGAATATAGGAATGGACATCGAGAACGACCGAGCCGTTCGTATCGAACCTTTAATAAGACAGAATAAGACAGAACTCATAAATTTTCATAATTTTTTTGCTGTGCAGCGATGGTAGTTTGCGAATGAATTGGTTGATCAATTAAATTGATCTCAACTCTGTTGCGGATGTTTGCATTGCGGGAGTGACAGGTGTTTCTCGGAGTGAAAGATGCCAAAGCATTCCTTGCACAGAACCTGCTTACATATGTGGCAGTACTTCGTGGAGCGTCTTGGCTCGCGAGTGTGAGGGCGGCGCTCTCCTGAACCAGGACTGGAAAACCTTTCGCAAGTTTTGCAGCAAAGGATGCAACGCAACTGGCCTTGTTTGCCATTCGTCATATCCGACGGTATTTTCACCCGGAGGTGAGTTCCCTTTGATGTGTCGAAGCGGAGCGTGTCAAGGTATGGGCCAAATGTTTCTGCGACTTTTCTCCGCTTTGCGCTCGGTGGAGTTGGCAACAAGGGCGGAGTTTCGATTTGTTCGACGTCTTCGGCGGCTCCCCAGGACGCCGAATGATTTTGGTCCACTTTTTGAGAGACTCCTGGAATGGCACGAGCTAACTTTTCCGGGGTAAGTGTGACCATTAACTCGTGTAAGAAATCGTCGTAGGTGAGGGAATTTCGCCTGGCAGCAACAAATTGGCTGTACGTACCAAAGCTATCAAGTTCGCCACGAAGAAGAGCGAGTTGTGTGAGTCGAAATGCATTGAACAGGATGTAGTCCAGGAAGGTCATCCACATTAACGATCCTGGATTGAGGTCTTTGTAGATAGCCTGGCAGCTACTCACTACTTTCCTGACAAGATCGCAGCCGCCCATGAACTTGTTCCACATGCTAGTCATAACTGGAAGGAGTCTGACACACGTTGGCGGCGTGCCGTTTCTCACAACATCCGAGGAGTGCGCATGCCAGAGATGGAGGTGCTGCTCAGCCGTGTGATGTTCGACAGCAAAACCATATGCAGGGGAGCCGTCCGGTCCAAGCCTTGGGAATGCGCCAGGTCCCACATCATTGTACGCAAATGAGAGCCATCGATCGCACAGCAATTGTAGGAAACGGATCCAGTCCCTTCGCTGCTCTCTTGAGACATGGACCAAAATACCCTGAACAAGCTGAGACGTTGTTGCATAGATCAGGAGCGTCGAATCCAAGTTGAGCACAGCAGCGCGGTGAACAACTTGAACGCGATAGCTTGGGTTCGGCACCCACTCCTTGAACTGCTCGGACCCAGCCTCGCACTGTCTCCAGCTCCCTTCATCTGCTGCCTTTTGATTGAGGGCAAGAATTGTTTCTGCCGTTGTAGAGGTTTTGATATCCAACGCAATCAAACCAGCAAACTGTTGCTCCGAGCTCAAGACCGCCACCCCATCTGGTGAGTCAGCAGCGTAAGGCACATCACGACGAGCGGCCAGCCCATACTCTTTAATGGAAGCGACGTTGTAGAACCCCTGCGTCTCCTCTCGTACGAACTTGCTCAAGCCCTTTACTATAGCTTGCTCATTCGCGGACCCCTTATGAAGAGGATTTTTTGATTCGTTTGCGTTTCTTCCGAAAGGAGACATGAACCAACGCTGAAACATAACCTGTAAAAAAGCCTTCTGACGGTCAGTGTTGGTGTAGCTATCTTGCAGATCCTCATCGTCGCTGTACAAGGCCCCCTCTGCAGGAGCAGACGATGCTGCGGCTTGTTCGTAAAAAGCAGCGATCGCGGCGCCTAAGACAGGCTTGGTGGCCCCAGGCGAAACATCGATGGCATTGTTTGCGACAATTTGCAGGAGCTCGCTCTTCGATTTTCGAGACCAGTAAACCGCTGTCTTCTGCGCGAGGTGGTTTTGGTGTAAGCCCGTGGCTGTAGTCGCCGCGTCCGGCTCCAGCGGCGGAAGTGTCTGGGTGTCGAAACCGATGCTTTTCTGAGGAGAAAGTTTCGCAATCAGCTTCACGGACGCATGCATTCCCTGGAGCTCAGCTGTATCTATGAATACGCTTGAAATGCAGTTCATCGACGCAAACGTGTTTGTACTCGAACTGCGAAAGAGTCGCGCTAGGAACCAGCATTGGCTGCGCTGTGTCGCCGAGAGCTTGTACAACTTGCTCTCCATGTACTCCAAAGCATTTTCACTTCGCTTCTTGAACCCAGCAGAAGTTAAGACAATGGGAGGCTCGCGCACGTGTGGCATTCGCGCAACATTCCCAGGGCTTCCAGCTTGCTTCCCAGAGGTTGTCTCGTACACCCAGCGATTTTTGGTCAGGTTCATGTTCGTGGTGATCAGACGAGCGACCCTGGCTTTCCCTTGGCCGTGCCTCATCATTTGCGCAGCGATTCTCTCATGTCGTTTCACTGCAAGAAAATTCGAACGCTGACCTTTCAATGGTACAACAACCCGCTTGCCCTTCACTCGGTCCTCCACCTTCTCGTCGCGGCCAATGAATGGAAACGAAGTGGTTTCCTTTGCTGTTCCGAGAATCGAAACTCCAAGCGACTGCAGGATCTGGACAACATTCGCTTGCCGTAAAGGGTCTTGCTGCTTTGCCAGTTGCAGGTAGCCGCGATCAATGAACAGCATCAGGGCAGACGTTGCAGACGGCTGCAGCGAATCTCTTGATTGCACGCCATACAGCGTTACAACCGCATTCTCAATCATTTGCCCGACTTTCATGCGCAGGTCCTCTAGCCAGCCCTGCAAAATAAGGCCGCTTCCAACACTAACCATGAGATGTACCACTGGCTTTTTCTTCTTGGTTCTAGTTGGAATTCGCCGTATACCGTAGCTTTCAAATTTTCTCGAACCTTTTGCAATTTTGTCATCATCAAGGTCACACCAGGTTGTACCGCTGACAAAAAACTTTTGCACCCAATGTCGACGACACTCCGCCATCATGTTGAACAGAACCGGGTCTAGACTGTGTGGTGGATTTGAGACTCCGTCACGATTTTTTTGTTGACTACTAAAAGGTACGTCAGCGAACTTGAGTTGGTGCCGAACCTCATTATGGGCCATCAAGTCAAGAGGTTCAATAAAATTATATGAATATCTGTGCTTTGCAAATGCCGCAGCGGACTTTGATAAATATCGCAGCCCAATTTCCACTTTGAGGTACCTCACAATCGTGCCGAAATCCAGCAGTGCCGCGTCCTTCTTGGAATCCACCAATCCGCGACGCAGCCAAGCTGCGAAGGACACCAAATACCCTTCAGGCATACACGCCGCGAAAGCTCCGAATATTGTGTCCTTCAGCTCCCCCCACCTGTCCGCGCGAACTCTGTCACAAATTTCTCGGGCTTCCGCCTTTACTTTGCCCAAAAGAATTTCATCGCAATAATTATAGCTCAGAATAGTAGGTGTCATCTTGTAACCACTCAAGGTCCCATGGAACTCGCCGCCTTCGTGGCTCAATTCGCAAAATGCCCAGTCCGTCGGGTCTCCGAGGAGATTGTTGTCTGATTGGCAGCGTTCCAAGTCCTCCCCAGTCTCCACTCGGTCCTCATCGTCTGTCGAGTCACTTTCGCTGTCGTCTGAAACATCGGCCACGTCGCTCTCCTCGCCGCGCTCCTCATCTTGACGCAGTTCTCCGTCCTCGTTCATGCTGCAAGCCTAGTCTGTGTCTTCGCTGCGCGCACACAACGGGGAGGGCATTCAAAGACTTCAAAAATTTGTGCATTTTGACAATTTTGAGCCGAGCTTCCTCACGGTGCAACTCAATTGAGAAACTTCCGAAACGGGCTCCATCATGATGATGATCACTATAAAAAATCAACGCATGAACCTCATGGCGAACTTATTGGCATATAAATCTACCAAAGTAATTTATCCGCCAGAATAAAAAGCCGTCATTTCATTATCGGTAGAAAATATCTACCGATAACTGAATTTTGAATTTTTTGATTTTTTGATTTTTTTCCACTCTTGAGTCTCTTGAGTTTTGAGACTGGTCGTGAGTGACACAGAGAAGCGCGGGACTAGACGCGCGATACGCGGACGGGTAGAAGCCAGGCAGCGGGAGGAGGAAGGAGAATTCGCCGCGCGCGCACCCCCACTACCCCTCGTCCCTCCGTCCCAGCGTGCCCACACTTGTGGTTGCCAAAGGCCGCGGGATCCCGTCCCATCCATCCACCCATCCACCCAGTGAAGCATCAGAGATGCGGCGGCGCTCTCGCAGTCCGCGTCGGCGTTCGGGAAGCAGCCAGCAGGGTCCCCGGCGAGGACCCCCCTCAGACCCTCGCGACGTTCTCCTAGCGTTTCCCGCGTGGGCGCGCGGCGAGGACGCCCGGGGTCTGCCGGTGTCGGCAGCCGGGTACGATGCGTACGTGTCCGCGTGGCGCGATGCTCAAGCGCGAGAGTTCCTGAACCGCCGCTCGCGGGAGGAGTGGTTCCAGGAACGTTTCTGCCCCCTCCGCAGGGACGTCGCCGCGCGGACACTTTCCAACAGGGCCGTACGCCGCGCGCTCGACTGGGCGGACCCTGCCTTCCCGCTCACCACCCCCTCGCCCGCCAAACAGACCAGTCCCACCAGTCCCAACAGTCCCACCAGTCCCAGGTCCCCGCAAGCGTCCGCGCACCCCCGCGCACCGGGCTTCGTGGCCCACCTGGACCAGCCGGCGGGGGGATGGGCCACGTGGGCCACGTGGGACGCGCGCTGCTGGACGCGGCGGCGTTCGTTCCGCGCATCCCCGAGTCCGTGGAACGTTCCGCGCTCGGTCGCGCGGTGGGACAGGTCTGCGAGGACGGGACGGCGGACGCGAGCGTGGACGCGGAGACGGGGACGGCGGCGGTGCAGGTTCTCGTGGGCGAGCCGCAGGCGCTGGTGGCGTCCAGCGCGAGCCTGAACAGCGTGGGCCGCGTGCTGGCGCCGGGGATCGTCCGCGCGGGCAAGCCCAAGTTCGAGCGGGACGCGTGGGTGTGCTGCGCGGACCCCGCGCTCCAAGGCGCGGTGCGCGCTGCGCTGGACAACCAGCGCGCGCTGGAGGCGGACGGCCACCGCATCGCGCTGGTGCCGGTCCGCGCCGGGCCGGCCAACCCTGTGCTCGGCCAGGAGTTCGCGCACCCCGTGAGGGTCCTCGCGGACGCTGTGCTCGCGCCGCGCGTGGCCGCAGCGTGGGACGAGCTGCGCGGCGTGCAAGGCGGCGTGGAGGAGGTGCTGCGCGGCGAGCACGTGCGCGCGTTCGTGGAAGAGGGAGATTCTGGTTACCCGGCGAATGTGACTGCGATGGTGGAGGAAACAGGCGACGTAGCGCTGCGCGAGTTCGTGCGGGAGGTGGGCGCAGCTAAGAGGAAGCTGGACGTGGTGCTGGCGTACCTGCGAGACGTGCATCTGGTGAGCTACTACGCGAGGACCAGCTTCAGCTGCACCGCGAGTATGATGTACATGCTACGGTTCCCGTGCCTTCGGCCGCTCCCCACGCTGGACGCGCTCAAGAAGGGACACGAAGAGTGGCGCAAACTCAAGGAAGACGCGCCGGGGAAGAGCGTCGAGGAGCTCATCGACGCGTGGCGACAAACTGAGAGCAATCCGCCTGCCACTAGGGCTGTGGACGACGGCGCTCAGACATTGTTAGAGTCTGCTCGAGCGGTGAAGCAAAAAATTGTAGATGACCTGGCCAAGCTGGAGCAAGCCAAAGAGGAAGCTGTTGTCGCCTACTGTGAGTCGCAGACGAAGCGGGAGGCTCCGGGCCGCTTCAGATGCCTCCTTCCTCCTCACAAGCTCTTCAAGACCCAGGAACACGTGCACAAATACATCCGAGCCAACCACGGGGACGATAAGTTACTGGCCGTGTATCAGAAGGCTGAAGAAGCATTTGCCGAGCAAGTCTTTCTGGATGATCCAGAGAAGCCGCTCCCTCCTCTCCCGCGATATGCTGAACCGCACTCGCGCGAGGACTACATTCGCCAGCACTTTCCACATCACCTTCCTCCTGGAGAGAGGCCCACCACTCCAAAGCTAGCGGACCTTCATCGATTCCGGACTGTAATTGACTTCACTTTGATTTAGTTCCACAGTAACTATAACAATAACAATGATTTGCTTCAAGTTTCTGTTTCTGTTTTGATTGTGTTCACAATGGAAAAAAGTCTTATCGGAGCTGACTTTCTGCAAGGGTAGAATCCAAGAAGAGGATGTACGGAGAACGTGTGAGCCTGGAGAGACCGATCTGCATGCGGGGGGTGGGGGCCGTTGTGTGTGAGCGCAAATTCGTCTCGCAACACACGTTGGTTATAACTCATTCGTTCTTTCTTTGACCACTCATGGAATTTCCGCGTTCTTGCGCGGCATGTTGTCCAGAGTTTCGAATATGTACTGAAGACCAGGGCGAGTCGATGCTCCAACAATCCTCTGCCAGACATAGCCCGACCTGTGCAAAAACTCTTCGTGGCCGAACAAAATCAAATGATTTCGCGCTCGCGAGAGTAAAACGTTTAGCCGCCTGGGGCAACTCATAAATGTTCGTTTGTTGCGCTGGTCGTCGCTATACTCCGTTCGGCAACAGCTCACGATGACGATGTTGCTTTCTCCGCCCTGGAACGCATCGGTTGTTGCCACGCGGACAGGGCAGTCCTGTACCGCAATTCCGGAGTTTGCAACGAGCCGGGTCTGGATGGCGACCACCTGCGCTCGGTACAAGCACACAATTGAGATGTCGACAGTGTCAACGCCCGCGCGAACAAGCTTTTCGACGAGTGAACAAATCAGAGCTGACTCTACTTCGTTGCAATACGACTCCCCTTTTCGAAGCTCGCGGCCATGGCCGACATCAAAATACACGATTGGGCTCAATTCGGGTACAAACGGCTCGCGTTCTGCGTCGGAAATGCCATTTATAACCCTACCGTTGTAGAAGAGCTCAGAACACATGGACGAAATGGTTGGGTGGCAGCGGTATTGTGTGTGGAGCAAGATCGGCGTGTAGATTCCCCATCTACAAAGCCTTTCAAATAAGCTTGTGCCAAACCAGACCTCCGTTGCATTCTGCACAAGACCACTGTTTGTGGGCGCATCGCTCACAGTGACTGGGGGAAGTTGCAGCGGATCGCCGACCAAAACTAAGAACTCGCAGTTTGTATTGAATATTGGTAGCAGCGAGAGCGCCTCCACTGCCTGGCAGGCCTCGTCCAAAAACAAAATCGTTCGCTTGCCTTCAAACAGCTTAGAAGCAAAGTCTTTTGCAGCGCTGCTGCAGCACGTCAATCCAACGATGCGAGCCTGTTCGAGCTGGGCTTTTCTCCCGCGCGCTTTGTAATTATCTCCTCTTGAGCCACCTCCCGTCGACAATGAACCAGCGCTATGCAACACGTAGCTCTGCAATTCGCGATCGATTTTCCTGTCGCTTCCGACTCTTGCGAGATCCGTAATACCGTTTTTCAAAAGCGTTTTGAGCATGTTGTCTACGGCGGTATTGGTAGCAGCGCTCAGACAGATTCGCACATCATTGTTGGCGTCACCCAGCAGCTGGCAGCAGAGCGCAATACACGCGCAGATCAACTTTGTTTTCCCGCACCCGTAGGGGCCGTGCACGATGCTGACCTTCTCCGAGCTCTGGCTCAGGAACCAATCCGACGTCTTGCGAAGGGCTCTAGCCTGGGCATCGTTCAATGCAAAACGTCGCACTACCTCTACATAAGCCCTTTCGACGGTTTCTGGCTCACTCAAGTCTCCGCATCGCTCGACGGGGAGCGCAGGCCTGCTCAAATCCGGCTCTTTACACGCGCGGGCCAAAAGATACGGGAAGATCGGTGGTCTGGCGATCTGCCCGTCACGCAACTGACAAGCGAGCTGAAGCATCATAAATTCGTTCTCGATGCTCTGGCCTCGTTGAGCGCATACCTTGGTTTGCGATGACCAAGTTCCTGACACGAAACTTGGACTAAAATTGGTTGACAATGGTTCCACTGAGCGTTTGTGCGCAGCTTTTCAGTTAGCGAAGCTTTTGACAAGAAGACAGACAGACAGACAGACCTACAAACTCAAACCATTTCTAGCTTGGTAACTCCACTTACCTTGCAAATTACCATCCGGCGTTGCGGACTGCCAAACTGATCGAAAGATCCAAACTTGCTCTGACAAAGAGTCGCTTGTTTTAGCTGTTTTGTTTTTTCCCTGCCAAAATGGCTGTCTGGAGACAAACCACAAATCCCCTAGCGAGCATGTTTTCCGCAAGTAGTCCTGCTTGCTCAGCGCGGTAGATGACATGAAGTAGCGAGTCGTCGCAGTTTCTGAGCTCTTGCGCGGTGAAGAGCATTCGTCTGAGTCACTATGGTTCGAGTCATCTCCGTCACTTTCCGACCCTCTTCTTCGTTTACGGTACTTTTGCTTTTTATGGGCTTGGAAAGGTTTCCTCGACTTTGACTTTCCGGGGATCTTTTTATACATTGTACAAGCGGCGTCTGCCATCGAAGGTGCGCCAAGCCTCATCGTCAGGTTTGCGTACGATATGGATTCCAACTCACCTTGCACCGACCTGACGAGGAAGGCTGCATACTTCTCTTCAGCTTCCTTCGGCGAATAGTTTTCCAGCGAGGTTAGTCTTGCAGTGTTGACCCCCTTCTTATCGCGCGCTGGAAACTGTATCAGATAATCCGTCGACTTTACGCTCGAAGGCTCTCGAAAAGAGGTGAGAGCTGAACCATTTCGCGGAGGCTGTGAGGGCAAAGGCTTGCTTTCATCTGATTGATTGAATGCTTGAGCTGGCGGTCGAAAGGGCTTCCGCAGCCCAGTGGCTCGCCTCTCACTGTCCTTAAGCCCATCGCAATTCTCCTTTCCCACACAAAGCTGATTCGCCCTTGATTGAGGAGCACTGACTTTCAAAGGGACTAGTACAGGTTTACTCTTGATAGACGGTATGGAAATCTCGCTTTCGAGATTCGCTCCTTCCAGGGCAAACATCTCTAGAAGATCACAGCCGGCCTGGTCAGCTATTTTGACGATGGAACCAACTGTTGTAGATTCTCGCTCTTTGCCATCATGAGTCTGAGAAGGGGGTGTTTGAACTTTGGGGGCGGGATCAAACATATCTAGTAAGTCGTCTGTGGACAGTGGTTCGCTTGATCGTGTACTTTGCGACATGCCGGGCTTTGTGTCTAAGCTTCCATCCAATCTCTGCCTTTTCCCAGTCTTTTGGACGATAACTGCAGAGACTTCTCTTCGGCTTACTGGAGGAGGAAGAGCGCACGCGCTCCTCGTTGCCAAACGGTTAGAAATAGGCTGAATCGACTGCTTTACCACCATTTCCGAGGCTCTGGTTGCATGGGCATCACTTCCGGTCAGCTCCTCTCCGACTTGCACAAGAAACCCCTCCATTTCAATATCTGAGCCACTCGCAATGTCGTCTGTCACGGGCATTACCTCCAGCGGCGCCTGCGCGAACGCTTTCGCGAGGTCCTCCGTTCTTTCATTGTCATACAAGAAAGCCTTTCCATCGCTCACTTTGACCGCGCCTTCCAGCCATTTCTGGCAAAACAGTTTCCCAATCGCCACGCCAGCGCACCATCGCATGGTGTCACCACGTCGCCAATTCAATAACGAACTGTCAGTGCTCTCGGCCAGAATTGCCAGAATTCTGTGTTCTTCTGACGACACCGTCCACTTACCTTGTGCCGCTTGCGATGCTTTTGCCGCGTGTAAGTGGCTTCGAAACGGCGCGCCACCATCTCTTCAACAGCTGGCTCAGCCCTTGCTCGTAAAAAAATCAGCTCTCCGCTCTGGTCAACCGAACGAAACCGTCTCGCGGAACCTCAATCCCGCCACTTTTCTGCTGCTCCGTAGGCCCGCGCTTTCCGCACTTGAGCAAAACAGATCCCGCACGCGGCGTCCCCTCGTCCCTTTTCTGACCCGAATCGTCCCTCACAGTCCCGCAGTCCCCGCAGCTCCCACAAGTCCCCACAAGTCCCCACAAGCTCGCACAGTCCTCCCAGAGCTCGTTTTGGAAGTTTGAATTTCGTTTTTTCAGAACTCAGAACCAAAATTCAATCTCGATTGAGTCGGAACTGCTAGTGGAGTACTATTACTTTTGCTAAGAGGTACGCACACTTTGCGAGTCGTTCAGCGTTTCAGGTGCCAGTGGTGATGTGATGGGATAGAAGGTTAGAAAGTATGGAGTGTTGGGAGAAAGAGAGAGGATGAGAATTGAGATGGATGAGATTGGCTTTGACGGAGCAGTGAATGTTCATTGACAGTGAATGAAGAACTCCGCGAGAAAACAGAGAACATTTTGTGCTCTAGGATATTTAGTTTGGCTCCTTGGTCAATGACTCTGACTTTGAGCGATAGCCTTGTCATGTGCCGCACGAAAGGACGTCCCGCACGGTTACCAGGGCGAAACACCGTCGACCATCTGGTTCACGCCGAACGGAACAACAAAAAAAACGCCGATCCTCCTGAAATGCGAAGAGCGTCCACAAATTTAAAAGATGAAAAACCAGTGAAAATGGTACTATTTTTGATCAAAAGCACGAGAGTGCTGCTATTTACTAGAGGAGTTGATTTAAATTAAATATGGCGCCGTTCATGACAGCTTCTACATCCGAGTCTTTTGCTGTCTTGCATGTCTAGCGAAGCTGCCGCTTTTGCACGCTCAAGAAAAACAGGCAAGCCAGAACCGAGAGCACTAATTACTCTTGACCCAAAGACTCAGTAGCGGTTTCGTCAGATGAGCCAGCCCTGCAACCAGTTCTCCACCGCTTCTCCAAGGCTGCTTCGGAGCACTCGAACGCGGGCTTGCCGAGAATCTCATTGACTTTATTGTGCATCTCGCAAACGTACTTGGAGAAAGCAGCCTTCGAAGACACGTCCGGCGGGTTGCTCTCCACATGCTTCCTGAAATGCTCGCGGCAGTGAGAGCACGCGTAGAGTATCGACAGAGAGTCAATGAGGGCCGCAGCTGCTCTTTGCTGCTCTGCGTTAGGCTGCTCAGGATAATAAGCGGCTGTGGTGTGCAGAAGGCCCCACGTACACCTTCCCAGCTCTGCGCGGCCAAGCGGGCACTCCTGTGCGGCCTTGCTGTCCTTGGCGCCTTTGCCGCTCTTCCCGCCCCTCATCATGCTCATAAACATGTCTTTCTTGTCGTCACACACCGGCTCAGCGCAATTCGGGTCCAGCTTGGCCCCTTCGGTCCGCGCTTCGCTAGCGACCAGCGAGCTCACCACTCCGCCAAGCGCCACCACGCCGAACCTGCTTCTCGCTGCAACCCTCGCGAACATGCTGCCAAGCCTCTGCGGTTCGCGGAAGAACTCCCTGTTTTCTGAACTGACGATCCCGCGAAACCTATCCAAACCTATCCAAACCTATCACGCACCGACACGCCTTGCTTCCGTCTAATCTCTCTCTCTCTCTCTCTGTCCGCGCACTCGCAACGAACAGAGTGTCTCTTTCACTTTCACTTTCACTTTCTCTTTCTCTTTGTGTGTCTGTGTCTTGTGTCTGTGTCTATGTGAGTCTGTCTGTGTGTGTTTTCTGTGTGCATATGTGAGGGAAAAGTGAGGTTTCTGGAACCCCGATGAAGGAGTGCCTGACTGAGTGCCTCGTAGTGACAACAATTTAATTTAGCAATTTAACAAAGAAACAGATGTGCACCGCGAAGTGTCCTGCACGCACTCACTCGGCCGTGGGGATTCTTGCGCTCGGAAAGGTGTCCGCGCGGACTCTATGGAGCGTGAATCTCTAATTGATTTTGATAATCTCTCGGTAATGGAATGGGAACCAGACTCGGTCAAATGAAGCAAGCTTCTCGACCAACTCAATTCTCCCGATTCCCCGACGAAAGACGAACAGGGCCTCTTCGCGAACAACGAGCCGGCTTCCTCGGAGATCAATTCGTCGTTCAGTAGGGTAGGTTTCCCCTCCTCGCACATTCCTTTATTCCCTGGCCAGTCCTTCCTCTCAGCGCCGTAGCCAGCGCTATTCTCTACCACTGACTACCGGCCTCCTACCATACCCCTCCACCGCTACGAGTAGAACTAGACTACGCGGCATAGGAGATGGCCACGCAGCTGTTTTCTATGGATTGGTAGCGATTGTTACTGGCAGTATTGGTTGGTTGCTTGAATTTGGAGCGGGCAGGTGGTATAGTTTGCGCTATGCGTGCGGCTGAGCGGGCGCTACGGCTATGGTTTGCGGTAAGATGGGCGGTGGGAGGTGTGTCACCTACCACTCATTCATTATTGATTTTGTAAAACTGAGAGAGAGGAAGGAAAGAGAGAAAGAAGGAAGTCTGCAGACAGGTAGATTGGAGCGCGAAGCAGGCAGTCACGCAGGCAGTCACGCAGTGAGAGAGGCAGGATGTCCCATCGTAAGTTCGAAGCGCCAAGGCACGGATCCCTCGGGTTCAACCCTCGCAAGAGGTGCAAGACCCACCGTGGCCGCGTGAAGGCATTCCCAAAGGATGATGCCTCCAAGGAGCCACACGTGACCGCCTTCATGGCGTACAAGGCAGGAATGACCCACATTGCTCGCGATGTGGACAAGCCAGGCTCCAACGTGCACAAGAAGGAGGTCGTGGAGGCAGTGACCATCTTGGAGACCCCTCCAATGATCGCTGTTGGACTCGTGGGATACATTGCCACCCCACGCGGACTTCGCTCCCTCACCACTGTGTGGGCTCAGCACTTGGGCGATGAGATGAAGCGCCGCTTGTACAAGAACTGGTACCGCAGCAAGAAAAAGGCGTTCACCAAGTACACCAAAAAGTACGAGGGCGAGGCTACTGACATCGAGAAGGAGCTTGCACGCATGACCAAATACTGCACCACCGTCCGCCTTATCTGCCACACCCAGATGGGCAAGCTCAAGCTCCGCCAGAGAAAGGCTCACGTTTGTGAGATTCAGATCAACGGAGGAAGCGTCGCTGACAAGGTCAAGTTCGGCCGCGACCTCTTCGAGAAGGAGATCCCACTCGACACTGTGTTCAAGAAGGATGAGATGGTTGATGCTATCTCCATCACCAAGGGTCACGGATTCAAGGGTGTCATCGCTCGTTTTGGAGTCACCCGTCTTCCACGTAAGACCCACAAGGGTCTCCGCAAGGTGGCATGCATTGGATCATGGCATCCTTCCCGCGTCCGCTACACTGTGCCACGTGCTGGTCAGCTCGGATACCATCACCGTACCGAGATGAACAAGAAGATCTACCGTATTGGCAAGAAGGGAGACGAGAAGTCCTGCACCACCGAGCAGGATTTGACCGTCAAGTCCATCACCCCTCTTGGAGGATTCCCACAGTACGGAATCATCAACGAGGACTGGGTCATGCTCAAGGGCTGCGTCCCAGGTGTCGTTAGGCGCATGATCATCCTCCGCAAGTCTCTCCACGAGCGCACTTCCCGTCTTGCGCAGGAGGTTATCGACATCAAGTTTATCGATACCAGCTCCAAGATCGGCCACGGACGCTTCCAGACCGTTGCAGAGAAGGAGCGCATCATGGGCTCCCGCAAGACCGCTTAAACAATCAGACCTATTTGAGCAAGCGATTTTTCTCTACAAATTTCTTCTTTCTTATTTTTTTTCAAGCAAGATCTCGTCTAAGCCGACTTGGGTGAATTTCTGACAAGAACTCAAGGACCATCTTTTTTTTGCACTGGAACCTCTGGAACCTGACAAAATTGGAAAAAAATCAAATTTCGATTGACTCTTTGAGCTTCCTTTTTTTTTACTCGGACTTCTTCCCTCCTTTCCTTTCAAGCTCCGAGTGACTCGATAGACTCTATGCTTAGCTTCTAGTAGCTAGCTAGCTAGCATACTGATGGTGCCGTAGCAGTATGCCATCGCATGCGCCACGATGAGAGGAACATTTCCATTTTTTTCTTCCCATTTTTTTGACACAGAAGCCTTCTTGCGAGTTGACGAGAGAGCAACTTTCCGGTAAGACAATTTGAGCCCGCTTTCAGACCATACCAGTAATACCAGTCGCTTCTTGCTCCGGCAGAGGAGGAGGCAGGGAAGGCAGAGGATGAACCAATCAGTGAACCTCCACAGCGTATACCGATACCTGAATTCTGATATTCTATTAATTAGCAGAGTAGTCAGAGTAGAACGGAATTGGCCTCGGCTGTCGAGATCCACAGGCTGAAAAGTCGAAAAGCCAGAGGCACAGACGCCACATTAAGTGAAGCCACGAAGTGAGAGCGTAAACAAACCCTATCGGAAGGTGGGGTGCAGACGCCATGGTAAGTAAATCTGTGACCGTGAGCAAGGGGCAGAGAGCCTTATCTCCCAAGAGCTCACCGCCTTTCCTGGGCTCCCCAAGCTAGTAAAGCACTTGCAAGCCCGAGCGAAATGCCTATCGCGATAATCCATTGGCACAAAAAGCAACATACTTTCTGCTGGCTGACGGAGCGGCTGTAGTTCGCTTGTAAACTTCTCTGCACGCGACGATGCAAGGTCTTCGATCTTCCAAACATCGGCACTGTACCAACGAACTTTGGGAAATACCTCGAGTGTCAGGAACCGGTACATTCACGCGTTTTGTTTAAACTTCGCGAGCGGGCGAGCAGGTCTAAGTGTAAGTTCGCCTTGACACTCCTCGGTGTTCGTAAAGAGTCGAAGCAGCATCAGCTCCAGCGAGTCGAAGCCCTCAGTCGACATGGATTCCTCCCCAGACCATATCTGGACAATGCACGTGAACTTGGTGTGCACTTTTGCAAATCTCCACGTGCATTCTCTCTCCTCGCTCGCGCATATATTCGCCAGCATCGGTTCTTGTCTCGAGAACCGGCTCCAGAACCATGCTCGATAGCCGCGATCCACGTGAAACACTAAGACAAATCGAGAACAGAGCTTTGTTCGGTGTGCAAGGTGTGCATGTGAGCTACGTCCTCGCATAGGCAGCACTATAGCCTCAAAATCGTGAGCTTGGTGCTCGAGGTGTGCACAATTGTGCTAATAATTTCTCTAGGAATCTGGCGGGAAAAGTCACAAAAGGGGTGGTTAATAAGTCCTAATTAGTTACAGATAGAATACACACCTATATTCACCCTCCATTCACACGCTTAGTGTTTATCACTGAAGGGCGATAGGGTGAATGGTGCTAGTACCCTTCGTGGGGGTACATTACCACACATACAAGCGTTGATAGGTCTCAGTTACCTATTGAGCTGCGAGCTTCGCTCCAAAGGATAGATAGATAGAAAGAAAGAAAGAAAGAAAGAAAGAAAAAAAAGAGAAAGGGACCCTGACTGCGAGAAAATAACTTACACCTTTTTCTTTCTCTCGATTTCTGGACAATTTAGCAGAACAGTACGTACTCAGTACTCTTAGCACCGTAGTTGCAAGTTACTTCCAAACTACACAGGCTCACTGTCAATCAATCAAGAAATGGAAGGTTAGGTTTCGAAAGTTTGGAATACAGCATTTAGTTGGCATTCGAATCCGTCGGGTATGGCAGCGATCCTGTGTTCCCTGCGATGCAAGAATCTCCAGTGTTCCATGAATGCGTGGACAGAGGACAGTGGAAAGACTTATGCACGTCTGTCTTGAGAAAGAATGGTCTTCTTGGTCTTCTGAGCTATCTCGCAGAGCAGTTGGACTCGGAATCGGATAATGATTGGTGACCGGATTAGGCAAGATTCACAAATGCAGTTCACTGTCATTTATATTTTAGAACTGTCAGAGGAGAAGACACCCTGTCGACGTTCCTCAACTGCGCAGACGAACTTGAAGACTTGCTAAGCTCACTGCAATCGCACGGCTCTGTCCCTCACTTTCTCATCTATCTATCTATTTATCTGGTTGCATTTCGCCGCCGCGGGCTTTGAAAAGATTGCAAAGACGTTTTGTGTCTCCACGTCAACACCCTACTCTGTCGCAGCTCACACAGCTCACCAACTCCCTATCACTCTCTCTCAGGCTCTCAGAATCTCTCAGAGCAGGTATAACCGGAGCCGCGAGTGGTGAGGCGTGTGAGATCATGTGAGGCAGGCGAGAAGGGTACCAGTACTAAGTTTATAGCGCGACGCCCAGGCGGGTCGTAGGAGCGCTGAGCAGGCGAGAGAAAAGTGTGTGCACGTAGTGCTAGTCACAGACTGACTGACGAACTGCGCCACTTACACCGCTTACTCACTTCACTGTGCTATGCGATGCTACGCTGCGCTGGCCGTGTCGCGTAGGAGTCCGGGGAGTCAGACGAGTTGCAGCAAACTTAGCTGTACCAGGTAGTAGCTGGACGATTTGCGTTGTTTGTTTTGTTGATTTTTGTTGATTTTTGTTGTTGTTGATGTTGTTGTTGTGCACAGTAACTTTGAAAAGCAGTTGTGCAGCAGCGGCGCCGCCCGACTCGCGGTCTTCGTGCTCTCGCCGCTTCGGCATTTCATGGGTTTCGCGGGGACAGGAGCTGTAGAAGAGATCGGGAAAGTGGGCAAAAGCTGAGGGCGAGGGCAAGGGCGGCCGCGGGCTTGGCTTCGCGAGATACGTTCAGGTTGAGGTTGACTAGGTCGAGGTCCTCCAGGTTACGGCCGCTTTGGTGCCTTGTGCTTTGGTGCTGTTGCGCAGGCTTGGTCGTCGACGAGGCGGAGCTGCCCTCTCGGGGAGGTCAGGTCAAGTGCTGAGATTGATGAAGTGGACGGGGCGCTGCAGATAGAAAGACACTGTGAACGATGAGCAACTACCCGAAAGCGGAGCTGTTGCCATCTTTGGAAGATGCAAGGAAAAAATACTCTGGAAGCTGCAGCGGTACCATCACGCTGACAGCCTCCACGTCGCCCGAGGTGTTCCCCTTCCGGGAATACATTCAGGAAGAATGGCGCGTAGTGAACGCTGAGGAGTTTATGGCGAAAAGAGACGCCAGAGCGCGAGCTAAAGTGAACGGGAGGACCAGCGACCGCGCTGTGAAGGTCATAGAGCTGAAGGAAGAAGGCCTGACGCTGAGCGGTATCTCGTATAAACCACCCACATTTCTGTGGAATCACGACGTTGAAATGAAAGACTGCCTCAGAGGCCACTTTGACCCGAATGTGCAATCCTATGGTAGAAGGCCTCAGCTGCACGCCGTTGAAGAGCTCGGAAACGCCTGCATATCTATTCTTCCCAGTGTGTCGGGCGGATTCATGCTCACGCAAGAGGCCATACAAAAGCTACCCGGTCCAGGCGGTTCCATCGCTCTGTGTATGAACAAGAGCGTCTGGCGCGACCGCATGATATTGGAGGAAGGTATGCACTTCGAGATCGGTACGAAACAGTCCGGGGCGCCAAAGTGTCAGATTACCATAGAAAGCATCACGGGCATAGACAGAAACCTCTCGCGATACTCGGGCGCAAACTCAAACTCCAAGCATCGTAGCAGCCTTGAAGTGAAAAAGAGCAAGACATCATCCGTAGATAAAAAGTCTGTATCTTTTGGTGCATCTACCCTGATTGGATCGGGGGAGAGAATCGTCTCGCTCGGGAGCAACACTAATGAGCCCGGTTTGGATGTAATGACAAGTACGCACATCTGGTCTAGCTCGAATACCGACGCGCAAAAACCTGCGGAATCCCCGCCCGGTTCGCCCAGGGGGGAACGGCCACGTCTCGTTTTGAGAATGCAAATGAACAATAAGGAGAAACTCTATGACTTTGCGCCTCCGCTGCCTGACGTGCTCCAGTTTAACGGCGGCTCTTCGCCGTCGGCGTCACCCCTGTTGTCGGCCTACTCTCGCAGAAGGTCAACAGCCACAGGCAAGAGAAAGTGCGTCTTCTTCACCATCGGCGGCGACGAAAACTGCAACATCGTCCTGCCCGGCTGTTCTGTTAAGGTGGTGGCTACAATCGTTGCCTTCGAAAACGTCTTCACCCTCGTTGTGCCGCACAATCTTGCGGAAACGTTTGTGAGAGGTAAAAGGCTAACCAAAGCCCAAGAGCGATATGCTCGCGAGAGCTCCGTTCATTTTGTTCTGAGTGCAGAGCAGTCTTTCGGGATTTATGACGGAGATTGTATAGTTTTCCGAAATTCAGATCGCGGTGACCACGAGTCTTGTAACGGGTGTTGTTCCGGCCTGGAAATGTGTATCAAGATAAATGACCCGACGGAGGAATTTCGGCTCAAGAGCAACAAGACACTAGTGGAGTCCATGGGACTCAAATGGGACATGGACAATGATACGGACCCGGGGCGCAAACGAGCTAGTTTGGTTTCAGCCTTGTCTGGCGCCAGTAGGTACAAGACTGGCACATCACGAGATATGGACGAATTAGCGATGGAAGTCCGTGCACCGGTTCGCACTTCTCGGTGGGACGGCTCATGCGAATGGAAGTACGGGGAGATTGAAGCGTTTGCAATGCTCGGGATATCCTCCCAAGAGGAGGCGTCCATCGGATCGAGTCCGCTGATGACCCTCTCTATCAAGGACCCACGCATGGGCAGGTGCCACGCAAATATCTTCCGGAAGACGCACAAAAGCTTCATAATAGAAGCGGCGAAATCCTCCGGGAAAAGAAATCTTCTGTCCATGATTGCCGCTTCCACGCCCCCTGGACTTGGCGCGGCCGCATCGCCGCCTCACCTGCTCTTGGTCGGCGAGGTATTTAGGGTCGGCGCAAGTGAGTTTAGGGTGATAGGCTTTTCGAAATACAAGTCGCCAACATCAAACGCCAGTAGCTATGGAAACTTTACCATGTCCGTGGACGCAGGGGGCCGATCATCAGCTCCGCGCGAGAGTAAACCAACTATTACTCCAATCGACCAACTCGACGATCTGGCATACGTGGATCATGAAGACGACCTCACCGATGATGACTCCGACGTTGAGTCCCGAAAAGGCAGCGCCTCGCGCGTCATGGGCGACCCCACCAACTTTGAGAGTCTCAAAGAGCAAGCCGAGATGTATATGCGCAATAAAATTGAAAGGCGCGGCTCCATCGCTCTGGTTCGCCATCGCCCGAATGAAGACGAGGCCAAGATGTTCTCCAAAACAATCTCAACGTTTGTGACGGACGACAACGAAGAACTTCACGTCAAAAACAACGTCGACAAGAGCTTTGGCCTGGCCCGTGTCAACGAATACAAGGACGTGCTCTCGGCGTTTGGCCTTGATGATGATACGAGAGGCATAACTTACCCTGGCCTTAAGTCATTCCTTGTCATCCAAGGCATCAAAGGGCCACTGCAGAGAAGACTTTTTCTCATTAACGAGCACGAGTGCACCATTGGAAGCAGCCCAACGTGCTCCATTTCAGTCTCAAACGACCCATTGATCTCTCCACTCCATTGTAGAATTGTATTCAACCCTGTCGAGAGACACTGGCGTTTAGTTGATGCCAACTCTCGCACCGGGACACTCTTTCGCACAAGCAGTGAAGATCAACCCATTCTTTTACAACCTGGACAGCGCTTTTTAGTTGGTCACTCCCAAATTCGCATTTTAGGCAAGGTAAAAGAGGAGGACCGCCAGAGCGTCCTGCTTCGTGGGAGTACTGGCGGGAATCACACGATCCGTAGGCAAATTAAATCCGTCTTTCTAGGGCGCGGAAGCGCTGCTGGGATTACCGTGACTTCCATCAAAGATCTTGAAGCTCAAAAGCACCAGGCAGACAGACGCAAGTCGACCCCACCTGGCGGACGAAAGTCTATGTCAGAACATCAGCTATCTCCAGCTTCTCATCCAGTAGAGTCAAAAGACTCACGCACCAGCACCCGGCCTCGACCCAAATCTTTGGTCAAATCGCCGATTCCACCAATCGCGCAAATCTCTGATGTTGCTGACATGGGACTACCTGATGACCTGAAAGGCCGCTCCAAGTCTTCCAGCGGATGTGGATGCACTTTGATGTGAGTACATTCTGGACTGATGATCCCCAGGATCAACTTTGATTTAATAACTATTGAAAGAAAACTCTTCACGATGTACGTAAAATAAGAAATTATTGCACCTCTACTAAATTTGCCCTCGTGTGGACTGCATGCTGTTAAATTGATTTTGTCACCCAGATTCACGGGTTCAAGAAATCGACTAATCTCACATCGTTTTCAAAGTGCGGACGGTAAAGAGAACATGTATTACTCACAAAGGCGGTGAAGTCAACTGGCTAGTTATTTGACAAATATACATGTGCCTTACTGCAGTACATTCACGCAATCCAGCAAGATCTTGCACGCCAGATTAACTGCAGTTTGATGCATACCTTTTTCAGCATCTTCAACAACAGAATCAACGGCCTCCAAAATGTCATTTCGCCGGTACTTTCGCCAATCAGAAACGTTCATGAGTATGAGATACAGAATTCTTAGAAAGTCACAACGGAACTCGTCGTTAAAAGGCAGGTTGTGCATCTGAACGATTATGATGTCTATCATGACGTGCAGATCTGTTGTGTGAAAGAAATGCGAAGTAGCCTTTGTTGAAAACGCACATCGAACAAAGTACAAAAGCTGACCCAGGAGGATGGGTTCGCTGTATGGATAAGACTGCCCATTCAGTAGATGAAGAACTGCCTCTCCAAAGAGCTCTCCGTTTCGACCGTCTTTAAGGAGGCAGCGAAGGACACGATTCGGTTCACTGTCCACGATATCCGCCAAGTTTTCATCGCGCTCATCCAGTTCGTCTGCCACTTGGAGATCCTTTGCATAACCGAAATGGCTGTTCAGCGCAAGCAGCGTGTACGTTGCCATCAAATACTCGTCTTCTCCGGTTTCTGACAAGAGAGAGATGATTAACCGGATGGTCTCCTCGCCAGGAAGGGCACCAAGCGACAAGCTAGGCACCTCGGTCAAGAAATTGTACAGTAAAGAAAGCCACGCGAACAAGCCATCTTCACCACCTCGATTCTCTCGCAATCCAAGCTCGATATTCTTCAGAAAGCTTTCGGGCTCGAGGCCCCACTCGCCCCCGCTATAAGCACGGATCAAGGAAGAGTCAAGACCAGCAAATGTCTCCAGCAAAACGCACGTCAAAGAACGTACCAGAGCTGGAGCTCGCGTTTGGCTAGAGTTCGTGTCCCAATGCAGGTAGATATTGCGCGCAAACTCCTGATCGTTGGCTTGCAGCACTTCCTCCCACTCCTCTGGGGTCCCACAGTATTTGATGGCCAGAAAGATCTGCCGAAGGCGCTTTTCGCATTGTTTTCCCGCATCAATCCCACTGTCGATCATCACCTCTCTGTCTCTTATTATGTCAGGCTGCGATCCCGGGTCCGGAGAGATTGCGCCGAGCTCGACGAGGATGTCCCTCACAGACTGCTCTCGATCAAACTCAATTTCTGCAGTCTCCACTCTTCTCTCGAACTCGTCCTCTGACTCGTAGTCCACGGGCCGCTCCCACTGCGTCTCGCCACTTTCGTTGACATAGTATACCTCAGTATCTTCGTCGTCCCCAAACGTTGCGGCCTTCTTCTTAACCCATTTCCTTTTCTCTTTCTTTTCGCGCTTGGCCGATTCACTTTTCAAATGCCCCATCTCACCTTCTCCTTCTTCTTCTTCTTCGCCGTCTCCTTCCTCGGCTACCGGCCCCTTGGGCAACGGGCTGACCACTCGGTGCTCGTCTTCGCCGGCGTCATGCTCCGATCCAAAAGAGAGGCTTGATCGCCGCACGCGCTCGCTGGCGGCTTTGGAAAGAATGCCTTTTCGACCGCCAGACCTTTGTGTGCCGCTCTTCCCCTGCACCTCAAGCCCCGCATTCTGCGCTTCCTTCTGCTGCCGCTCCAGCGCCTCCGTATCGATAATGTACTGTTGAGTGGATCACAAAAAATATAGTGACAGCAGCAACAACAGGGACGGCAAACGTCAGTGCACGGGCAAACAAAATAGTCAAAACGCCGGCGCGAAAGGTGAAACTTCTTCGCGCGTCGCCAACGTGAACGGGTTTCTCAGAAACTTACACCTTGGGGCTTCTCTCGCTGTGTTATCTTCTTCGCCTTGTTGTAATAATACGTCCCCGCCTCGTCCTGCAGCGCGTACCAGAGATCGTTCGTCTCATTGCTGTCGCCCATGCTGCGCTGCGCGATAGTCTCCGAAAGAGCACCGAGGATAGCGACACAGCACGCCCAAAGCAAAGGACAAACACACACCGGCAGCCTCCTTCGCCGGGATCCACTCCTCGTTGGCTAGTAGCTAGCACAGCGCAACGTCGAGACTTCGGGGCGATGTCCCTCCTCCTGCAAGATTGGCGGCCGTGTCTGTCAGTACTGCACTGCCTGTGAGCGCTCGTGCCTCACTGCGTGTTTTCCAAGCGCCAAGATCCCGAAAGCTCTGTGCGAACAGTGTGAGTGAACCTGTGTGAACTATTCAACAACAATGCCCTTAATTGACGCCGCTCCTCATTTACGCTACGCTACTCACAGTCAGACTACCCGTGTGACCTATCCAGTCCATGCGAATGAAAGCGAATGCGAATGAAAGCGAATGCGAATGCGAATGAAAGCGAATGCCTGCGCGACGGCCACAGCCTTGTCCATGAAGACGACGACGACGACGAGAACGAGGACGAGAAGAATTTTGCACTCGTTCAATCAGTCGATGACGGAGTTGCTCTTTCGTTGTTCGATTCGTTTGCCACTTGAATGAACCCTTTCCCTGTTGCTCATGCTCATGCTCGTGCTTATGCTCTCGCTCGCATGGACCTGCAACGCTCGCCACCTACGACTCCGCAATCGCTTGCACGAAGCGGCAGCGGGGGCCGCGACGCTGCAAGCTTGCAAGCTCGCACGTTCAATCGGACCCACAGCCAAGAGCATAGCCGATTGCAAGCATTCATCCACTCAGTCCCTTCAACCTTTCCTTTTGCCACCTTTGAACAAGCTTTGGGAAGCTGTCAGATTCACCACGCCCCGGAGTCAAAGAGCAACTACTGCCGAAGAAGAAGAAGAAGAAGTGAATTCTTCGTGGCCGAGTCATCGCATTGCATCGCAGTCAGCTCTAGTGCTCGAGTCTGTTGCTGGTACTGGCACAGACCTGCGGCTCCGCTTCGTACGGGCGAGTAACCCCAAAGACATAAAAAACTCGTGGAGACATAAGAAACTCGAGGTTACAGCTGGAGCGAGTCTTTTCAAAGTTGCGAGGGTTTTGAAACCGGCAGCACAAGACACCAAGAGCTGTGGTAGCAACATGGTAACGACCAACCTTCAATTGGAGAAAAATACCGTTCGTTTGCCGTAGCAGTGTAGCAGTGTAGCGGTGGGGATTGGTGGAAGATGGTGGAAGTGGCAGCCGCCAAGTCTTGGCTCGACGATTGCGCGCCAGTAGTAAGTCTGTAAAAACGCACGTACTACACGTACCTTTCGTTCGTTTGCCAATTTAGCTGCGACTTACAAGATGCCGACTCGCGAGGTCTCAAGGAGCGATGGAAAAGTCGAGCGCAGTCGCGCCTGCGCCTTCGGACGCTTGTTTGAAGAGGGATGGCGGAGTGTTTGAAAACGCGACTGTACCGGCCGCGTCGTCGTCGTCGTCACCATTGTCGTCATCAGTTTCAACCAGAATGGCGAAAGCCGGGACGGCGACTGCAATACCTGGTTCGACCCGAGAAGGCCCGAAAGGATGGCTGGCAGAGTTCCAAGAGCAATTGAGATTTCAGGGGCACATGTACAAGTTGGCGATCGGTTATGCTTTGGTCGTTCTTCTCGTCTGGTGTGCTCTCTTTGGCGTTGTGCTCTATGCGCAGACGGTGCATTACGGAGCCAACCACCTGGACTTTATGGACTCGCGAGATATCGATTGTGAAGGATACAGAGAAGTGCTCGGAGGTGTGGACCTTGGCCTGCTGGAAAGTCTGTGCTATATTGGCTGGGAGCTGGTTCAGCTGCTCATATTCGCGAGACTTATTTCGCGTAAGATGTTGATCGGAAAGTATGTGTTACGCCTTCCTGCTACAGTCATGGTATTCTTCTGGACCCGGATGGCATCTTTGGAGACGAATAAAGGGTTCTCTTTTGTACTTCTCTATACGGGCTTGGTTCTTGCTGGCTCGCTGCCCGATGCTTTTCTGATTATCTTACGAGGACAAAAGATAGTGCCCCGCATCCTGGGGGCTTTTCAGCTTGCAACCATATCCACGCTTGAACAAGTGTACATGGTAATCTACCTAATTTTCAGCGACCAAGTGTCCAACGTATTCGTTTCGGTATTTGTGAGTGGGTTTGCGTTCCCGCTCTTGCAACTTATTTTCCGGCGGGCATATGATATATGGTACATTTCAAAAATTACTCGGCGACTTGGAGATCAAAGCAGAGCTGCTATGGGGGAGCTTTATGTACTTGTAAAGCTCTCTTTCAGTCTTCCACTATTTCTTGCTGTTTATAACGTCGAGTCGCAAAGCGGATTTCTAAGCTCCGTGGTTCTTTCATTTTTCATGGAAATCGCTGAGACTTCGCTGCATCTGTATATGATCACCCAAAAGACACACCTCTTCCAACGCTTGCAACTTGACGGAGGTAATGCTTCTGCTGTGGTTGCAGAGCGACCTGAAGAGAAACAGTCTGATCAAACCTCCCCATTTCGGAGCAGAGCCATTCAGCACGCTGCATTTCGCGTCGTGCACGAGGAATTCGGCGAGCGACTGGTTGCGATCACGGCTTATATCCTTATGTGGCGAATTCGCGCCATCCCGCCAGAGCGCCTTTTGTTTTGTTTGGTGTTTGAAATGCTGGCCGATGTCATCAAACACATGGTCTTTCACAGGGTATTTGGGATTAGGATCAGCGAAGTGCCACTCAAGTTCTCAAGCAGGCACCTGTTGATGTTTTCTGGAGCCTTCGTGAGCGGAGCGTCTGTGCTTTCCGTCAGTCTGTCATTGCACTGCTACTATAGTTTTGATACCAGGTGATCAATTACTACTCTTCCGATCTATTGGCATGAACGCGGGCTTTCGTCAAGAAAGAATCTGACCATCGTATTCTCCGACTCCGACAAGTCGTTCGCAGGGGTGTGTGTGTGTGTGTGTATGTCTATGTGTCATTGGGTTGATTTCATCTCAATTTCTCTATTTGTGTGGCTCAGGAATCCCGGACTCGTTTTGATATCTTAATATCTGTAGACTCATTTTTCAGTTTAAGAAATCCATTCGCTATTTCATCCCTTATCTATCCTAGTCCGTCGAGAGCTTACTGTGTCGATGAGCGTTTGATTTTCCACTCCTGCACATCCTGGACCCTCTAAAGCATGTTTTAAGAGCATGACAAAGAAAAAAGGAGATGGCGAAACTAAAGTCAAGCTCTCTCCTCTTCCCAAAATAGTTCGCGCTCTCGAAACATTCAAGGCTCGGCCGGTTTGAGAGACGTCTTGGCAAGGCGACAATTATGTTAAATAAGAGCTAGGGATATGAATTCCGTTCAATTTACTCGGCTTCTCGAGAGTGGCGCAATTCGCACCCAGCGCTTCACTACGTGCTCGCTCTTTCTGTGGCACTTCTGTCGCGTGCGTGGAATTTCGCCGTCTCCTTATATTGCGCTCTCACCGTTTCCGGAGAGCTTTCCTTAGTGCTTGCGACACCTTTCCATCGCTATAAGATAGGATCGGTACACAATCTCATTTGTGTGATCTCTCCTCTGTGAATACGATGGAATCCACCCTTCGACTTGTCATCCTCATCACAGAAGGGATCCAAGCTGGTACGCCATCAGCGGATCAGGCATCCTATGTCGCCTTGAAGAAAAGGCCCAAAGGAGCTCGACGGACGTCTGATAGCTTCACTACTTTGCACGAGACACCGTCTTGGCGAATCTAACTTCAAGCGCGTCTCCGTTGCGCTCACAAAGCTTGAAGTACCAATTCAGTTTGGCGGTTCGGTTACAACAACTTTTGCCCTCTTCTTAAAACCAGTACCATTTTCTAAACAATCGTCATCGCTATCAAAGTCACTTGCTGTGCAAATTTCCCCATCGCCTTCGCCATTCATGGCCTCCACGATGGACTCGAGCATTTCTAGGAGATTGGTGAGGTTCAGCGCCTCTAAAATGTCCTTCACCTCTTCCAGAGCATCTTCGACGTGATCTGACCTTTTCCCTTGCAAATAGACGAGCCGTTTCAGAATTTTTTCGAGGCTGCTTGGGGGCACATACCGCGACATCTGTCCGAGGAATTGAACCACGTGGTACTCTGCGAGTTCGCGCTTCTCTGCCGCAGATTCAGCGATATTGCCATTTACGTCAGGCATGGCTCTTGGCGATGTTAATTTCTCTTGTGGTGCAACCACTTTTCTAGGTGACAAGGAAATTGGAGCTGGTGCTGGAGCAGGGCCAAGTATTTGTTCCATGGTCTGCCACACAGCATCGGCGACACGAACATTCGCGTCCTGAGTAATGTGAATGCCGTCAACGCTCTTGGTCATGTCTATTTGGGGATTTACAAAGTGATAACCTCTGCGGCTGCACATGTCGCTGTACGCAGCGGGAAAATCTTTGGACATTAAAGCTGAAAGTTCGTCGTAGCCCAGCTCCCGGGCATGAGTATTTAGATTCACTTCCGGCGGAGTCACAATAATGACATGAAGACTGCTGCTTGATTCGTTCGACTTGGCGTGCAGGTCCACGGCCAGATCAGCAATCCTTTCAACCTTTTCGGCGATGAGCGCTGCACTCATGCCCCGCCGGGATTTGAATTTGCACCGAATCCTCTCCTTGAGATCATTAGTGCCTGTGAGTTGTGATCAGACGAAATCCAAGCCGTCCTTAGACTGTCAGGAACAATTCGGAAATGCAGGCAGAGCCGAGCATACCACCAAACCCGTTCAAACTTACCTAACAAAAGCACGAGCCATGAAGGCCCACAACTGACAAACTCCCTCACAAAGTGCCTTTCTCCGTCAAAGTCGTCAGGTTTGCACCCTGGCATCCACTCTTCATTCCCAAAGTCACTAAACGAAGTTGTTCGCGAGCACAACCCGGCTTCGCGCACCTCAATGTTGTACCTCATCAACCTGTTTTCGAGCATTCTCGGCCACGTAACGCCATATCTACCAGTGAAACAGTGGCCCATTCCCCACGTCAGCGAGTCGCCGTAGAACAACACTCTCTCGGGCACGCCACGCTCCGGTTCCCGGGCGAAGAACCCGGTGTGCCTTCTCTCCCGCTTCCCGGTTCCTTGCTGCACGCCTCCCTGGCCACCGTCCACCACCTCCACCTCCACCACTCCTCCGTCCGACATGCCTGATTCGCGATGCCGGTCCTCTCGGCGCCGCCAAGTTCTAGGTTTCCGGTTCCCGGTTCTCAGTCCCCGGTTCTCACTTCAGGAACCGGGCGGTTCGCGGGCGCAGCCTCCCGTGCCACGCAAAACACGGCGTCCCAGCAGGTCGCAGCACTCAGGTGAAGTTGCCACGGGCCTCTCACTGGGGCAAGTGAGGGCCAAGGCGCGGGCTCCTCTGCGCACCCCCACCCACGCGTTTGCGAAACTACCTTCTCCCGCGGACACTTGCTGAGTACTAACTGTGAGTACGCAGGGCACTAGTACTGAGTACTCATGCACACAACTCACGGGCAGATTTTTTCTTTCTTCTTTTGAGAGTACTAGATGTACTAGAGCCGGTAAGCGATCTATACTGACGGATACGAACAGTGAGCTCCTTTAGGGTAAGTGGTAGTTGCTATTACCAATGTCTATATTGTTGGTGTTGTTAATTGAAAGATTAGGAGGTATTATGAGAGAGGTGGGAGGTACTATGAGCTTGCTATTGATCGCTAGGTGGTCTGGGTACCAGATGTGATGTGGGAAGATGTGGGAACAGCTCGTTGATCGTTTTGGCGGTTGCTCTCTTTTCGCTCAGCTAGTCCATCTGTCTCGTTGTAGCAATAGCCACAGCGTGACTAGGCTGAACTCCCCGCTGCCACACCTCCGCAGTCTTACCATTCCAGCCATCCCTCGCCTACTACCTGTCGCGGTAGGCTTCGCTATTCAGCTAGGTAGAGCCTATTCCTATGCACACTTTAACTACTCTTAGCTATACCTGCCAACCTACACCTCTCACTCACTACAGCTTCCTAGGCTGGCGCGTAGGCACGCCTAACTTCACGTAACCGTGTCTCATGTCCTATGGCTGAATAGCCTAAATCAGTAGGGGCAAAAGATCTGCCAGGAATTGCGAGGACGAAGGCAGGAGCGGGGACGTGCGCGCAGCAGTGACTAGCGGTTACGGTAGTTTCGTAGCGGTTACGCCCGTGCAAGGAGCGTCCGCGGGGGACAGCGGGGCGGAGGCAGTGGCACAGTCAGTGGCTAGGAAACGCCCGCCGTCTGGAAAACGGCCGCATCGCCCGAGAGAGAAAGAGCGCACAGAGAGAGAGAGCGAGTGAGTGAGAGAACGTAGTGGTGGGCGGAAGAGCGAGCGAACGAAGGAACGAAGGAACGAGAGAACGAAAGAACAAAAGGGAAGCGCCGTCTGGTCCTGGATGGTCTGACTCTGCTGAACCTTCCCCGCACAGACCGCCAACTTGTGTACCTCGCAAACCGCCAGCCTACGACCAGCTACCGACCAATAAGCCTTCAGCGTAGCGCAGCGGTCCTCGCGGCGTGCACGTACCGCCACTTTGCTCGCGATCATCCTCCGCCGGAGCTGCCTCTGTAGGCAGCAGCTACTTTGACGCGGTAAGAATGTCTGACAAGGACGAGGACGTGAGCTCTGCCTCTTCGGACGAGGAGGAGGAGAAGGAGAAGGACCAGTCCAAGGGGAACCCATCTGCCGCCGCCAAGTCGAGCTCCAAGCCCGTCGACAGCGAAGACGACGATGACGATGACGACGATGATGACGACGATGATGACGGTGATGACGACGACAAGAAGAAGCGGAAACCAGCGTCGCCGTCGGACCAGCCGCAAGCCAAGAAGGCGCGGAACATGGCCATCGAAGACGAGGCCAGCGAGGACGACGACGACGACGAGGATGGGATCTTCGGGAAGAAGAAGAAGAAAAAGCAACAGGGCAAGAAGAAAGCAGGCAGCGACGATGACGACGACGACGATGATGAAGAGGAGGGCGATGGGAACGAGTACCACAAGGACGGCTTCGTAGTGTCGTCGGACGAGGAGGAGGAGGACGACGACGACGACGAGCGGGAGAGCTCATCCAAGAAACAGAAGAAGAAGCGGCGGTTCAAGAAGGCCAAGGCGAGGATCCAGCTGGATGAGGACGACCTGGACCTCGTCCGCGAGGCAAAGGAGATCGAGACCGGACAAAAGCAGGGGAGCGGAGGGTTCATCGCCGACAGCGAGGACGAAGGCGGCGAGGGAGACGAAAGGGACGAGTCAGACGATGACGCGGACGACTTTATTGTCAGCGACGGACCTCGGCGCCGGAAAAAGAGGCGCGACGACGATGAGGAAGGCATGGACGACCAGCTGTTGGACCAGGAGTCCAGCTATAACCAGCTGTTTTCGTACTCGCGCGAGCTGTTCGAGTTTGGGGACGTAGCGGATAGAGACTATGACGACGAGGAAGAGCCAGAGTGGACCGAGGAGCGCGGCGAAAAGCGCCTCGACCAGGTCAAGGTGCAAATCGAAGAGATGTTTGAATTCAACGTCCGCGCAGAAAATTATTTGCTCGAAGCCGACGAGGAAATTCGCAAAACAGATCTTCCCGAGCGACTGCAGCTGCTGGAGAAATCGTACGGGCTTAAACGCTCTATTGCATATGGTGGGGAGCTGTACCTCCGCTCACCGGACAGTCTCGGTAATGGCCCGCCAAGTGCATTTGCGATGCAGATGGACCCGCTCTCAATGAACCTCTCTGGCGGGGCCATAGGCGACTCGAGCAACAGCCTCGCGTCACAGCGCGCAGCTCAGCGCAAATGGGTTTGCGCTCGACTCGTAGATTTATATCGCAACCGCGGCCACGGCCCGGAGGAGATTCCGACTGCAGAAAGCCTTGTTGATGCTGTCGGAAATGCCCTGCGATACCTCCAGCAACAAAACCTCGAAATTCCCTTCATCTTTATGTATCGCTACCACAACATCAAGCCGCTCTCATTGGAAGACCTGTGGCATATTCAGGACTTTTCGTACCGGTACGCGCTACTCGTGGAACGTCGAGAAACCCTCGTTGCTCTGATTAAGAAAGTCGTTCCTTCCGAATTCATCGACGAGGAGACCTTGCAGGGGACCGTGGTTGACCAAGGCGCATTGGAGAGTAGCTCAGCTATCGGCGGCGCCAAGCCGCTCCGGGAAGCGCTGATCAAATCCATCAACGAAAAGAAACCAGAGTTCCTGACAATAGACTGGCTTAGGGATGTGCACAATTATGTGGTTTTCAAATTTGGTTACGTGGATCAGGCAAATACCACCGAGGAAGCACAGGAGCAAAGGAAACGCAGAAAGGCCGCCAAGCTAGCCAAAAGAAGGGCAAAGATGGAGGCTAAGAAGAAGAAGGAGAATGCGGTGGCGAAGTCGACCAACCGCAAGGAAATTGATGCTCTTTTCGACGACGACGAAGATGATGGCGATTACAACCCGGAAGGGAAAAGCAATGCCAAGGAGGGCGGGGCCAGCGAGCAAGCCAACACCCAGGATGGGTCGCAAGGTGGACCTTCGGCAGCCGGAGGTGACGATGCAAATGCAGATGACAGCGCCGACGACAGCGATGATTCGGACCTTTCTTCCGACGATGAGGGCACGGCTGCACTGAATAAGATGGAGAGCGACGACTCTGATGACGAGGCGCACGCGGAGCGTTTGGCAACCCTCCGTGAAATGGCCAAGAGAAGGACCGAGACGGTCAAGCGCAAGGCCGAGAAGAGCGCCAAGAAGCGAGGTGTTCGGCGCAACGAGTACCGCTTGGCGAATTATTTGGCGTTGAGGAAGCACAACCTCGAAGCACTCACCCGCTTTATTGCCTCACCAATGCGTTTTGCTGCTTGTGTTGCGGAAGGCGATGTTCTCTTCCCTGTTCCAGAACACGCAGACGTTGATCCGACCACCATGGTGCTATCTGCGATTGGAAACGAACTGGACAACGAGGCTGCCGTGGAAAGTATCGCTGTGCAGAATCTGGCCACGGAGATCGCCATGGAGCCCCGTGTGCGTGAATTTGTCAAGCACTTGTACCAACGGGAAGGTGCCGTCACGACAAAATTGACCGTCCGCGGAAGGAGCATAATCGCTGTGGACCCGCTCCACGAATATTTTCAGGTCGCCTCTCTTCACAACAAGCCATATCATCTTTTCCTTGCGAAGCCTGCGCCAGGGTCAAATGAGACGGACTACCGCGATCAAATGATGATGATTGCGAGTGCGGAGCAAGAAAAGCTCTTGTCCAAGCACTGCAACCGTGCTCAGCTGACGTACGAGATGATGAGGAGACTTGCGCCATATTTGCTCACCAAGGATGGAGTGGATAAGGTGAATCTCGGCACCGTCCTAGAAGAAGGTCAATCTGACCCCACGATCGCTGCAACCACCGGAAGAACCGACGAAGCTCAGGTGCGTCTTCCGGAGGACGATACATTCTACCTCTGGGACAGAATCCGTTACCAGGTTCTGAAAACGTTGGTGGTTCGCCACTTGCTACCGTACGCCGAGAAGCAAATGTTTCACGAGCTCCTTGTCTATTCTCGTGACTTTGTTACCCGCAAAGCCTGTGACAAATTGTGGGAATACGCTTCTGTGGCTCCAATTGGTTTTCCCATGGAGCATCCTACCATCAAGATCCCGGCAAGCAGATGGTTGCGACCCAGCCAAGTTTCTGTGATGGGGGTGTACCTCACTGATGAGCGTAAAGAGCCCAATTTTGCGGTGGTACTGCGCGGGGATGGTTCCATTAAAGATTACGACAAGCTTCCATCCATTGTCAAGCGCGACGAGGTGGAGAGGCGGCTGCTGGCTCTAATGGAAAAGACTGGTCCGTACATTGTTGCTCTGAACGGAAGTGCCGGGATGCGTATGCGCGGCATACTCTTTGGTTTGGAGCGCATTGCTCTCGAGCGCGCGGAGAGAGTAAAAAACTCGGGCGATGAGGATTATCGAGACGAATTCGATGCAGTTGAGGAGAACCGAGATGGAATCTTTATACCAGTCATTCTGAACGACGAGGTGGCATATGTTTCCGGAACCTGCGAAAGGCGGTCCAAGGAGTTTCCAGACTTCCATACTCACTTGCGAAGGGCGATTGCAACGGCTCGTTGTGCACAGAATCAGCTCTCGGAGGTGTGTGCACTGTGGACGGATTACTCTCGAGCGGATGTTTCCAAGATGGACACCAACGAGATTTTTTCGCTCAATTTACACCCAAAGCAGAACCAGCTTCCAACAATGTCCCTTCTCCGTTCACTGGAGAAGGTTCTTGTCTCGGCTGTCGCGTTTAGCGGTGTGGATTTGAACCATGTTGTTCGGCAAGCTCATGCCAGGAGCATCGTGCCATTTACTCCGGGGCTCGGATTTCGCAAAGCAGATGCCCTCGTCAGGGCTGTCGAGCGATCGGGCAGGACCGTCACGGAACGCATGCAACTCCTTCCCTTGCTTGGAGGCGTTGACCGCGACGATGACTACGGCGGAGAGGATGACGTTGACTCTGGAGGCGTTGTCTACAAAAACACGGCCGGATACCTCCAAATTTGGGATAGGGCCGTGGACCCATTTGACGAGGCGCGGAACTCTTCGGGTATACACTCTATCAACTGGCTTGACATGACTCGCGTTCACCCTGAGCTCGAGGACATGGCAATTTACTTGTGCTGGGAGGTCAAATACCCAGACCGCCACCTTCCTGAACGTGACGAGGAAGGGAAAATTCATGTAAAGACACGCGCCTGCATTAGAGATGTCATGGAGAAATCTTACCGTCGGGTCGAGAATCGCATGGCCAACGATCCGCTATGGCTCGCCAAGCGCGGTTCTGCACTCTGGATGCCTTTTACGGATTTGCAGAAAGACCGAAGCTCTATGCTTTTGGATCAAAGGCGACCGCTGTACGGCCCGGTGCCCCTGAGAAACCCAGAGGCCGATCCCTTGGAGTGGGAAATCAGCCAAGATTTGATTTCTTCTGTAAACTTGGACAGTGCAATCGAAGCTATGCAGACTGTCGTGGAGGCCGACCTCTTGCATGAGGATCAGCTTGTGCTCTGCAAAAAAGAAATCCAGCTTCCATTTGCTTCCTGTTTCAAAGCGCGTGGACCGCCATCAAATGCAGAGCTCTTCGAATTATTAACAAGCGAAGACGACAAGTCTCTGGCTCAAGGAACTGATGTCACAGCTAGAATCGTGAACTTCAAGGACCAGTGGGTGGAGGTGCAGCTCGACAATGGCATCCGGGGCAGTATCCACAAAAACGCGCTGTCCGACGAGAGGGTCTTTCTCAATATGAATGGAGACCCGAACGACCCATCCCAGGCCAACCCACTCAAGAAGTGGGTAGAGGAGTATTTGGGCTTGTCACTAGGATCGCACATCCCTGCGAGAGTGTTGGAAGTGAACAAGGACAAATTCTCCGTGAGGCTCACAGCGAAGCCGTCTGCGATCAATCGTATGCCTTACGTAGAGGTAAAGGACATTTACTGGCGCAGGCCGGAGACGCTTGAAGAGCGGAGACAGGCGCGTAAGGGGAGGGCGCGTACCGCGGATGGCGCCCTCAAAAGGCCAATCACACATCCTGCTTTCCAGAACATTACAAGTCAGGAAGCAGAGGCATATCTTGAGAGTAAAGCCATCGGCGATTATGTCGTACGTCCCAGCACTCGTGGCGTGATGCATCTCAGTGTGACATGGAAGGTCGCTGGCGAGCCGAAATCCCTCTTTCAGCATGTTGGGGTGGACGAAATGGGCAAGAAACCGAATGACCCCAAGCTGGGCAAGCCTCTACGGATTGGGCACTTAGAATACGAAGATCTGGACGAGCTTTTGGCTCGTCACATTTCGTCTGCCGCGGACTTTTTGACGGATATGTACAACTTTCGTGTGTTCCGAAATGCGCCAAGACAAGATGTCGAGAAAGAGTGCGCAAGGGAAAAGGCGAAAGCTCCGAAGCGCATTCCGTACTTTTTGGCTCCATTGGATGATCACCCAGGGTACTTTGCGCTGTATTATCAGCCAGGCTCTTCCGTTCGGAGAGTAAAGGTGTCTGTAACCCCAGATGGCTTTAAAATGGAAGGGCAAGTCTTTAATGACTTGGAGGCGATGATCACCTACTTTAAGGGAAACTTTCAAAAGTTTGGCCGACCACGTGGCGGACCGCACGGGGGCTCGCGATCGGGGCCTGGGCGCTATGGCGGATCTGGCGGTGGTGGCGGCTATGGCAGCCGCGGCTACGGTGGTGGCAGCAGTGGCGGTAACTACGGTGGAGGAGGCGGTGGCGGCTACGGTGGCAGCTATGGCGGTGGTGGCTACGGTGGCAGCTATGGCGGTAGCAGCGGCGGCGGCGGCGGCTACGGCGGTAGCTATGGCGGTAGCGGCGGCGGCGGTGGATATGGTGGTGGCGGCAGCAGTTATGGCGGCGGAGGTGGATATGGAGGCAGCAGCTACCGTTGATCGGCGTCATCAACTTTGACGGATCTCCTTTTCCACTTTTTCGAAAGTGAACATACGGACCCGCACTATACACAGCACAGAACTAGCCGCAAGCACAATGCATACAAATGTAGCCAAAACAATTTTTTACTTAGTCGTCATCACAGCTTTGGAAATAACATAAAAATCGAAGCAAATTAGACCATGTGAGCAACGCCTTCGTGGAGGATAGACTTGCACGTTGGCCAGTGCATACCGTCGCCAGGAGGCGGCCGTGTACTTGGAAGGAGCCATGCCAAGGGGAATTTGGACTTTCCAAACACCTGTTGCCAATTTCTCGTGGAGCCGAGATCATAGTCATTTATAAACATTTTGCCCTTGTGCGTCGATTGCCTGGACTTTAGCCGATTGATGTGGTACTCCAAGGTTGTCTGTGCGCTGAAAATTAGAAACATGTGAAAGCCCAGCAGCCCGGAAACAGCGATTTGGACGGAAAAGGTGAGCAGAAAAGAGAAGAGCCTTGATTGACTCATGCGGCCTTGCTCAAGAAACTGCTGCCGCACCAGAGCAGCGGCTTCCGGGTTGTGGAAATACTTCTCAAGGCCAAATTCCGCGCTGACGGGATTGAACATGAGTGTGAGGCTAAATACGAACGTGCACCCGATCCAGAGATACACCAGAAACAGTACAAAGTACCTGTAATTCCTGTACCCGACGCAATTGTTCACCCACGGGCAGTGATGGTCCATCATCAGCACGCACTTGTCGCAGATGCTGCAATGATGCGTGCGCGGCGGCTTGGGTTTGTCGCACTTGCGGCACGGCTTGAACTGGTCCATGCTGCCCCTCTGCGAGTTGGCCGGCGGCACCACTCGCCGATTTGTCATCATGTTCCCTTCCTTCGAAGTCCCCACTAGCACTTCCTCCACCGTGCCCAAAGTCTCGCTCGGCGGAGACCCAGGGTCCGTCATCGCGCACATGCCCCAGTTGAAAAAAATGTTGGCGGCCACCACTACCCCGAACCCGTACAGTCCCACACGCGCTCCCAAAGGTAGAGTGCTCGGCACCAGCGGGTCGTAAACCACCGACACGAACGCGACCCACGCCACAAGCGACATGCCGATCATGATGAACACGGGCCCCACCGCCTGGCACAGCACCGACTGCAGCCGCTCGCCCGCGCGCAGCACTCCGCGCACTGTGCTCATGGCTGCCTTTCTTCCCTCCTCCTTCTCTCCACTTTACCAACTGCTCCGTTTGCTACGCTAGCCACCTGTTCCTTTCGAGTCCTTCCTCTCCTTCGTCCTTTGTCCTTCGTCCTTCGTCCTTCGCCGCCAGACAGAGACTCGGACAGACAAGACACACGGAGAGACGCAAGTGTCCCCGCTATCGCTCTGCGTCTGGCTACTCTCTCTCTCTCTGTGTGTGTGTGTGTGGGTGGGTGAGTGAGTGAGTGGCGGTTTCACGCGCGCACACTTTCTCTGTCTCTTTTCTTTAGAACGTACAAGTACGAGTACAAAAGTAGCGCTCGATTTGCACGGGCTTACCCGGGTCGTTTATGAGATGGCTCTCTCTTGAGGACCGAGACTAGGCGCGATTTGAGATTTGTTGTAATCAAAATGATGTCGGGAACGAGAGTTTCATGCTACCGGAACAGGTGCGATTGAGCTCTTGGTGAGACTACACTGGGTGTGTGGGCGTGGGGATCTTAAGCAATAGCATATCAACTGCTAGTTGGGAAATGGTGCCGTTACTAGCAAGGCACTACTCTTTTTAATGCTGGCTCTCTCCTGGTAGTTGACTGCTACGAAGCAGTATCTATGATATCTATGAGAGGTGTGATCTGGCACTCGAAGCACATAGAGGTTACGTGAAAGGACTCAACGTGACGTAACATTGTGGGTAATATCAGAGTTTCGCGTCTGGAAGACGGCAAAGAGACGAATATTGATCCGTTCACCTGTGCCATAGCTGAGTATAAAACATTTTGCCGCGGTCTTTGGTCTTTGTTGACACGTAACTCTGATGTTTTTCATTCATTGAGATAGCCAATTGTCTGTAGAAACCACTCGACGTAGCCATCAAGCCATCGTCAAACGATTCAATTGATGAAACATTGAATGATTCTCGAATCGAACCTAAGTCTATTCATGTTGATTGCAACAACACGATTGGAGCGTGGTGAAAGTTGGCCGAGTTTGGCAATAGCTTCGTTTGTCCTGCATCCTGCGTCCTTCTGAATCCTCCTGCGTTCTGCTTTCTGCTTTCTGCTTTCTGCGTTCAGTGTTGAGCCCAGTCGAGCGAAGACTGTTCGCGTAGCAAGTGTTAGGAAGTCGGAAAGGCGCACGGGTTTGTTTGTACGTTCACTCCGCGCCCATCGTGACTTCAAGGATTAAGGTTGTGGTGCTCGACATTGAGCCGCGCTCCTGATCAAAGCCTTCACGCGCGGCCTCGCTACTGTTGGCCAGTTCTCTGCGGCAAGCTCGGGCAATCGAAAAGGGCTGCAGCGGACGGACTGCTGTTGGCCGAGGTGCGCTTTTCTGAGGGTGGAGGCGCCTTGCACTTTCGGAAACTCGTGCTTTCGATCAGGGAAAGTCTGGAGTTTGAAAGCCCGGCTCACGTAGGACAGGCGTGTGCGTACGCGAGATTGTGTATACTGAAGCAAGGACCCGCACGCCAGAGGAATCTAGCTACCAATCTTGGAGAATACTGGAAGAGTCGCGCAGCGCGAAGTATCGTTCGCAATGGGGGCCACGGCCAGTGTGCCGAAAAGCGGAGCCCAAGATGCGGGTCAAGCTCCAGCGCAAAGCAGCGGGAGCAGCAAGGGGAGCGGAAAAGGGTTTGAAAAGCTTGGCAAGATGCGAGCACGCATGAGTTCAATTAATCTCCCAAGGATTCAACGCGCGGACAGTCAGGACAAGAATCGCTTCTTTGGCGTGACCATTAATTTTCAAGGAGATGACAACGAAGGAGGCAAGGCTATGAATGCTGGTTGCCTCGTGTGCGACTGCACAGTAAAGCACGACTTGACGGAGCTGGAGACATCGCTTGATCTGCATATTACAGAGTATATTGAAGAGGAGGTGAAGAAACGAACCAACTATGTCCCAAATAAAATCAGAAGCGGAGAGACCGCACGAGGCGCGAAGTATATCGGGCCATGGTTTCATGTGGAGTCGGCCGGGGTGGCGCCACCTGCAGTGCGCACAATTGTACCGCATTATTCCGATGGAGATTGGATAGAACCATGGCACGTAACAAGATGGGTCAAGTTTGAGGACCCTTATACGCACGTTAAGGCGAGGTTTCGGATCTGGAGACGTATCGAGCGGACAAAGTTGAAGCCACAGCCACAAATAGCGGAAGGCAACGAAGGAGAAGAAGAAGAAGGACAAGACGGCCGGATGAGCCCAGCTCGCCATGAGTAGAGGCACGAACTAGAAAATCTGATTACTTTCGAGCTTTGTGTAAATTGTCAATATCCATCCACTTGTGTATGCTTAGTGAACCTGTTTCTTTGGGATTTCTATCCAGCTATTGGTTACGTGCCCTGCACGAGGAAAGAAAAAAAAATTAAAACAGGCGACAATCTCCGTGCGCTTTATTCAGCCCCGGCCATGATGCCATGCCGCTTCGCAATCATATACAGGGATCATTCTTAAAGAGGAATATAAAGTTGTAATCGAGGACCAAACTGCGTAAACAGTGTGCCGGCTTTACCTGGATATTTCTTGTGACAATTCCAGCATGACTTCGCGGATGAGGTTTTCATCCACAATTTGATTTCTCTGCGCCATCTCCAAGAACTTCTTCTCAAGATTCGCCCTTGCTTTGGTCAGCTTGTCGATAACGTAGTTTGTCTGAGCCGCAGGATGCTCGCTGACCTTCTTGCCGCGTACCTCTTCCATCCTTTGCATGGCCTTCTTGATGATTCCGTCCAGCATCGCTGTGATCTGGCTTGAGGTCAAGAACACCTCCGACCCCTCCATATCTTGTGAAAGGTTTGCAAAAATGGTGGACACGTCCTCGTCCTCCACCTGCCTCAGGTCCACGGAGAAGTTGGTGTTCTCGTCGCCATCTGAGTCCCAGTCCTCGCCCTCCTTCCTCCACTTGTGCGAGATATCGATCTCCGGCTCGTACAGGCTGTGATTGGCGCTGAACACTACCCTGGCCACGTCCTGGTCCGGGAACTCAGGCGGCCGCGCATCGTACACGAGCTCATATAGCTGTGCTTGTAACTCGTCCGCGTCGTCCGCGTCGTTCTCCAATACCGTGGTCTCACGGTCCAGCTTCCTTACCACCGCGCCCCACCATATTCTCTCACCCTCTGCAGCGTCATCCACGTCCTCGTCGTCGTCCTCTTCTCCATTCCCATTCCCATTCCCATTCCCATTCTCATTCCCATTCTCATTCCCACTCTCATTCGCATTCGCATTCTCCGTCTCCCCACCCTGGCTCTTCGTCTTGTTCTTGTTCTTGTTCTTGCTCTTGTTCTTCTTCTGCCCTTCCTCGCCGTCGTTCGCGCCACTGCTGCCACTGCTGCCACTGCTGCCACTGCTGCCACTGCTGCCACTGCTGCTCAGCACCCAGCACACTTCCACGCGTGACCCGTCGCGGACACCAAACTGCGGCGCCAGGTCCACCACTCCTTCTGCTTCGCGCTCCTTGCTCTCTCCTTTCGCCTCTCCTTCCGCCTCTCCTTCCGCCTCCGTGCGTGCGCGCTCGCGGTCCTCGGCGTCGTTCTCGGCGTCCTCGGCGGGGACACCGTCCCGGCCACCCAGGCCACCCAGGCCACCCGGGCCGGACTGCGGCGCATCTGAGCGGGGACGCTTGCGCGCGGGGGACTCCGCCATGTGTGGTCGTAGGAGGGGAAATGGGAAATGGGAAATGGGACAGGGGACAGGGGACAGGACGCACTTGTGGGGAAACCTTGTGGGGCGTATGCGACAGAGTGTGGGAGACAAGTGGAGCTTGAGAGAAGGGGTGTGGGGGCTGTGGGGGCTGTGGGGGCTATGGTAGTGTGTAGGGGGGCGTAAGGAGAATGAGATTAATGCTGTTGAACGTTTTCTTGTTGTTCTTGATTGATTGATTGACAGTGCAGTGTGAGGAGTGTGTGAGGTGATGATCCATGGACCAAACACGTTTTATAGTTTGGTGCGATTTGGTGCCGAAAATCGAGGATATAGTCTATGGATTATCTGAAGGGAGGAAGGGAGAGAGCGGATCGAGTACAACAAATTTTGCTTGGTAGCGGGAAGCTAGTGTTTTCTTTTCCGTTTACTGTTAGTTGGATATTTTTGTGCTAACATTGTGATTTTCAAGAGGGGTTTGAAAAATATAAACCGAGTTTGGTTGGAGAAGTGCGCATCACTTCCCGCTCGAAGACTTGCCAAAAAAATTGTGCTTCGTCAATTTTGCCGCGCCACGAAGTGTTCTTGTAGTAGCATCCCTACTAAGATTTCGTGAAAGAAAATTGCTCCTGCCTCCAGGGCTCTGCGAGCCGCGAGCGCAGAGATCGTTGCATGGAGGAACTCTTTGATGCCATGTAAACTGCTTGGAACCGCGTATCCAAGTCAAGCAAATTTGATTTTGTAGAGTTGGAGTCCAATGGAGCTTGGCCGAGGATGGCCCAAGGGATCTGGATTGTCTCTTGTTTAGAACGGGGGAATATGCTTTGTCGTTCCGTCAGCGCAAGACAGTCCTTTTCAGGTTCAGGTGTCATGACTTAGCATGCGAGGCGATAAGGTTGTATTCTCTCAAGCCAAGTGGCCGTGTTTTCGCAGCCGCCGCCTGCAAAGCAAATTATGAGCTCAATTGGCCCAATCGGAAGTCCAGTATATGTCTCCAAAAGCCTGTGCACCCCACTCCATCGCATCTTAAAATCCGTCTTGTGCCATATATGAACATTCGCTTTTGAGAAATTTTCCGCAAAACGCAGACTTTCGCACCTGTTGTAGAATCTGAAGCGCTCTTCGTCATCGAGCAAGAGAATACAGTTTCTCGCTGTTTGATGACAGCCCTTGACGATACATGCGTCAGTGGCAGGACTGGGAGCGATGCGGGCAAGTAATGCGCTTATCATGTTGGGTTGGCCGTATCTCACTGCCAAGCGAAGGAACCTGTGATTTATTTCGACTCTCGCCACCAGTTCGTTGAACGTCTTCCATGCACGATTAGTAATCGCCTGCTCCAAGGCAGCACTGTAATCCGCGTCGGGGTAAAGTTCGACAAAACACTCCACCAACTCAAGATGATCGCTCCCAACTGCTTCGAGCAGCGCAAGGTTATTGACTTCAGGATCGTACACAGTTCGCGGATGGCGCAAGAGCATCTTGACGATTTCGGCGTTGCCCAGGGCAGCAGCCAAGATCAAAGGAGAGCCGCGTGGATTGATTCTCGGGTGGCCAAGGAACATGGAGACGATTTCTTCTGCGTTTCTCTCTATAGCTTTTACCAGTGAGTAGCTGTTGCAAAAGTTTGGATCCACTAAATGCGACGACAAGAGAATGCGGGTCACAACGAGGTCCCTGTTCAGCGCAGCATTCATCAAGACCTCGCTGCCGCTGCAAAGCGGATCGTACTTGTGCAGTAGCCCCAGCGCACTATTATTCCTCGTTCTCGCTGCCTCTGCTTTGGCCAACCAAATCTGCTCGCGAGAGAACGCAAATTCTTTCAACAACGCCACTACATTCTGCCGACCTGCCCTCATCGCGGCGAACAATTGCTCGATCCCAGCTGGATGCTTTCGGCGCTTTTGGTCCATCAGCGACACTTCAAAATCCAGATGGGCGCGCTCCCGGCACGCCTTCAGTGCATCTTCCAGCGCGGCGTCCCACCACCAGCACTCTTGAGCGTCAACCGCGAGGCCAGGCGCCTCGGCAACTGCATCGTCCGCCATTCCACGCTAGCCTCCGCTACTCTGCCTCTCTATTTTCCCCTTCCCAGGCCTATTGGGCTTATCTTCTCCGTTCGATTGCATCCACGTTCAGTCGCAACGTCGCCACTTGCTCGGCTACTCTCTTTCCTTCCTTTTCTCTCTCTCTCTCTCTCTTCACGAGTCGCCGCTCAGCCTCGGTCAGTCTGCAGTCTGCAGTCTGGAGTGTGGAGTATACAGTATGCAGATGTATGCAGTCCGTGGGACGCAGGCGCTGTTCGCTCTTCGAGTTGAGCTAGTTGAGCTAGTTGAGCCCGCCGTCTCAGCGGAAAGAATCGCTCCTCGCTCCTCGCTCCTCGCTCCTCGCTCGTGGTATTACTTGGAATCACGAACGATTTATGATAGCACTGGCAATACTGGCGATACTGGCAAGGTGCCAGCGACTGCCCACGATGTAAGTTATAAGTTATAGAAGAACAGGTAAGCTGAGCCCAAGCTACAGCTGCCTGCTCGATGTTCTTGCTGGGCCGAATGACACGGACGTGAAGAGATAGATGGAAAGAGGGAGGTGTGCTGTGGTTGAGGTGTTAGTGAGCTTTGAGCAAATCGGCCGATGAGAGTGAAGGATGCTTTCTTAATTTAAGAAGATCAAGAAGAATGCGCACTGACAGAGCTGGTAGTGGATAGTCGGGCGGATTGTAGAATTTAGATGGACAAATCTGCAATGTGCTCGGCGTTTCCGTTACTTCGCCAAAGGCGGCAGCAAGTGAAAGAGGGCGGCACGCTGATACGCTGACCTTGAAAATGTAGGAGATAAAATGCCTTGGTTGTCTTTTTGATAAAGAAAGAAGAAGTATGGGCTCGTGAAAGTCCATCAGCTCCAGTCAGGGCGTGGAAGAGATTTACAGTGAATCGTAGTGACTCCGTCAACGCCTGCTGGCAGGAACCGTTCCATTGTGTGAATTGATGCCGTAGTGTGATTTTGTTCTTCGCGATGATAGAAAAGTGCCGTGGTAGGTTTCGATAGTGTATAAAATATGCCAGAGTAACGTGGCTTGACTCGCAATTGAGACAGGCGACCAAATGAGTTGTGCACCCAAAGAATGCAAATGTGAAATATAAAGAGAGGATGGCAAAGACGGTAAATGCTGCTCGCTGGGTAAAAGGGCGCGGGTGGGAAGAGGTGTGCCAGATTACAACGAAGGGGGTGATACTGGCAGTGAATAGCAGACCGACAGACCGACAGACAGACAGACATAGATTTCAGAGGTCAGAGGTCAGTGACACAACCAGAAGAGGCACGAAAAGACTATGCCGGGGTTACATCGACTCTTGGCCATGTTTCCAACACAGCCCGCTCCGCCTGACCCTCCTTGAGCATCCATCTATCTTGCACCTGCGTCCTCCGCCATGCTCAAAGCACACGCCCTTGGTGATAACTGTCTTGACGCAGCCCGGCGCCGAGCACGTCTTGCTTCCGCCGTGCTCGCCGCACAGCCCGTTGCTCTGCGCGTGCTTCTCGCACCCGTGCGCCTTGCACGGCTTGGCGCCGCCGTGCTCCACGCACAACCCCTTACTCACCACGTGCTTCTCGCACCCCGCGGACCTGCACCGCGCGCCGCCGCCGTGTCTGCTGCACAGTCCCGCGGTCTTCGCCGGCCGCGCGCACCCTTCCTGCGCGCACGTCCTCTGCTCGCTCTTGCGCCTCTTCGCCGGCCGCGCGTCCCCGCAGCAAGGCCGCGTCGTCCCACCGGACGGGGTGTCCGCGGAGTCCCAGGAGGCGTCGGAGGGCGCGCGGTGGAGCGACTGCGCGCCGTCCCAGAAGGGGTCCTCGCACAAGGTGTCCTCGGACAGCCAGGAGGTCAGCTCCAGGTCGCACAGAGCGTCCGGGAAGGGGTCGGCGAGGACGCCGGACGAGGACAGCGAGGGGTCCGCGGCGTCCCAACTGGGACACGTGGGCCATGCGTCCCACGGATGGGACGCAGACTGCGGAACGCAAGTGGATGGCCACTCGCGGGGGACACACTCGTCTGCGAGCATGCTCTCTCTCTCTCTCACAGTCCAAATCTCTCGATCTCTCTTTCTCTCTTCCGAGAGCGCTCGGCGGTCGGTCGTCCCGTGGGACTGTGGACGAGTGGAGCGGAGAGACGGATGCGCGCCTGCTGCCCTCTCGGCCTGCGTACTCCTACGTACGCCTCCAAGTGTCCTCGCGGGGGTCCTCACGGACTCTGCCAATCCCCAAGGAATTTCGTCTTAATTTTTTTCCATTTTTTTTATCTATTTTCCCAGTCTTTTTCCCCGAATTTTTATGTTGGAACCTTAGATGGCAAGTAGGAAATGGTAGAACTAGCTAGCTAGTAACGAGCCCAGCTCCAGCGAGGGACAGAGGTAGAAGAGTTATGGAGTTATGCACTAGGAGAGAGTGTGTTTTAGTGTTTAGCTTGGTTGGCCGTAAGCAGATCTGGAATCTCAATTCTCTGGAAACTTTTTTGTGCGCGCGCTACTCCCAATGCACTAGTAGCCAGTAGCACACGCACGATATTTAGTTACATCGGTTGTATCGGTACCGGTAGTGAGAGAGCGTAAACAAACCCTATCGGAAGGTGGGGTGGTACCGGTAACGATATAAATTGAATTTTTGATCATCTTGATCATCCATCTACTACCCCAAGTCGGGGAGTCAGAAACTAACTGCGAGGGATTGCATTTTTTTAGTGCTGATTGATGATTGATGAGGTTGATGTGAATGCTCTCTCCACTGTCTCTGCCTGTCTCTGCCGGAGTTTCTGGGCTCTAAATATACATCGACATCTCTAGATCTACATCGACTCGCGCGAGTGTTGGCGAATTGCGTTCTCAGTCAGTTATCTGGCAAAAGCGCCCTTCGCTACAGCCGCTTTCTCCAGGGAATTGTGCGCGCTGGTAGTCACGCAGTCAAAGTGGTTTGGGAATGTCAAGCAAAAGCCACTGGGAGGATTGGGAGTCGTTCAAATCGCCACAGGAGACGGCGAGTCGACGAGGGTGAATAAGACAGCGGACACAAAGCGAGGCCCAAAAAGCTATCAGCGCGAGTCGCGAAGATACTAGTCGGGTTTGAAGATGTTTGAAGACTTTGTCATCACAACAGCCAAGTCAGTCTCCTGGTTCCGTGTGTTATTAGCGACGGAAGGGTGTTCCATGGCGAGGTAGGTCAGAAGTGAAGAAGCGTCGTACGGGTACTCGAGTACGTTGTTGTTTCTGATTAAAACCAACGGAGAATTTGTGAGAGCACAGACCCAAGTTCTCCGGGAAGTTTCTGCGAAACCACTGTCCAACGGTCCCCAGAATTGATTAGAATGGGATGATTCGGGACGAACCGAATTCTACGTGCTCTGCTGCAAAGTGAGATCGGCAACGCTTTGCGCGTTTCGCAATGGGGCCCGGACTCAAACTCGTTTGCCCTCTGCTCCCCCGCTCGCCGAGGCTGATGAGATGATGAGATTGGAAGCTCTCTTCTACGCCAGCGCGCTGTATGGGAAGAGGTGTGAAGGTGCTGGCTTTTTGAGGTCAAGGAGCGCTTCGTTTCACTTCTCGGAAGTTTGCGTGTTTTCTCCTCAAGCGCTGCATAGGCGCCCGCTGTCTACTTCGTTGAGTTCTCGGTGACGAAACTTGTAATTCTGTTCCCTTCGAGACGAGGAAATAGATTCCACTGCTCAGAGATTGCCATCCGCGAATTGTGCTGGCAAGATTTGGCGAACCGTGCTGCGCAGTCTTCTTTTACATGATGAGAACATCGCTGCATCAGGAGAAACTGAAACGCAGTCACGTCCCTCAAAGGATCACTGTCGATTCTGCAAGTTGGCCGAACTTCCATGGAGGCTTCAAGGAAGACGATTTGACGTGGCCCTTGGATGATTGATTTCTGTTGCATCCACACTACATTTGTTTCTCCAACTGAAAGTGCTCAATCAATATTCGGACAATTCGGACTTAAAGATGACCAGCATCAACTGTGCAACAGTGTCTCTTCTCATCTTCACATGACTGCGTTTGGTTCCAGGTGCGGTACTAGTACTAGAACACCACAATGCCATCTCATGTCATTCCAGCCTTTAAAGCTCTCCACGATTGCCACGGAACAGCTTGGCTATGTGAAATACTGCTATGATGAGCTGATTGCCACTCTCAAGAGATACGCTTGAGTCTTCACAGAGCCATACGTGCGAGAACTTTCTTCTTGGCTGCGAGTTCAGTTCAGCTTCCCTCAGAAGCTACTGGCACGATGCCGTGAGTGTGATCAGAATCTGAAGAATGATTTTTTGTTTCGAGGAACAGAACTTGTAACCCAGGCCCACTTCCCCGCGAGACTCTGCGAGAGAGACGTTCGCGCAAATCGCAAGTTGCAACTTGAAATGAATGGTACTCACAGTCAGTGCACCGATTGCAGTACGGGCAAAATACGCCACTGCGGCGCTGCGCTGACTACACTGAGCTCATCAGAGAACAGCGTTGAATGAGGGATTTGTCAAGTGGAGATCTTTATTGGCGCGGTAGATCGGGCTCAACGCCGTCTCTTTTCTCTCTATCATAAGTTGACCCAGCCGGACTGCACCTGGCCAGGGTTGGTTGGGTTGATTGGCTGAGAGCGTGGCACAACTCACTCACTACCTCACTACGGCGCGGCTCTCGTTATCCTGGACTCTTTGTGGACTCTCAAAGAAAGCGAGTCGACGGCTGCCTCGCGGCGGCATGTAAGACTGTCGCGCAGGTATACATGAGGCTGTGAGAGATACATACTCAGTACCCGGTACTGCAACATCGGGCTCCTACGTTCACAGCAATCTTCAGCTAGCTATCTTTCAAGATTCGGATTCTATCCAGAGTTGTGTAGAGTGGAGTTTGAAACTTGCCACGGAATCAATGACTTGCAAGTTCGACGCGACGCGCTACTCGATTACCACAATCTAAACTTTTTAGGTTTGAATGGAACGAAACAGCGCATTTCCTCCTCTAGTCCCGGTTGGACAGCTCGCGGGCTAATAATAAAACTCTCTCAAGTCAGAGCTGTTTCAGCTCGCAGCTTTTCGTGCACGTTGGTGCCCTTGCTCTGAGTTGGTGCTCCGTCCCTACCCTCTCTACCCTCTCTGCCAAGTGCCTTCCCTTTCCGGACTCCCCACGTTACGGTACTAGTACCGGTACGCAGCGCTGGAAACTTTCAAAGCTTTGAATAGCCGGACTTGCAGAGTGTCCATCTGTGTCCGCTGTGTGCCATTGTGTGCCTGCTGCTGCGGATGTTGCGGCGCGAAACAGCGGAAACGTTCCTCTCCGCTGAGTTGAAAGTCTGTACCGGTAGCGTTTAAGTGAAGCCACGAAGTGAGAGCGTAAACAAACCCTATCGGAAGGTGGGGTGAGTCTGTAGTCCGTGGGACTAAGGCAATGCTCGATCCATCCGAATTCTGACTAACGCGGAATAACTTGGTTTTGCATGTTCAAAGGTTTTCGCCTAGCTAAATTACCTGGATCCTATAGAAACGCATAACAGAAGGGTTGCACTACACCACAGTTTCGCCACACGGTGATGTAGATGCATTCTGCTTTCTGGCAAACGGATTTCACAATCATAATTCACAATTCAGTGAACACAGAAAGACTTAGACTTGGATGTCCATCATAGCAGCTACCACCGTCCAAATCTAACCTCCACAACCTACTATTGTAACATTTATTACTATTACTGTCACGGTTATCATCACAGGAAAGGAACAGCTAAGACATCATCTCCACCCTCACAAGTCAAGTTTATCTTGGTATGTATTATGATTAGTTTGAGTTCGCACGCATGTCGGGAACTAGAACACAGTGTTGGTGAAATGGAACGTGTTCGAAGACTCCGAAGAAGAATATCCGAAGCCAGCGTTTCGTGTACTCAGATGTTAGGACCTGACACTCAGCATCACTCAGCTCACTCTCAGAAGGCTCAGCGCAACGGTCCATCCAGCCTGCCAAGTGTGAAGGAAGCAAAGAAGGGAAGATACACATGGCCTAGCTAACATGGTTAGCGGTAGAAACTCGAATACGTTGGCTCTAGTATGAAAGGAAAGTTCTCTGCCATTTTTTAACCTTCTTGTGAATGAATTTTTTTTTGATTTTGACAGTGGACAGGGCAAGAATGACAAAAGCTGACTCTTGCTTTGGTGGCAGAATTGACAAGAGAGACAGCCCTGTCAAATCGGCTGGCAAGAAATTAATTTCGCTCGTTTCTGATTGGATTGGCTTTGGAAACTTTGTTGTGAAGTAAGCCAGTAAGCAAGGCGAGCAAGGGCTTGTTCTCCTGTGTGCGAGACCCGGTCGAGGGAAGCGGAGGTGGTCCAATCCATCCAGCTACTCCGACCTTAACTTACTCCCGCCGCCCTGCTTGCCTGTATCTACTGTGAGTGCTCCCGCCATGCCGACAATGCTGACGCTAATGTAGTAGTATGCGATCCCTTGGCCGCCCGAGTGTCTCGTCTGGTCTCGATGGTCTCGAGAACGAACATCCAACACCGTCCAACCGTCAAAGCCGCATCCACCTGAAATAATAATCTGAAATAAAAATCTGAATTCTGACTTGTACAGTATGCTGCTGGCCAATGCTGACTCGCAGATCGAATGCTTGAACTTGCTTGGCACAGAGAGAGCTCTGCTTCGCTTTCTTCGCTCTTTTTTTGTTTCTGAATTCTGCTGTTTCTGTTGTTTCTGTTCAGAGAGCTAGCTGTCCCTGATACGCCAGTCCCGCGCGGTACTCAGTACTCAGTACTCAGTAACAGCAAAGCGTGGCGTTAGTTCAACTCAGGACGTCACATTCGCCGATACTCAGTCCCTCCATATCCCTCCCGTAGGAAAAATTCCGGACGAAAGGAAGAGTGGAAGGGAAGGAAGGAAGGAAGGAAGGAAGGAGAGACAGATGGGCCTCATAGGCATCGACGAGTTGAGGGCTCAAAGGTTGGAAGGGTCCACCACACTACCGGTACCGCCGGTAGCACTAGCACGACGACAGGAGTCTGCCTGTGTTTCTTGAAGAGTGAAGAACGTTTCAGGCAGTGCAGGCCTCACTGCCTTGAGCTCAAGTGCTCTCTTGAGCTGTCCTAAGACCTCCCAAAGTTCACAACCTCCGCATCTCAAAGCCCGCTCCAGCTGCTGAGCGCGGTGCCACACACAAGATCGAATTGCAGCAGTCGCAGCAGTGCGTTCCAACGACGTGGACCTGAGAGGAGAGATCTATGGACGTCCGTCCATCATCTATCAGTCGGAGGAGGAAAAGGCAGGGCTCGAAGAATGGGGTAGTGAGATGCCGAGAAGTAGGGACCCTCGACTCTTTTCGTTATTTCTTTACTGAATTCAGTTTGTTGACTGCGAGAAAAATAAAGAAAGAAGGAAAGATAAGAAGGAAGGAAGAAGGGATGGAACAGAAATGGAAAAAGAGTTTTTCACTCTTTCTCTTTTCTCTCTTTTTCGCCGTGAAGACAATTGCGAAGGCAAAGGTGTGAAGCAGAGTGAGAGACGAAAGAAGGTACTAGCACTAGCGGTTGCTGCCTTAGAGGCTACGGGCGGTTTGAAAGTCTTGGTCGATTGCCATCGTGCCGGGTTGAACCACAAGACAAGTGCTCAGTGAGTTGGCCTGTAGGACCTCCCTGGAGAAACTTTAAGTGGAGAGCACACTGCGGAATCTCGCTAACCAACCGGTTTGTCAATCGCTCAATGAGTCAGTGCAAGTTGGGCGTTCCACTGAGGCGGCATAGGACCCTTCGGCGGTCCAAGTTTGGATTTGGAACAATTGGTCGGCAAACCCTCATCTATCGAATCGAGAACGACAACGAGCCAGCAGCGAGCCAAACTGAGATGAGCGAAAAGTGAAAACGTGGCAGCGAGCAACTTCCAAACACAACACAGCAAGATGTCGCCGCAGCACATGCCAAAGAGAGACTTCTTTCCAGTAGCAAAGTCCTTGCTTGAGAACCCTCGTCATGTCGCGGACGGCGGTGCGGCCGAGGTTTACATGGGCCGGTCGACAAGGCACGGGATGGTCGCCTTGAAAATCATGCCAGTGAATCCAGAGGACAAAAAGACACCCGATGCAGTTCGGGAACTTGCAACCCTCGACGACTGCAGGCAGTGTCCTTTCACAGTAAACGCGTATTTTTTGTCCGTCGGCCGGAACTACGTTGCCATCGGCTTGGAGTACTGCGAGGGCGGGGACTTGATGGAGTACATGAGAGAACGCGAAATTTCCGTTGATTCGGCAAGACTGTGCTTGGCTGAAGTCGGGCTTGCGCTGGATTATTTACACAACACTGCGGGTTTGGTGCACGAAGACTTGAAGCCAGAGAACATCGGCATTACCGCTTCTGGACACATCCGATTGCTTGACTTTGGATGCGCGGTCTTGCTCGACGACCGCGACGCCAAGTCTCAGAGAAAAAATAAAAATGTCTCTTGTAGCGGTGCTGGGACCGTCTTTTTCGCGTCCCCTGAGAAGCTGAAGAGGGAGCCCCATCGCTTTGACGTTGACTGGTGGGCCTTCGGAGTTTTGATGTTTGAGCTCTTGCTCGGAGATCTTCCTTGGTACTCAGAGTCCGCGGAAGAGGTTGCTAGCTCAATTTGCACAGAGTCTATTGATGGGATCCTGGAATACTACGCTGACGAGAGTCCGGAAGCGATTAACACTATTTCAGCCCTATTAAAGCAACGCAAGCAAGACCGACTGGGCTACGAGTCCGGGTTCGCAGACATCAGCAGGACCTCGTTCTTTGCTTCACTGGATATGGCCGCTGTGGCCGCAGAGAAATGTCCACCTTTTCCAGCCCTGGGCAACTAGGTTCCCTAGGCCATGTCCAAAACTATATTTTGGACAGCGATTTTCCCCTTCCTGCAATGCAATTTTGACCGGTGACCGACCTGTAATTGTGCGATATACTGAACTGTAACACGTTTTTCAAACTATCTGTGTGTCTATTTTTTCCTCTCACATTGCTTCGGTTAACCCCTATGACGCGAAGATCTAGTCAAAATCGAGCAGACAAGTACTCTCTGATCGTTTTTCTTTGACTGCAACCACTGCAACTGAAAAGGCATGAGTATACACTTTTGTTTTTTGGATGGTAAAGAACGAGATAGAGTCCATGAGAATTTAGGCAAGGATTTTGCATTGCCCATGCAGGCCCATTTGATTCAGTGGGGCACAGGCTGGAGCGAGAAGGTAGTAGGGCGGGGGAGACGAATTAAGAAAAACTAAGGTTTCCATTTTGAATATCGGCGCTTCAACATCACTGTTGCTCGAAAGTACTCGTAGCGCGCAAAGTACTTCCATGCATCCGGGAACAAGTCTAAAGCTTCCCATACAACTTCTTGAGAAATAAAAAGCACCTCGGAGTAAGTGAGGAAGCCGACGCTCACTTTATACGGTGCATAGCGATTTGTCCTCTCAACGAGGGCCAGACTGTCGCCGAAGATTTGGCCCGAAGAGAGTACCAAAATATTCGGTCTCTGAAGCAATCCCGCATTAGATCCGTCGTCCGTAGAGCGGCGGAAGTAGACGCTTGAAAGAGCCGAACCAAGCCTTATGTAATATATCCCCAGTTGCGAATTGGGATCTGAGACCTTAAATATTAATCTCTCCCCAGCACTAAAGTCCATCATGGTGACGCGCTCGGCGATATAAGTCTGAATATGCAAAGGCATCGCTCTTGAGGAGAGGTAGCTGACGCTGTTGAGGGCGTCTCTGCACAAGTGAAACAGGGTAGCCTCGCGCAATTCCTTGGGCAACGCTTCCAAAATTTCGAAAGTCTCACTCCAGCTCTCCGCAAAAGCCTTGTCTTGGTTGCCGTGCCCTCGAAGGTACTTGGTGTGGAGAAATTTGCGTATGCGCTTCCCCAGGTCTTTGCTGCTAAAGTTGTCGCCGTAGAGACTATCGGCATGCAGCTTGCTCATCTGCAGGCTAGAACCGGGCGGTGCACCTTGTTTGTCATTTTTAGCCTTTTGGCGCAATAGTTTTTGCATTCTCGTCCGGCGCACGTCGTTCGGGTCCGGAAACATCTTCATTAATTTGTTGACTTTGTCTATTCTGGCATGGTACTCCTCCGAGGATTGCTGCAATGAAGACGCGATCGTTACGGTGCTACCAATGACGTATGCCCACATTAAACCTGCCAATAGCATCAAGCAGCTTCCCACCCACCACTCTGTTACCGTGTAGGGCGAGATGTTGCCGTACCCAATGGAGGTAAGGGTCTGCACAGACCAGAAGAGGCCAAGTACATATCGATTCACTGAGTTGGGACCGCCGTACGGATCCAGCTCTGAAGCAGTGTTGTTCGCCCAGTTGGAAATCCAGTTTCCAGAGTATTTGAGCCGGTCTCCTATCCCACCAGCCTCTAGCAACGCTACGAAGCACCAGATGCAGGCAAACCAGTGAGAAACGATGACCAACAGGAAGAGAAACCATATCAGTGAAATGATCTGATTCGGCATCGAGTGCCTAATCTGAGTGACTACATCTGAGGAGCTCAGAATTTGCTTTACCCTAACGAACCTGACGAACTTTAACATATCAAAAACCTTCACGAGCGCGACTATTGCCTTGCCACTAGAGTCCAAGTCACTGCTGTTGTCCTCCGTAGAGTTGACGATGTCCTTGAACACGATCGTGGTGGGAACACACGATACCAAATTGACAAAAAACATACCCTTGGCGTACGCTACGGCAAGGTGCTTTGGGTTGGAGACCAACAAGCCATTGTTGTCGTAATATGCCCGAAAAAAGTACAAAAAGGTGTCAATGAAGAAGCACGAGTTCAGAAAAATGTTGAAAGCATACCACACTGGGTACTTGAGGAGGAAGTACCCACCTGACACGCCAATCTGGAAAGGCAGGATGAACGCCAAGCAGAACAGAAGTACCAGCATCAACCCATCCCACCTCTGCACCCACCGATTCTCCGGGAACAGCACAAACCTGAACCTCTTCTTCAGATGCGCCAGTACCTCCCCGAGCGGAAACGCTGACTCTGCCTCTGCTTCGCCTCTCTCCACATCGTCCAGCTTCGAGTCGCTTTCCTGGCTCCCTCGACTTCTGACCTCCCTCCGCGCCGACTCTGCTCTCTCCAGCTCGCTCAGCCGCGCCTTAGTCATTTCCAACTTTGACGTCACCCTCCTCCTCGTACCGCCTTCCTCCCGCATCTGGCCCTCTCTCCAATACACTCCCAGCCCCGCTTCTTCGCCCTCTCTTCTCTCCTTCCTCTCCTTCCTCTCCCTTATCTCCTTTTTATCCTTCCTCGCTCCGCTTTCCTCTCCCCCAGCGAGCTCCACTGATATGTCACTCACGTCCAGCTCCTCCATCCACCCTTCCGCCCTTCCGCCCTTCCGCCCTCTGCCCCCTGCCCCCTGCCTCCACGTTGCGACTCCCCTGTGAATCGCAGAACTACCGGACTGGGTGGGAGCTGTGGGAGCTGTGTGAGCTCTTTTTGCGGGGCATGTGAGAATGTGAGAATGTGAGAGACAAACAGACAAACAAACGTTTCCTTCCAAGCCAGTTCTAGTGGGGAGTTAGCATATTCGATAGGAGCGTGGATAGCTCGAGGAGGGTGAGGCCGAAATATTTGCCGGCTCCTGGTAGAGTATTTGCTGAGGAGTAGTATAGAGTGCCAGAAAACGCTTGGTGGTAACTGCGCTAGCTGGTACTCTAGTGTGATGGTAATCGTGGTACAGGATACAGATTGGGTTCGGGGAACCCGTTTCTTTTCTTCTCTTCAAAGTCTTTTCTTGCTTTTCTTGCCTTCTCTGTCGCTCTCTTCTCACGGGTTCTTCTCCAAACTTTTTAAATTTTTCTTTTCTTTAAACATATTTCAAGTCTGTGTCTGTGTCTGTGTCTCCGTCTGTGTGCGATGCAAAGCCGCATTTCTAATTTGTTTCCTATGCCGCATGGACGCCATTCGCGCAGGCGTACGGTGCATAAAGAACCCAGCCGGCAGCCGGCAGCTCGCCAGCTCGGGTTCTTGGGTTCTGTCCTCAGAAGAGCCTTACCTGCGTGCGGGATGAGATGCGAAGATCTTGCAGCAACCGATTCTCACATACCCGGGCCAATAGATGCGAGGACCGGTGTAGCAAACTCCGCAAGCGTTCCTGTACTCGGGTACCGGTACATACATTTCGGAACTCTGTGGCTGGATCCTGCAGTCAAACAAAACTATTGTTACAAGAATGCGAATGTCTGTGAACCATGTGCTCGGAAGAGAAAAAAGATATTGCGCTAACAGTACTACGAGGCAGCCTACTCTCTGGCCTTCAAGTCGTTACTCTCCACATCAGCTAGCTAGAGCATCTATTGCCAATGGTAACAGTCCTATAGGAAGCTGCTACTTTGAATTAGTGTGCATGAGACTCACCACTGCGGCTCCACACCTCTATGTAGGGAACCATAAGAGTCACATATGACTAACCTACTCCTCCAGCCTATCTACGATAGAAGCTCTAGAGAGTCGTTGGCCGAAGATCTGCATAGTCTCTGCCTACCTTCCGCCTTAGCACCGTGGAGGAACGACGCGAACAATTAAACCCCAGCAACGGGTTCGACTGCCTTCCTACTCCCGTACGTCAATAGCCATCTACCACTTTGCGGTAGAGCCGCAGGAGTCGTTGGGCGTCCTCGGCCGAGGTCCCTTAAACAAGTGGAGGGAAGCGAAAACAGCCAGGAGAGAGGAGGAAAAGAAAAGAGAGGAAAGAAAGAAAGAAGGAGGGGGTACGCGGCGCATACCATCCCGCAGCGACGGAGGGTGCGCGTACGGTTCGTTGTTCCTAGGGCTCCGAAGCAAGAAGCAAGAAGCAAGAAGCAAGAAGCAAGAAGCAAGAAGCAAGGTGAAGCAAGGTGAAGCAAGGAGAAGCAAGGGGAAGTAAGGAGGGGATGAGCGGGATGGACGGGCCCCAGGGCGTGCAAGATTGGTTCCGCTCGCAGGATGTGGAGTACATTTCGATCATGCTGCAGGAGTTCTGCGCGCACAAGGTGCTGGCCAAGCTGGGGCGACTTGGCGTGGTGCAGTTCACGGACTTGAATCCGCACCAGACCATGTTCCAGCGCAGGTTCGTGCGCGAGGTGCAGCGGTGCGACGCGCTGGAGCAGAAGCTGCGGTACTTTGATGAGCAGCTGGAGCGCTTCGATGTGCCGGCCACGCAGCCGCCCGAGATGGACAAGTTCCTGGACAGACTGGAACAGAGGAGCACGGAGACGCAGTCGCGCGGAGGGCGCGAGGAGCGCCGCGAGAATGCGATGGGCAGGGTGGAGGCGTTCGTAGACGAAAAGGAGGCAGAGCTTGTGCAGCTGAACAAATACAACTCGACGCTCACGGCCGAGTACTACAGCCAACTGGAGCTCCGCAGCGTGCTGGAAATGGCGAGGCATTACGCTTCGGAGAACCACTCGAGCGCCACTCACGACGCGCGCAGCGTGCCGGTGGGACTGGATCAGGAGTCGGGGGCCGGCGGCGCGGCCTACGAGGACTCGATCCGGTTCAAGTTTGTGGCAGGGGTGTGCAACCATGAAAACCGCGGCCGGTTCGAACGTATGGTCTTTCGCTCCACCCGCGGAAATTGCCTCATGCGCTTCTATGACATCGAGGAGCCTATGGAGGACATAGAGACCGGCGAGAAGGTTCTCAAGGACGTTTTCTTCATCTTTTTCCAGACCTCTGTTATCCAGGAGAAGATCAAGCGCATTGCTGACGCCTTTCAGGCAAGGCTCTACCAAATCCCGGATCTCAGCGATGTGCAGTCCATCGACCAACGCTCGAACGAGGTGCACAGCGACATCAGCGATCGCCGCCGCGTGCTGGACAAGTACCAGAACGACATCGTGCTGCTCCTCAGCGAAGTGGCGACTTATATCGCGGCGTGGAAGTGGCTTATTCTTCGGGAAAAGTCCATTTACCACTCGATGAACCACTTCAGCAGCGATGTGCAGGGTGTCTTGCGCGCTGAAGGCTGGGTTCTCTCAGCGAAAAAGGACGACGTTGTCAACATCGTCACCGCAATTCACCAGGAGATGGGAGATGGTGGCAGCCGGTCCCTTCCTAGCTCGGTGAAGACGCTCCCTGCGTCGCAGTGGCCATCTCGGCCGCCAACGTACTCCAAGGTAAACAGGTTCACTGAGGCCTACCAGATCATCGTCGACACGTATGGTGTACCTCGCTACCAAGAGGCAAATCCGGCTTTAATGACCGTTGTTACCTTCCCATTCGCGTTCGGCGTCATGTTTGGAGATATCGGGCACGGCTCCTTGCTCTTCCTCTTCTTTGTCTACGTGGTTTTGAACGAGAAGAAGTTTGAAAAGATCTTCGTCGGAGATCTGAACATTCTTTATGGCGGCCGTTATCTTCTCCTGTTGATGGGCTTCTTTGCGACGTACTGCGGATTCGTGTACAATGATTTTTTTGCCATGGGTCTCCTGCTTTTTCCAACCACTTGGGAAGAGTCTGGGTCCACGAACACCAGCATCTACTTCAAGCCCAGCGGCGAGGTTTATCCATTCGGTGTTGACCCAACCTGGCATCGCGCCTCCAATGACCTCTTGTTCTTGAACTCTCTCAAGATGAAGATGTCTGTGATCTTTGGAGTAACCCAGATGACTATCGGCCTCTTTCACCGCGCCCAAAACGCCGTTTTCTTCAACAAGCGCGGGACGTTCCAGAACCTAGATCTGTGGTTTGAGGCTCTTCCAATGATCGTCTTCATGACCTCAATCTTTGGATACATGTGCTTTATGATCATCTACAAGTGGAGTGTGCCTTGGGTCTGGGACGATTGCGTCGCCACAGAAACAGGCACCACGGCCACTGGATGTGACCGCACGAACTGCTGCAATCCTCCTGCGCTCATTACGCAGCTCATTGGCATTGTCCTGAACATTGGTTCGGTTCCGACCGACTCGCAGTTATTTGAGAATCAGGGCTCCGTGCAAGGTTTTTTGCTCCTTGTCGCAGTCCTCATGGTCCCGTTGATGTTGATCCCAAAGCCGTATTTTGAGATCCAGCGCCTGAAGGAGCACAAGAGTCATGGCCAGAACAACGGGCATTCCAACGGCCACCACGAGTCAGAACACACTGAGCTCATGCTCGGAGATGACCGTCACGATGTGTCGTTAACCAGTGTGAACGTAGACGAGCACGAGGGTGGTCACGAAGAGGAGCACAGCGTTGGAGACATTGTCATTCATCAGTGCATTGAAACCATCGAGTTTACTCTCGGATGCATTTCCAACACTGCTTCATACCTTCGCTTGTGGGCTCTCTCGCTGGCCCACTCCCAGCTTGCAAGCGTTTTTCTTGAAAAGGCTTTGCTGGGCCAGATTGTTGGCTCCGGGGTGTCCGGAGTTCTCATGACTTTTGTGGGATACGCGATTTTCGCATGCATCACGTTTGCTATCCTCATGCTCATGGACAACTTGGAATGCTTTCTGCATGCTCTCCGCTTGCACTGGGTGGAGTTTCAGAACAAGTTCTTCCGCGGCGATGGTGTCGCCTTTGCACCATTCGCATTTCGCACTATCCTTACCACCCCAGCGTGAGCGACTTTTTAGCTTAGCATTCTTTCACGATCAATTAGCTTCACTTCTATTCTCTGTAATTTCACCTTTGAACCCGATCTCCGCTCAATATCGCGCACCCTGTCAAACCCTGAGGCACCAGCGTGGCAAATTCGGAGGCTGTAACGAGTTGCACACGAGAGCACTCTGCGTTGCACTAAAGAATGCACGAGGAGTTGGGACAGTATTTCATCTTTAGGTGCGTTCTCAAGTCCTGTTCCGATTCAGCACCCACGCGCGATTTTGACTGAGGTCGGGGCTCCGGAGCATTTGGTTCCAATGCTCTCTCATCAATGAAGTACGAAGCATCGTCGAAAAACGGCCATTCACATCTCACTAGACGCGGGTCAGACTCAGAACCCGAATCATCGATTTGTGAATGGGCTGCCGTTCCGTCGTGGAAACCCTCTGTTCCACCACTTGTGACCAGGCACGTCCAGTTCCAAGACAATCACCGCTCTGTCAGAGTCACAATTCAGATATCAGATATCAGATATCAGAACAGACACAGCTCTTGGCTTGGAGAACTGAACTGTTCGCGATGGTCCTCCAAGGCGTTCCAACTCGATGACAGTCAGTGTTCGTCTTGCTTTACTGTTTCCTCTCTGTCGGAACGCAAGTTCCATCTCCTCGAGGCTATATGAATCCAGGTATCCCTAGCTGAGCAACAATGCGGATCCCGCCTCATTCTCAAGGCACAACGAGCTGCGCGGAATAAGGTACTCCCAATCCCTTTAATTAACAAAACCGTTAATCAATTTGCATTTCTCTTTCCTACCGGCGGCAGCTTTTCATTCAATTGATGAGATACTTTGAAGAGGCAAGTGAAGCCACCAAGTGCAGCGTAAACAAACTCTATCGGAATCTGGGGCGACGAAGAGGGAGATACGGACACGGCCTTCGCGCGTCCTCGCTGGTGGGGGTTGTTGTAGGAGGACATGGGAATGCACTACGCGCGCGTGGATGGCGAGGGCCTTGAGGACGCGCAGGACGAGCACGACGACGCCGGGTCGGACGCAGAGTCGCGGGGAGAAGAGAGCGTTGTTGGAGACGACGACGCGGAAGCCGACCATGTGACGGTTAGGCACGGTATATCGGGAAACAAACTCAGGCCCATGCAAGTGGAGACGGCAGGGATTAGATCCTCGGAGCGGTGCAGTGCCTGGGGCTTGCGACGCCTGGTGGCAGTGATGATGGTGGCCGGCATTGGGGCAATGGTGCTCGGAGTCGCCTGGATGGATGGGGGATTTAGCAAAGCTGACCCGAACTCTGTTCGTGCCACACGAAGGCGGGCAGAAGGCAGGGATGATGTCATTCTATTGCGATTTGCCAGGAATGGGAAAGAGATCTCGTGGAATTCTGTTCTGCCACCTCGGGAGAGAATACTTGACATCGCCGATGTCGACCCTGATGCTCAGCGCGAAAGCGAAGACAACGACGCCGTCAGCAACGACGAGTTGCTCGAGAAGGTTGGACAGGCATTGGCGTCAGAGCTAGGCAACTCGCCGTTCAAGGACTTTAGTGTCGAATTCGTGATGAGGAATGATGCGGATGGTATTGAGATTGCCTTGATAGAGGAAGACACCACTTTCAGTCTTCCTGTCGAGGCTGGTCAAGCTGCCGTCGCGGCGAGCTGCGGCGCGCGAGTGGCTGCGCAACTGCAGATTTCTCGCTGCAGTGACGACGATACCTCCTCCGTTCGGCATGCAGTAAAATGTTTTAAGGCCAATGGGATGTCCAGCGCAGGAGAGGATACTCCTCTTGTATCGTTTTGGACGAAAGCGTTGGGAGGGGTTTCTGAAGGTTTGGCATACTCGACCCGGTGTTGTGATTTTGACCAGGTTTACGCAGACCCTGCCAAGAAAGATGTCTTGCAGCTCTGCGAGGCTCCGGTCGATGACAAGACGGAGTATCTGAGATATTACGGGAAGGAGAACTCTGCGCGGTGCGAAATATCATTGTGCGGGTGCACATGTTTCACGGAGGAAGAGGAATCTGGCGGCGGCGTTAGTGCGTTACGCAGTGGGTGCCCTGTGATTCCTGAAAAATACAAGAATGAAAAAGGCGGTGCAATTTGTTCTTCAGCCGCCTCCTTTATCGGGCGAATACCGCTCTGTTCTGACTTTCCTGCCCTTGCGTTAAAATACAAGTTCATCTTGCGAAGAGAAAAGATCAGTCTTGGCGTCAATCCTCGATGCTACGGAACGTACTCTGCTGATGCTTGATAACTTTTCTGTATTCACTGAATATAATCAAACAAGCCGACACAGCAGAGCTGGAGATCGCTGGCCACCTCGACAAAAGCTGGGAAATAAGGAAATAGAATCTTCTTTTTACAAGATTTTGACGCTCAAGTGTCTCTACACTAAATGTAAGCTCTACTAGTAGCTCGACTGATTTTTACATGTTAATAGGAATTTTGAAGGAAAGTTCTGATTCTGTTGAGCATCTCAGCTTTGATCGAATCAGGGACAGTAGCTGCGAAGGCCGTCAGTGACCGATTCTACTCTTTGATTTTTCTACACGAACCCCACGAATGCTGGCTTACCTCTGCCTCTCGGCGTCACTTCCTGAATGAGCTCGTCCACAGTTATCTTCTCAGTGCCCTTGTTTCTAATAATCTCCTTGCAATACGCCTTCAGCTCGTCCCTCCATCCGCATTCTATCAACTTGGTCCTGAGGAGCTCTTCCAGCCTGTGTACCGCCCAGTTCGTTTAGCCCACCACCGTTCCGTGCTCCATCGATCTATCACAGCGCAGCGCGCCAAAACTTACCTCTCCCGCTCGCCAGTCTCGTCTAGTTTGCTCGAGATTGTTGCTCTGATCTGCTGCTCGCGCTTTTGCCTCTGCAGCACGTTAGACTCCGCGGCAGCCGCTTCCATTTCGCTCGCTTTTTAATCTCACAAAGCACTGCTATCCCACCCTCTGAATCCGAGCAAGCCCGCTTTTTACTGCGCGAGCGAGCCCCTTGGCCTCGGAGAGTCAACACCAACTTGCCTCTGGAAATAAGCAACCGCTTTGCCGAAGGAGAACACGGGCGCACGGTTGGGGCGTGCGGTGCGTGTGGTGCGTGTGGTGTGTGGGTGGGTGATTTCGTCTCTGTCTATCCTGCGTCTTTTTCCAACTAGAATTCGCAGCCAATTGCTGACTCCCTCTTCGAACCTGTGAACGTCTCTCGTCTCTCTCCTGTTCTGTTCTGTTTTGTTTTGTTCTGTTCTCTTTGTGTTGTGCTGTGTTATGTTCTGTTACTTCATTGTAAGTTGGTTTATTAACTCGACAGGGCTGTATGTGGACAGTGAGTGGGACCTACTCTTGGACATATAACCGTTGCAGATCTTACTGCCGCGAAACTATCTCTATCTACTACATCTATCAATTCCAGCAAAAACAGAATGAAGGCTGTAAATTTTAAATGCAGTTATAAAAGGTGGAACATTGTGTAAGGTAAAGGGTCTTGAGGGGATCGCGGAGGCAGCCGCTCTGATTAGCGACGTCGGCCACGCTTGGACTGCTTGCCTTTCGGCTCATTGGTTCGTTTAAAGCCCACGACTTTTCCGTCTGCAGAGGCAGCGGGCTTGGAAGAGAAGAAGCTGTCCAGACGCTTCTGCGAGGTGGCAGATTTGGTTTTTGCGAGCTTTTGAAGCCGAGACCTGACATTGGCCTCGTTGAAGCCCTTTTCTCCGGCCAGGTAGGAAACGATCCCTTCCTCGTCAACAGGGCTAAACTTAAAGTCCTCAAACTTTTCGCCGGGAAGGACGTCTGGATGCCTGAAAACCTCACGCACGAGATCGAGCTTTGACTTGAGCTCCTCAGGAATATTGTATTTGGAGGAATCGAGGCTGGAGATGACCTTCTCGATCGTTTTGTGCTCTTTGATGAGCTTGAGTGCGGTTTTAGGGCCAATGCCTCGAATATTCGGGCAATAGTCGCATCCACAGAGAATGCAGAGGTCGATGAATTGGTCCATCGTGAGCTCCAAAAGGCCAAGGACCTTTTCGAGGTGGATTTCGTACACTGGCTTGTCAGGAATGAACATCTGACGGAGGAGAATTGGAGTGTTGAAGGTGAGCGCGTCCATATCTTCTGTGACCACCGCGAACACCTTGCCTTTGGCGCAGAGTTCGGAGCACTGCGCCTCAGCCTCACCCGGCGCGAGAACAATCGGCAGCCCCATTAACTTTAACAGCTTCTGAACGTCTTCGTTGTGCTCCTTGGTGACTCGCGTGACTCGTTTGTTGGCCTTATTGATCTCCTCCACCGCGTCTTTATCACCCTCCTCCATCTTCTGCTCCGCCTCCTTGATCGAATTCGCAGCTTTCTCCTTGGACTCCTTCCGCTTTTTAAGCTCCTCCATCTTGAGTTCGGGCGGTTTACCGTCGAACACGTACAGCGGTCTGATGCCTTGGCTCAGCAGCTGTATCGTGCGGTTGAAAAAGCCCACCAAGTGGCTCGTAATCTCTCCGTTCTCGTTCATCAAGTTTTGCTGCAGCCCCGAGTGCTGCTCGGTTCTCACCTGTATGATGAACTGGTACAGCTGCATCGACGCGTCCACTGCCATCGTCCTGCCCAAGTAGTTCTTTCTCTCCGTCGCCTTGAATGAACCTGGCGCCTCTTCCGTCAGAAGCTTCATCAACTGCTTGATACCCATCTTCCCTCCTCTCTCTCTCTCTCTCTCCTCTCTCTCTTCCTCTCTCTTCTCTCTCTCTTCTCTCTCTCTCTCTCTCTCTCTCTCTCTCTCTCTCTCTCTCTCTCTCTCTCTCTCTCTCTCTCTCTCTCTCTCTCTCTCTCTCTNTCGCCTTGAATGAACCTGGCGCCTCTTCCGTCAGAAGCTTCATCAACTGCTTGATACCCATCTTCCCTCCTCTCTCTCTCTCTCTCTCTCTCTCTCTCTTCCCTCTCTTCTCTCTCTACTTTCTCTTCTCTCTCTTCCCTCTCTACTTTCTCTTCTCTCTTTCTCTCTCTTCTCTCTCTCTCCTCTCTCTCTTCTCTTCTCTTCTCTACCAACCTCTCTCACGCACGCCCTGTCTCTGCTTGGCTGGCTGACCCTGACCGCTGTTGGTTAGGGTGTTGACTGCCGCGCGCGCGTTGTCCGAAGTGGCAGTTACAGTCAGTACGCAGCGAGGACACTTGGTTGGTCTCACCGCTCTTTCTTTCCCTTCCTGAGCACTACCAGGTACTATCTTTTTGAATTTTGGAAGAATTTCAAATTTTAAAATTTAAATTTTGAATGAATTTTTTAACGTTTTTTTTTTAATTTAAAATCATTTTTTACATTTTTGTGAGACCAAATGTAACCCCAATGTGCAAGACCCAGATGCCAGGTTTTGGGAGGAGCCTCGACAGCTTGCGCGAGCTTGCGCGGTGAGAGGAGGAGGACTGAGTACTCGATCACTGCACGCGCGGACAGCTTGCGATGGATGCATATCATGTGTCAAGAAGTGGAAACTCTTCAGGACGAGTAGACCTACCGATATGCGATCATTCCACAATTTACACAATTTACATCAATTTACATCAATTTACACATCCATCGAAACCTCAGACGCGCTCAGTGCGTAACTGGTTGTTGCGAGTTACGTATCGTTTACGTGTCTCGACAGTCTCGAGGTGGCACTGGTGGCACCACCGAATCCCCTGAAGAGCAGATCTTTCCCATTGACACGTTTGCCCTCTGCAAGAATTTCTGCTGCACCAGCTCCTTGCTTCTCCAAACCCATTTACATGAAAAGTTGGGGATAGGACGAATTTGATAAACAGACATGGCCCGCCAGGTTGCGTCTTTCACTCCTTCACAAGTCCGCGCTCACCTCGTTCGTCCGCCACCTATTTCAGGGTTGGCATCGACGCGTGCCTGCCTGCCTGCCTGCCTGCTCGCTTCCTTCTTGCGATGAGCATCGGGGACATTCGCCTCTGATTCTCGTTGGTGCAACAGCAAGTTCTATCTATTCAAGTGAAGCGAAACAAGCTCAGCGTGTCCGCTATTTCTGCCTTTTTGTCGATGTTTGTCATGGCACAATAAACAAACCTGACGCGAGTACTGACTTTGAGTACGGCTCGATTTCAGAATTCAGCACTTTGCCGCGGCATAACTTGAGTGCGGAGGGCAAGAGCTGGTGATGGCCGGCCTCTGTCTCCCAGCTGCCTGCTGATCTGTTCTCACAGTCAATGTCAATTTGCTCTGACTTGACGTTTTCGCCTTGCGCTTCAGAGTGTGTACTATTTAGCACCAGTAGATACCACGTACTAGTACACCAGATCAATCTCGGCACATTCCAAGAATTTCCTTAGCGCGCAGACTTATAAGAGTGGTACGAATCCTTGCCAGTACTCGTGTACCAGGTAGGTAGTTCTGAGTATGC
>BLSF01000079.1:0-169842 GCA_012862575.1 Parietichytrium sp. I65-24A
CGGAAGAACGACGAGTCGGAACGACTTTAATAAAATATATCGTAATCGAATGAAGGAAAAGTCGGAATGAATTTGATAAATCGTATACGAAAGAAGGAAAGTGTCCCATGCTCGTGGCTCTTGTGGCTCAGAACGGCGAGAAGCGACCCCCCGCAGCCGCTGCCCGGTCAACTGTGCTGACTATAACTCTGCAACCATTTCCGTTTCGAGGAACAGACTGCAATCAGAGCCAACCTTGCTCGCCGCCGACAAACTCCGGTTTATTCTGGCTTCTGACCATTCATTTCTAAATGTTCTTGATTTAAATTCAATCCGGTTGACGTTGCGATCAGTTCAGATCAAAACGTGACAAATGCAGGCAACGTAGAAGCAAATGAAAGAGGAGTCGTTTTCTTGGAAGTCAAGCCAGCCAGTTTTGGTTCGTTCATTCTTTGGTCGAAAGACTGACAAGACAGTTCATATCATTTCAGCGTTCCTTCAAGCAACGCTCTCTGGTCGTTTTCGCTCCGGGCCGCACAGTGCCTCGACGAGTCTGTCGCACAGTGCCTCGGACCTCCTACATGAACGCGCGTGGCTTTCTGCGGCCGTTCCATCCTTTGCGTTTTTCTGGCCGGCTGGCTGGCTGAGCCGCTCGTTTTCATGAAGTAGTTAAAAATGTCTTGAGCAAAGGTTTCCTCATTCCTTTCACAGCAACTCCCTGCGTCCAACATCGGCCCACGCGGACCACGCTCGAGTGGATTAATTATTTCACGCCCATGCGTATCGCGATACTTGTGTACTGAGTATCGGTGATTCACTTCATTCAATCTCAATGGTTGTTGATCAAAACGCCACTACGCCACATCACATGATATCACATGCACAAGGTTATTTTTAAAAAAATATCAAAGTTGATTCTGATCTGAATGAAAAGAAATGAAAAAGTTGATTCTGAATTGAAAAATCTAATCTAGCTAGCAAGCGAGCCCTTAGTGCTGAGTAATAGTAATCAATAACCACAGTCAGTGAGCCTCTGAACAGAATTCTGAACTCTCAGTCTTCTTGTCTGGTTCTCCGACTCTCTCACACACACTCTCTCTGTCTCTCTGTTTGTGTGTGGGAGATGTGGGAGAAACAAAACAAAACAAAAGCAAACTTCGCTTGCACTCCGGTCCTCTGGTCCACTGGCTGGCTCCTCGACTGACTGTGAAGCACACAGAACCTTCAGGCTTCACTCCTCCTACCGCTCATTACCAGTATCCATTAGTCCCCCAAACCCAAAACACGGCATAAGTACTTAGTGTAAATGTATCTCCAGAGCTGCCGAAGTTCAGGGAGATTTTTGTTTCAACTTTTGCTTTTTTAAAAGACGTGACGTGACATTCGAAAAAAGCGCTTCAAACTCGGAAGACGGACGGTAACTGCGGAGATAAACAGCGCAAGTAAATAGAGACCTCTCCAACGCTCAGGAAAAGTGAAACTGCTGCTCGTACTCAGCAGTCTCAGCAGCATCGATCTCGCGGCTCGTCACTCTCCGTGTAACAAGTTTACGATACACTATTGTAAAACATAGCTAGCTACTATGAGTACGCGAGCCAGCCATCTGGTCGCATCAGTCAGCGAGTCAGCGCTGCTCTCCGCGTCTCTTTACACGCATGTATGCTCCACGCTATTTTGCAATTTTATTTTTGAGTTTAATCATGGCATGCCCGAATTGATCTTGAAGAATCAAATGAAAATTGACATGAAAATCCTAAGAAAATAGAGAATTGAATTGTCTTTTCGGCTAAGGTATTGTCGCATTTCTCATCCCAAGTTCCCTCACGTTTCCTAACTCACACTCAAGTCAAAAATAATGGACTGATCTCACGTGACTGATCTAACTAATAAGTTAGAGAGTAATTCTCTCGAAAATGGAGCCGAAATTGCCCGAAATTGGAACAAATTCTTCCAGCCAAAACTATAGAAGGTGTTAAAGGCACGAGGCCCGGCTACTCAGGGCCGGGCAGCTCCAGCCGTCCCGTACAAGTATCTAAGCACGAGGATAAGAGTGCATGCCAGTGGATTGGGCGCCATCTTTGGCGTACTCACGTGAGGGAGCGCCGTCGTAGGGCTAACTAATTGATAGTTAGCAAATCGTTGCGCTGAACCAGAAGATGTCTGAAGCCTTTATTTTTCCGCCAATTTCTCTCCCTCCTTTTTCTCCCAACTACTTGTCTCGCTCATTCCACATTCCATTCATTGAACGAATTGGTACTTTCATTGAGCACCAATTCCAATTCCAATCTCCCTCCCTCTCTCCCCCTTCCTCCCTTCATTCATTCATTCATTCATTCGTTTTCATCTGAACAGAACATTCATTCACAGTAAACGAAACTCCAAAAATCAATCCGGATACTCCTCAGACTCCACAGTCGAATTTGTCGAATTAATTATTTCCTCAGAGGCTGATGGCTCTCCTCGCTCCCATCGCTCTCACGGCATCATCGCATCGGAGCGCTCACCTAGCACATGATAACACATTCCTCTATGCCTCGTACGCAGGAGAGACTATCCGAGGTGACGAAAGGAAGAAAAAAGATAAATTAATTATTCTGTTTTGGGTGTTTTGGGGCGGCCCTTCCTTCCTCCTCCCGCTGCCGAGGGGCTAGGCGACGGCTATGTGAGCGCTACCTACAGGGACAGCTTCTTAGTACTCTGTCTGTCTTGTCTCTCTGTCAAACTCTCGTCGGAAGCCAGGCAGAAAGATGCAGAAAGAGTTTGTTTGATTGACATGTTTGACATGTTTGACAACACAAAGCGGAAGCTGTTTGTTTAACTCATTGTTTCATAGTCGTTCGACTTGCTTGGCGGCATCGAACACATTCGAACACCATCGAACGGTAGCTCATCGAACCTTGGAGCTCTGCGCGGGCCTCCGAGTGCTGCGTGGTGCGTGATCCACGTATTCCACGTACTGAGTATACTGAGTCCTGCATTTGAGTGCGTCTCTATCTCTTTTCTTTTGTTTGATTGATTGATTGATAGATTCAGGATGACTCAGCAAGCAGCGGTGTTTCCCCGTTTTGTGACAGGCAGCAAAAAAACACGGTCGATATCAGTCTCAATCAACGCCACAAGACGAATACGATACCACGGTACAAATATACAGCGAGACCAAAAAAGAACAGCGCTTCCAGAGACACCAGAATTCAGCACGCATTTCCATTTCCATTTCCACTTGGTTCATTCGATTTCTCATTCGCAGCGTAGAGTCCGGATCTTGGACCACCCGCTTCTCCACAATCCCACGTTCCGAATTAACAGTTAATCAATTCTTCTAAGCTTCTAAACCTCTAAAACATGCGCAGCAGAGCGACCAGCCAGTCAGCCACGACCGAGAAAAGAAAGAAAGAAAGAAAGAAAGAAAGAGAGGGAGGGAGTTTCAGAGTGTTTCAGACCAAGGAGACAGTGAGGACCAGGTCCAACAACAAATACTCTCTGGCTGGCCTGGCTGGCCGCACGAACCACGCGGAACGCTAGCCGTCGGTAGGCCACCCCATGCCGCCGACTAGCGTGGAGTGAGGCAATCAATAGGAAATGGGAAATGGGGGAACGAGGAAATGGGATGGCGGCAGACCCCGAACGTGGAGAGCGAAGGCAAGAACAAAAAGCATACTTGTACGAAGAGACCAAGAGACTAAGCGGTCAAGAGATCAGAAAAGAAAGCAAGGATGAAGGTCGCAGCAGGAGCAGTCTTGGCGAGCGTGGCAGTGGGCCTCGTGAGCGCACAGGAGGAGCAGTGCTTCTCGGGAGTATGCGCCTCGTTCTCGGAGTCGAACGGAGACACTACCGTGACTGTCTCGCATCCTGATGGGTCCCTGCCTTCGGATAGTTTCATGGCGCTCATCCTGCCGAGCGAGTTCTCGCGGAATGGAGATCAGATTATGGTTTTGATCGGCAACCCTTCGAACCCGGTCAACAGCGACTGTTACGGCAGCAGCGACAAGGATGCGTGCTCTGAGGTCAACATCAGGACGTACCCTGGAACCTCCATCACTGCCGAGTCGGATATCCGCGCATTCGTCGGTCGGTGCCAGAGCGACTGCAAGTACAACGGAGAAGATCTCACCAATCCAACCCAGGCACCTTACAACACCTTAACCCTGGATGATGCCTCGCTCGTCTCTGGCTCGGGAAGCGCCACTGGCCCTATGACCGTAACCTTGAGCGGCATTTCCCTCACCAGCTTCTCCTTGGCTTCCGGAACCCTCACGGTCAGTACCACGGAAGCCAAGAGCGGCAAGTACATCTTTGACACCATCGAGGAGAACGCATACGGCACCACCGGCACCCCAACCGCTGCCCCAACCGCAAGCGCAAATACAACTGCCCCAACCACTTCGATTGGCGTTGTGACCGAAGCCCCAACCTCAGCAAATGTGACCACCGCAGCCCCAACCTCAGCAGATGTGACCACCGAAACCCCAACCTCAGCAGATGTGACCACCGAAACCCCAACCACTTCGTCTGGCGAAAGAACCGACGCTCCTACATCGACACCCGAGGCCACCGATTCTCCAACCACTGCCGTTCCAAGCGCTGCATCTTCCGTCGTAGCTGTGGCTCTCCTGCCACTCGCTATGCGCCTCTTCTAAGCGCCCCCGCACGCCTAACTTGTGCGTCGGTGCGCGCGCGAGAGGATGAGCGAATAGAATGAATTAGTGAGGTGATGATGATGATGATGACGCTTCCAGTCAACACTGCCGGAGCTTCGGGCAGGTGGCGTTACTGCGGCGACTCGGCTCGTCAGCTAGCTATCCCTGTCATATCGATTTTGGCAGCTTCGAGTCGGGTTCCGGGGCGACAAGGGAGCGTCCACTTGCGGAGCTCGAGGAGTGGGCTTTCGGAGCATGGGGTGGGTCAGAAGCCAACTCTGCACGCTCGAGACCCTTGCTCTGCAGCGATTTTTTTAATTGGCGTACCCAACGTGGCTTGTACGTATTCACACAGTCCAATAAAATAGATTTTTACACTTTACACACTTTTGGCAACGCATCTTTCCCCGAATCCGGAGAGAGAGAATGAATGATGGTGATGGACTCTGGCTCAGCACAGTGGCTTTCGAAGTCGGAGGGCCAAGAGGAAGCGTGAAGCTATCGACTCTGCCGTGGATTGAAGTTGTCTTTCGGGTTTGGGTTTGATATGGTTTGATATTGATTTTTGTTGAGTTGAGTTGATTGATTTCATTGATTTCACATGTCAATCAATCCCGCCTGACAGGAAAGCGGGGAACAATATGTGAGTTCACGTATTGTTCATGAATAGTTCGGTCGAACTTGAGGTACGGTACCGGTACCAAAACCTGTGAACTCCCTACGCCTATTGTTTACCATACCGGATAGCCGATTTCCCAGCACTTCTTCACTGGATCCCAGGACCTCGATACAGCCCCATAACTTCCTATTTCAAACTCATAAAATAGGCTAGGATTATCCCAGGAAATAGCACTTACTCGCGATCCCTCACAAGCCTGGAGACGACAGCGCATCCGTCGCCATCTCCTAACCCCTTCTACCATACTCCCTATCCCCCGCCGGTCGCCTCCTTGTAAGGCCCCCAATGCGGCAAACAGTAAGCCAGCCCAGTTCCCTCTCAACCAAGCGTCCAAAAGTGCCCAAGTGTCCGCGGCAAATAGCAATTCACCGACGCCGCACTTATCCCTGAGTGTGGGTGTCGGGAGAAAGGCCGGCACTATATAGAACTGCTAGAAGAATCGATAGCCTCCGACGGGGAATCTTGAGAGTCCGGAGTGGAGGTGGAGGACTGAGGTGGGAAGACACGTCGCGAGAAATTTCTCGCTTGGCTCGCCAGCTTGTGCGGTTGGTTGATGGTGAAACATCTCCATCGGTGTGAATTGACAGTGAATAGGAGCAATTTGGAGTTGTGCCGCCTGGTTGGTGCCGCGGCGCCTCGCTGTTGGGTTTGTTTGAAGGTGTCCTTGCAGCTCTTGACGAGTCCATTGATTGGTCGATTGTGTGATTGATTGATTGATTGGCCGCTTCTTTGATTGATTGATTAATTGTTTGATTGATTGATTGAGTGACTGAATTTCTTTATCGATATTTTGTCACGGAGAGGGATTGGCGCCTCGGAAGAGAGATTGCGAGGCTGCAATTCGGCGGGCGAATCGGCGTTCGACAGTTCACGGGAAAATGGCGCTGCAAGATGTGAACGAGCAGGACTTGGAGGCGTTTGAAAGCCGAATTTCGACGGCATGGAACGAGCAAGTCCCCATGCTCGCGTTTGTCGGCCTCGGTGAGACAGTCGGGAAGCGAGTTGCGGAGCTCTGGACTGGGGCCACGGATGATGAAAGCACGCAGCAAAGTCCGCGATTCGGCATCATGGCCGACTATGCGCGGAGAGTGAACGCAGTATACGCCGATTTGAATGACGAGACCGCCATGCTACTCTGCGTGCGCGCCGCCATCAAGTGTAAAAGAGGAGTCTTGGGCCTCGTGTTTGGGATCCGATGCCAGCATTGCGAAGAGGAAAAGCACGGATGTGACGTCTCATGGGCAGCGTCTGATCCTTTAAAGCGCCTTCTCGGAGCTGTTGGAAGCTTGTACTCCGCCGGCCAGCCCCGGCCAAACATGGCCTTCATATGCCTGTGTGACAAGATCCAGGCCAACAATATTAATTCCTCAGAAACCATCCATGCAGCGATCGAGGCATGCCAGCGCTCGCGGAAGACATCGCAAAACGTGCGCGCCGGTGCAGCCTATCTCTTGGAGGACCCGTGCCGCATCGTGTCTTTGCATAGCATAGCTGACCCAGACCCGGAAAATGACTGGGACTTTACAAGGCGCTGGGGAGCCACCACTTGGCGAGGAAGGCCTTCGCTGTACGAGGCGCTCTTCTTTCCTCACCAGCTTGAAGATTTACAGGCATCTGTACAGTCAAGGCTAGCCAACGTTGTCGCGCTCATCGACGCCTCTTCGGCTGTCTGCCGCCGATTCTTCGAGTTTGTGACCGTCATCGATTCGTGGCCTTCTGCAGACGAAAGCAAATCAAACGACTGCGACGCCACCACGATCGCCGAGGACAGCGCAAAGGAAAACATGGCCCAGACTCTCACGCAACTTTGGAGCGACAGAATTTTTCTAGAAGATCAGATCCAAGCCCTGGAAGGCAAAATACCCTCCCGCGAGGAAGTCATTGAAAATCTAAACTCTCGAGAACTCACCCTGCTCTGGAAGGATACATGGGATAAGTCCGCACAAAAGTCCAAAGTGTTTTCATTCCCGATGAATCAGCCCTATGCACAGGCTATCATAACGCCAAATGTCTTAGAAAAGGGATCGCACGTTGAAGTCTTGAAATTTGAAGACTCCCCCGAAAAGGGTGTCTTCGAGCTCCACCTGGCCCAAAAGCGTTCCTTCCTTCGACATTCTCACAAAAGCGGGACTGTTGAGGTTTCTCTCATGGCCGTCAAGCGAGACATCAAGGAGGTCAAAGCGGAGCGCGAAAGACTAGAAGCCGAAGTCGATGCGGACATTGACAGACTTGAGCTAATGCTCGCACAGCTAGTTTCCAACAAGATAGAGTGCGAAGTCCTGGTAGAGCTTGACACGTGCCCAGAAACAAGAGTGTCGGAGCAAATGTACAATTCTTTTGCAACCACGTTGAAGGATGCGATTCTTCTTGCTAGGGAGTGGGCCGAAAGAAAATGCCTTTTGACTCGCTCCACTGCTCGCGCGCTGAGCTGCAACCAAACCTTTTCCAGTGTCCGGCTGTCGGAGGAACTTGCTCTGGAGTCTGTGCAATTGTACCGCAAGCAGCGCTATAAAACCATACAAGCTAGGTTACAAAACGCACAAGAAAAAATTGCCAATGTCTTGGCACATAAGAGCGCTCACGACCGGCTCGATCCCGCTCCTGGAAACACCGAGGAGGTGCCTCAGGAGGACGTTACAAATAAAGAGTGGCTTGATACTCTCGAATCTGATGCACCGGTGAGTGGTGGTGAGCTGGACCCCGCCGCACTAAACGACGCGCTTGCAGAGGTATCAATTGAGTCGACTTTGAACTCAGCCAAGGAGGAAGAAAACCATCAGCTGGAGGTAGCGAAGGATGACTCCACTTCAAGTCAGATCTTGAGCGAAACAAAGCTCGAGGAGAGTTTGTTGGCGGCGGCTCCTGCTTCAAAGCCAATCGAAGAGCCGGCGGTCGTGAGCGCCAACGCCATTGACGCGGAGCATCTAGATACTGACAGCAAAGTGGCTCAGCCAAGCACCGAGTCAGACTTGACCGATGCCCCATGCGACGAACAAGATGAGATAAACACTTCTGCCGGATCCATATGCTCCTCAGCAGCGCTTCCAGACTGCCACATTCAAGGTCAGCGTGTCGATGGAGAGCAAGACAACCTCCTTTCTTCGCTTATTGTGGGAAACAAGCAGGTGAGCGACCTGAACGAAGCTCCAGAGCAGCAGAATTGTAGTGTAGGCGACGTGCAGCCCCAGTCGGGAGAGAAAAACGTACATGCAGTTGAAGAAGTTCCAGAGATGGAAGAGTCCGACGTTGACACGGAGAGGAAAATGATGGACTCTGTTCAGGGCGAAGAGTGGGAAAAGTCGAATCTCAAGGCTTCGCTAAAGAGCGATCGTCAGGAGCTCCCAGCAGAAGAACTTGCAAGGCATGAGTGACTCATGCATACCTTCGAGCTTCAGTAGCTCGCCTTCGATATTGTTTCAAAAGTTATCATAGTGTATTTCGCGTCTTTAATTCTTTCCAGAAAATAAATATTATTTGTCGTACATTGTTAGCCGTGGTGGTCTGCAGAGTACTCCAGGTTGACCTCCCCGTCCAACTGCCGAATGGAGCTCGCAAGCGTTCGCGCAAGAGGTGAGGGACCACAGTATCCCACAGTGATCGCATCCTTTTCGCCGTGGCGCTGCAAATCGCGCTTAACGCCACGAAGATATCTCAGAATATGAGTCGACTTTTTGTCAAGGGAGCCTTCCAGCAGTCGCGACAACAACCACTTTTCTACATCAGCATGCACAGCACTGAGCTTCGCAGAGTCTGAACTCGAAGATGTCTGCTTAGGTTTTATAAACTTGGGCTTTCGGCTTTGATCCTCCAACGCGAGGTGGTCTCCGTCATCCTTCGCAGGGCCATTCTCTGCGTCCCTGGAAAGCTTGTCGATTTCCGCCTTTATCCACGTGCGTGTGGTACTTGCGCGGCCCACAAAAGCAGGGATCATATTTAGGATCCGCTTGGACCTGAACAAGTTCAAACTGTTGACTTTGCTTTGCTGAGTAATGTAAATGGCTACTCCGAGCCAGTCAAAAATTTTCACTTTTGGACCTAGGGTGCCAGCGTTTAAAACACCAGCCTCAGTTGCTTGAACGAGGAGGGCTAAAATGCGATCATAACACCAATTCAGATCTGCAACGTCTTTGCACGACCACACAAACCAAACACGCTTCGGCGTAGGAATGTTGTGCTTTCTACGCCGAATCGTTTCCCGCAGGACCGACTCCGCAGCTGTCAGCCCGGTTCCTGCACCGATCACCACGCACCCAGAGTAATAAGCGTCAAAGCAGGCGTTGAATGAGGTCCCGAAAGGCCCGCGAACGTACCCAAAGACCTGAGGCTCTGGGCGGTTCACTAGTTCTAACAGCTTGTAAGTCCACGTTTTATCCTTCATCACCCATTTCGTATCGTCCGCAGATCTCGTCCAGTCTTTAGCCGGGTTGTTGCAGCGAATACCAATGTGGAGCTCCACCTTGTCTGTGCTTGTTTCAGATGCAATGCTAAAGGGATGCCAGGTGAGATCGATGGACGGAATGAGCACGTATACCCACTGCCCTGCGCCAATTTCCATTGTGCCCGTGCCGCAGCATTTGGAGCTCATAGTAAACAAGAGGTGCATTGAATTGATCGGCTCCCCTGCTCTCTTGAAAAGATCGCGGCGAACCAGCTCTATGGACTTGGATCGCCAATATTCATCTGAGATGCGGTCTAGAAGATACAAGCTCCATGAAAAGAGAACCGGCCAGAATACATAAAATCGCGACACGAGCGCGAGCGCGAGGGTACCAAGCGCGACAAACACGTGTAGCCTGTACAGAATCTCATACCAATGTGTTCTGAACACCCTGCCCCAGCGCAAAAGCCGTGGCGCCTGTCCGTTTGCCCAATACATGAGCGGTAGCAGCGGGAACCAGGTGAGCCAAACGATAAACCTCAATGCAACTACGTTTTCCACAGGATCAAACATATTTGTCACATTGGGTGAAAACGCCTCACAAGCCCGAACCGTTCTTGGATCGCCCACAACAAAGCAGTCGTGGTACATGACTGCCATCCACACAGACGCGCCAAATGCCAAATAGATCAGTATCATAAAACCTAGTTGCTTGTGCAGTTGGGCAAGGTCGTCCAGAGGAATGTAGTGTCGAAGGTTAGGAAAAAGGGTGGAAAGGTCTCGCCAAAATCCTCTGATCATGGTCAAGGGCAAAACCCCGAGGCTCATAAGAGCGCAGTGCATGAACGCGTACACGATTGGAACTCCAATATTTTGGAGCTGATTGCCCTCGTCAAGCTCGTAGTAAACCGCAAGCCCCAAAAACGTATTCCCAAACCCACCTACTCCATACACTGTTCCGTTGACCACCGGCGCATTCCTGATTGGCGCGCTGCCCTGATTAATTCGCAGCCCCCATGTTACAAATATTGCTATGCAAAGTCCCCAATATAATGCGTATAATGCCTTAAACTCCTGCATTCGCCCAAACCATGGAGGCTGCACAATCCTAAACTCCTCCGAATCTGTGGCCTTGACTTTCTCGGGTAGTTCCATGAGGCCAGGATTATCCTTGACAAAATCTTGAATCATGTTTGTAACGCGGTCTCGCAGGTCGCGAAAATTCTGCGACTCTGCGCCCCACCTTTTATCCTTGCGTCCCATTGCGAGGAGCTCCGGAAGTCCCGTTCTCCGTTCAGGCGACTCTAGGCCGCTCCGGGGATTTCGTGAGATCTGAAGGAGCCATCGCATGGCGGGCTTGAGATCTTCAAAAAGACCGCCTAATCCTCTCTCGTTTCTGCGAAACGCTGCGAGAAGCTGCTCGGCCACTCTTCGCAAATCATGAATGGTGTGGTCAATGTTCCTCAGACGGAACTCTACATCGCCACCTTCCGGTATTGTTGCTCCTAGTATTGAGCAATATCCATGTGTGTCGCAGCGGATTTCGGCTGCCAACGCGCTGTCTTGGTGAATACTTTGCACTAGAGAATAGAGAACGAGCTCATACGCCCAAAGTGCGGAGCCCATCTCGTCAAGAGCTCCTAGAGCGGCATCCGCTGACTTTGGACTGGACGCGTCCTTGCGCCGCCTCGCTTCTCCAATGAGACGACCCAAGCTACGCGAGTGAGTGATCAGCTGGTAGGTGTCTTCCTGTAGCGTTAGCAGCTGTGTCTCGTGAGAGGAGAGTGGCGCCGCAATATCCTCGACCTCGGCAGCCATTGCATGCTGCCTCTTCTTCGCAGCCGATCGAAGTTTCCGGGATTTGTTCTTCGCGCAACACACACAGCTCGCAGATCCAACTGCCGTGGCTATCATCATCGCCAAAAACGCATTCATTACCCTCCTGTCCGTCACCTGTCCTTCAAACTGCGCCTCGGGCTCCCAGAAGCCGTCATTCAGCACCCCCATGGCTGCTGCTAGTTCGGCAACCGTAGCCCAAAGCTCGGCGACGAAAGGATGCGCCTATCTCGCACCGCCCGGGGGCGAGGATGTCAGAGTCAAACACAACTTGTTCTTTGTGGCTTGCCGAAACCGCTGCACATTGTCGAGCTTTGCAGCTACGGTCTGGCACCAGCCTCGTGCCAACTTCCTTGCTCTCGAACGACTGCCTCCTGCTCGCACTTGACGTGGAGGCTCTCTTCTTCAGCGACTAGACGCACCGCGTACACGTTGACGAAAGACTAACACCACTGTCCAGCTTCTTCTCTCTGTGCCTTTCTGCTTCTCGCTCTTTTTCGCTCTTTTCGCCCTTTTCCCTGTGCAGCTGCTACCTTCTTCCTACTGCAGAGTTAGCTGTTACGCCGACCAAGATCAACTAGGAGTTTGTCGCACATTTTCGCACATTTCTCGTGCACACACTTTTGGCGGAGCGCTAGTGTGCGGCGTAATTGCTCGTAATAGGGTCGAGATGTGCGCGTTTCGTTCGCGCCTCCTTTTATGGCGAGACGTGGAGTGTAGCAGTAATTGGAGTAAGTTTTTTTTTAGCGTGCACCAGTTTTGAGGTGGGAATTGTGGAGTGCAAGCTTTACAAGGGATTGATTTTTTCAAAAATGCGTCACAAGAGAAGACTAAGGTCTGGGAAAGAGAAGGGAAAGAAAAGGAAAGAGAAAGAAAGAAAACCAGGGAGGTCGTGTTAGACTCTAGCAAGAGCTTGCAGTGAAGAGCAGCGGGACCATCATATAGTCGTCTTCGACTTTGATCACAAAAACCAGCATGAAGCGGCCGTCTGCAAGCTGCACGTGAGTCATGATCGGGACCAGCCCTTCATCGAAGATATAGCCGTTGATGATTTCGAAGGAGTGGAGATCATGCAAGAGGACTGAGCGATTTTGTGGACACAGGGTCACGCCGATTGCGGCTTCGCTCGTCTGCAAAGCATACGCACCAAGAATCAGCATCTGGTCGCCCCTGCCAAAGCTCGAGTGTGCCCCAGGAATCTTGTGCTCCACCTCGTCGCGAAGTGGGTCCAAGATCATGGCGTCTAGTGCTCCCCCAACGAAGAGCCGCGCCTGGCCATCAAGGTTGACGAACAAAGCTGCTCTGCAATAGAGACTGGAATTTCCGAAACCTTTAACTTCTGCTTTCAGAGTCTTTTCGCTCGGCTCCTTTGCAACATGGAATACCTGCATATTCTGTTGGGACCACAAGAGAAAGACAGCAAGGTACGTTTCCCCACCTTCATGTATCACCTGGAGCATATGTATCGCACTCTCCTTGTCGGCTTTGAACGTTTGCAGACAAGTGCTGGATCGTAAGTCCTTTCGCACAACTTTCTTTTCAGAAGACAGGAAAATCACCAGCTTGGAAAGATCCTCGACACCAGGATCCAGAAAGAATGCCACAACATGCTCCCATGACCCGTCTGGGTCTTCGCTTTCAAGTACTTTGATTGGCTCTGGTTCGCCACTCTCCTCCTCTAATAGCGACAGGTCCCACACAAAAACGGTCCCATCATCGTCGATAGAGAGAGCATAATCCTTTCCTTTGCACTGAACGACGGTGACATCCATAACCCAGCGTGAATGGTGATCACCTCCAAAGGCAATACCGGCAGCTGATAGGGATCCGGTTTCCCGATCCATCTTGAAGAGAGACACTTTTCCACTATAGTCCGCCACAATGATCATGCTCTCGCCGCTCTTGGAGCTCATGTAGGCCTTGATTGCAGAAGGGGTGTGGTGGCCCACAAAGTTGCTAGGGGTGTGTTTGTGGTGATTTTCCTTCTCCTTCAAAAGCACGGGCCACGAACGCACGGTTTGGTCCTTGCTCGAAGAGAGTACGGTAACGTACCCACGCTGGGCGACGGCGGATTCGAAGCAAAAATCAGAAACGTCGTCCTCATGACCGTCGAGTATTCGCATCAGCTCTCCGGTATCAAAATCCCACGAGCGAAGCTTCTTCTCCCGGTCTCCAGTTATGAGATAAGTCTTCTCGTCTGCGTAGTCGCAAATGACGTCCACGACGGAGAATGACGCGTTGGGATGCTCGGTGTCATTCAGTGACTTTAACAGCTTGCCGGTCTCCGAGTCGTAAACCACAAACGACTTCATGAAATCGTCCACCAGAGCGATCAGCGCCTTATCTTTGTAACGGCCTCCAGCCGGGTAGAACACCTTCAGGCTCTCAGCGCGTGCCTTAACCAGATCAGAGTCGTCGATTGGCCCATTCGTCGCAGCAGAGAACGCCACTCCACGATCCGGCACAAGTGACGGAAAGCTGTGCAAAAGCTCTAGCTTTGAGTATGCAGAGTTCAGCCTCCAAATTGTTATTTCAAAGGTCATGGATGAGGCCGCGAGACGGGTTTCGTCGCCTGCGGCTCTGTGCTTCCAAGAAGAGATGGCTCCAATGAATTGGTCGTCTTTGCCCAGAGAGTGCTCTAGCTTGGCCTCCGAGCTACTCATGTTCCACAAGAGAAGCTTCCCATTGAGGCCACCAGTGACACAATGATAGGGCGGAAGGGATGCAAAGGACATGATGACTGGAGGCGTGTCCGTGTACGGTACCTTGTTGAATTGGTCCGCGATAGACAGCTGCTGGCAATTGACAGGATCCCACATGTAAACTTGCAGCCCCGTAGCCACCAATAGCCGCACATCAGTTTTGGAGATTGGGTAAGCAACCAGCTTCTTTATTTCTCCACCAATTTGAAATGATCGCAGCTCTTGACCTGTTTCCGCGTCAAACACCATGACATTCCCACTGCTGTCTCCACTCACTCCGCACAACCTTCCATCACGACTGTCCATGAAGCATGAAACTGAGTTGACCGGCACTTGGTGGTGAAGAAAGCTAGCGGACCACTCCGCGGAAGCGGTGGAGCCCAAAATTGGTGTGACTGAGTGCAAACCAATTTGGGAGCGCCTTATCAAGTCCAAGGTTTCCACAAGACTGTGCGAGTGGCCTAGGTCATCTGCGAGCCTATTCCAAAGCTGCTCCGCGAGGAATTCCTGTTCGTGCGATTCAAGTTTGTAGCCAAGACTCATCTTGAGCGCTTGTAGAGTACTAGAGACCTCCCGTGACTGAGACTTGTACTTTCCCATGTAATCCATGAGCTTTCCTTGGAGCCCACATTCCACCATCGCGGAAATGTAGTCAAACGTGAGGAATATGCTGAAGAGCTCGTCGAACCGGCCGAGCTTTTCAACGGCAGAAGGCAACTCCCTTAATTTGGTCCGGTTTGGTAGATGCGGGCCAAGCATGTAAGGCTGTGGCATCGGAAAGCGCCGTGAAGAGAGGACCCAGTTCTGACCATTGATCTTGTGCCCCAAGCGAAATGGTGGTGCAGCTTGCTCGGCAGAAAAGTACCCAGCTAGTAATTTCAGCGCCCTATCGATGCTGCCCGCGTATCTTCGGTGAGCAGCTTCGTGAAATTGGCGATGAAACCAGCTCCCGACGACTAGGTATTGTGAAAGGGCGGCGTAAAGTCGGGTCACCATGAGCGGTGGGAATCGGGCCAGAGGCGGAATCCAAAACGCGTATGTAGCGTCCAGAAGGCCATTGTCGAAGGACAGTAGATCGACCATCTGCGCCTCGCTAATCTCTCCAGCAGACGACGTCACGATTGCGGCAGCAGTCTGGAAAAACAGTGGCCCGTGTTCCCTCTCCAGCCGCGCAAATACAGTCTCTATAATCGCCGGGACATCTTTGACTGAAGACCACGCTTTTGGGGGGGCTTGGGACTCTCTCCACAACATTGCCTCGTTGAACAATATGCGAAGAAGGAGAAACGTGGGAGACGCTGACCTGGCAACCACTTGTGTGACGGCCTCTTTCTGAGGTTTGGAGAGACGCTTGTTTCCTTTTGCTAACCAATAGTCAAGGACATCAGTTATGTCCTCACGTCTCAGGGGGTGGAGTTGGAACAGGTTACCTTCGGCAATCGCCGTGTTGATCTGTGGAGCGTAATCAGTTATGGTGGAGAGGAGAATCTGCACATGGTCTGGGACGTTGCTGCGAAAAGTGGGCAGCCAAGAAAGGTCGTGCGACTCTAGCTGGTCTAGCGAATCGATTACCAATGTCAGCGGCTGTGAAGCTGTGGCGAGCTTGAGGAAGGAACCAAATGCAGCAACAAGCTGTGTATATGGAGCCGGTATAGTCGCCTCCAAGGCTGGGTTGTAGATCCTGGCGAGCTGGGCGCATATGCTTCGCATCAGGCCTTCTGCTGTCCGAGAATCTGGTGTGACACCAATGTATCTTACGACGAATACTCTATTAGATGTGTCTTGCAAAGAAGCGTTATGCACAATTTTCGCCAGCAGAGAAGATTTGCCGCAGCCGGAGACACCGTGGACAACCTGAATTTTGGACTTGTCGCTCTCGATACTCTCAATCACAGCGTTTTGGCCGATAAAGTCTGCCACCCTATCACGGGTAAATGCAGAGTGTCTTCTGATCTCTTCCATCAGGGGGTCGAGGGGGAGCGGTCGCTTGAGTAAGTGTTGCGTGATGCGGTCGACGACGTGCTCCTCAAGCGTCGTCAAAAACTTGCAAAGGTAAGCGGCGTGGTGCGCATGCCGTAGAGGATCAATGCCTCCAGTCTCCCAGACGACGGAAAGGTCCACGATATTTTCATTGGGGATGGCGTCCCGGAGCTCTGCTTTGAGATTTTTTAACCGGTCAAGAGCCTCTTGGTCACCAACGTCTTTCCACAACCTGCTGTCCACTTCGCAGGTGGACTCCTCAAATTCTCTGATGAAGAGGAGACTCTGTGACGGGTCAACATCAGCAGCGAGCAGGCCGCGCCGCATCTCCTCCTCCGTCACGGACTGGAGAAAGAGGAGCTCCTCGGCCTCGGAGATCTTGCCCGTTTTTCTGAGCACTTGAGCAGCGCTACGCAGCGCTCCCTGCATTTTCTCGAACTGCGCCCACCATTTTGCATTGTGCTCGTCGAACACGTTTGAGTTGTACTTTGGTATGACGTCTGGCACAGGTCGGAGGTAGTAGAGCGGAGGGACGTTGTTCTGGTCGAGCTGAAACCATTGCTTCAGTAGCTTTGCGTCCTCTGGTGAACACTGCCCAAGGAGTGCATCGAAAAGTTCCGTTTGAATCTCTGCGGGAAATGGCCTGTACCCGTACTTGGTGCCCAGAATACCGACAAAACTAATTCCAACAGAATCTTTCTTGCAACGATCAAGCTCAGCCATGCAGGTTTTCGATGTGGCGTGGGAAGCACTGAGCGTATCATTGATGCCCCAGCGCATTTCGCTCAGCTCAAAGCTGAGTCCGTGTCTCGCGCACAGCCTCTGTAATCTAGGCGCAACAAAGGCGATGAACGCATCTCTCTCCCACTTGGTGTCTGTAAAGGTGGAGCTCATGAAAAATCTTACCATCTTCTTGTCCTCCCCAACATCGCCTTCGCTGAGCTTGGTGCCATGTAGGAGCCTTCTACACCTGCTGACATCCGTCTTGTTCTCCGTCGCATCAACCGTGCCTTCTTCGATCTCCCCATGCAGAAACGGCGCGCCAGCTGCGCGGAGGGCCATTTCCAACGCTTCCAGCTCCGCGTCCTGCATCCTTTCCGAGCCATCTAGCTGCAGGTCCTTTGGGGTGCCCAGCCCAGTGAGTGCCTTGCTTTCCTTGCTTTCCTTGCGTTTCGTGAGGCTCTTCAGCGACTGCCAAGCGCGGCTTGACGCTCGCTTCATGGAGGCGCGGAGCTCCTTCTTCCCTGCCATCTCCCAACCTTATGGAGATTGATTTCTTCTCCACAGCTCCTGGCAAACGTGTGCACCGCCTCGCTCCTTTCTCCTTTCGACTCTCTTCTCTCTTCTCTCTCCTCTGTCGCGCACTTGAGCTCTTTGGCGACGCGTGGAGGAACCCTTTCTCACTTTCTACCTTTCTACCTTTCCCTTGTATCCCTTGTGCTCCTTGTTTTGGCTTCTTGGTTTTGCTTCTTGTGCTTCGTTTTCAACCACAAGAACTACACAAACTCAAATTGAAATAAACTCCATCAAAGATTGCTGAGCAATGCATTCATTATTTCGTTTCTATAGTTTCTATACGAAATTGAACCTGAGTTAATTTTATTAGTGTCCACGGTAGCAGTGGGCGGTAAGATTGCTTACGGGTGCACACATTTGCGCATCGCCAAATGTTTTCGTTAGTGTGCGCGCTATGTGGGCGGGTAGCCTCGCTGGGATGAGTGCACAAGTTTCGCAAGTTCTGGCGCGCAGAGAACAAGGATGTGTACGTGAGCAAGGAGCTGCTCGGAGAGGAGGGATTGGATGTAAGCGGACCAAGGGAGAGCCCTCCCGCCACGCACCGCCACGCGCACACCGTCCCCGACTCAGTATGGAGCTTTAAGGTTAAAGCTATTGGGCCCTCTCGTCTGCTTGCTGTCGTATGGGCTGAATCCGGTCTGGCTTCGAGATTGGAAGGTTTGATATTCACCTCTAAGTTTCTGTTGAATAGCTCATAGCGAGACGAAGGTTAACGGACCCAGTCCGTAGGCGAAAATGTTGTTGCGGTCCCTCTCAATGAGCTTTGATGGCTTCGTGTTTGTAACTTCTTCTTCTGGCTCTTCGTAGCGGGTAGCATTGATTATTGACAGTGAGTACAAGTACTGACTGTGAGTACATTCCAAATGTTCTGTTGCTTGATTGATTTTGATTGATTGACTGACAGGTTTCAACTGTGAACGATTTGGCCTTTGATTTTCCAAACTCTTTGGTTCAATACACACCACCTACACAATGAGTTAGGATTTAGAAGAGGGAGGAATAGGACGGCCTACTTTAAAGCCCTTACTGCAGTTGATAGACGATGGTACTACGCGCTTAACCTGCGGCGATACCACAAACAAGCGCGCAAGCCGACTTGACCTATTGCATCGTCGACTGGTAGCGCCAATTTTACTAAATGGTAGTAAATCCACACATGTTTTGGCAAGCAGAACCCACTTCTGGATTCGCTATGTTTTTCCTTTTTCGTTGTGGAATTGTCTCAAATGATCAGTTCTGTTCACTTTTCAGTCACTTTTCACGGAATAAGTAAAATGATTTATTGGGAATTATCGAAAGGGAATGCACATAATTGACTGACTGCGAAAGAACTGACGAGTGAGTCAAGAACACCAAGAATTCAAAAAAGGTAGTCATCGAACGAAAATTCCTCCCAAAACAAAGCAGTAAAAAAAGCACTACTAAATTTTCTGTTGTGAATACCTAATGTCCTTAATAAGCTCATCCAATCCACCACTCGCTCAGACCTTTAGTCCTCAACTACTCTCCTATAGCACCCTTTCGTTCACACTCCAGGCGCACACATTTCCCTCACAGCCAACTCTATTAAGCTAGCCAAATATGAGACTAGAACAGCATAACAAAAATTAAACCGCGTGTGCGCACTCGTTTCGGTACTAGATGAGGGTTATTAAACCCAGTAGCCCACGCATAAGAGGGGCTACCCCACTCACGGGTGGAGAGGGATGTGAAGGATGTAAGGGAGACTCTGCAATTCGAGCAAAAACACAAATTTTGCTACCTACCACTACCCTTCCAGATAGCCCGTCCTTGTGAGGGACCCGGGTGTGCGTGAGAGGCGGAAGGCAAGAAAAAATAAATAAATATGAGACACAGAGAGAGAGAGAGAAAGAGAGAGAGAGAGACAGAAACAGAAACAGAGACGCAAAGAGTCAACCGGGAGAAGCGCCGCCTGGGTAGGAGTCATCTACTCTCCTTAGAACTGCAGCGGGGACAGGAGCGCAAGTGTCCTCGCGTACGTCACCGCATAGATCCTGCTAGCTCCCTGGTGAGGGTCCGCGCGCCTCCGGTCTCTCCGGTCTCTCCGGTCTCTCCGGTCTCTTCGGTCTCTTCGGTGTCTCCGGTCTAGAGCAGCGGGCGCACACCCAGCGTGGCAGCGGGGGACTTCTTCTTGTCGCGAGAGTGTTCCGCGGCGTACGCCGGAAACGTTCCGCGAAAGGGTACGCGGGGTGAGGCGTAGGGAGTGTATCCGCCCGTGAAACGAGAAACAATAATATACATACATATATATTGTGAGGGCGGGGGAAGATGAAGAAGCTGATGTTTGGCGGAGGCGGAACCGCTCCTCGGAAAGGAGTTGGCGCGATGGGAGGCCCCAGTAAGGAACGTCCAGCAGGAGATCAGCTGAATCGGCTGTACAAGCAGCTCTTGGAAGAGCTCGCGATTCCACAGGCGAAGCGGGATCTGATGTTGAAGAACGAGAGCGAGGAGCGGAAATGGGAGCTGATACAGAGACACGAGTCGATGATGGAGAGCGAGGTGACGTCAGCGAGCGTCAAGGATGAGCGGAGAAATGCAAATTACTGGGTGCACAAGATCTTGCAGCGCAACAAGAAGAGCGAGCCGGTGATTACCGTGGACGATGCCGGAGAGCTGTATGCGGTGCTTCGCACGGCGCACAAGCAATTTCTCATTGACTTTATTGACAAAGGCGGGGTGGATGCCCTTATCGAACTGTCGCAGTGGTTCACCATGCGCGACAACAAGAGTGACCAGGAGAAGCGCGTTCTTGCGCAGGTCATGTCGTGCTACAAAGCCCTGATGAACAATAACTACGGAATGGAGGGTATGCTCGGCATCGAGAACTCCATCACGTCGTTCGCACGCGGCATGGACCTCACCAATGACGCAGACCTTCATACCGCGCAGGAGGTCGTCATGCTGCTTGCAGTCACTTGCTTTTACTCGCCAGAAGGTCGAGAGATGGTGGTGGAAGCCATGGACGTGCTCCGCAAGGCCTGGCGGGAGAAACAAAGGTTCCAAACGCTCGTGGACACCTTTGCAAACTGCTCCGACAACGCATTCCGAGCCGCTGTGATGATGTTCATCACGACTCTGGTCAACTCCGCAGCGGAGGTGGAGGAGCGCGTACACTCACGCAACGACTTTTTGTGCCTGGATATCATGAAGGTCTTTGAGCGCGTGCTAGAGGAAGCCAGAGAGGAAGACGACGAATCGTTTTCAGTCATTGCCACTCAGCATCAAGTGTTTGTGGACATGATGCTCGAGGACCACCGCGAGGTGATGTGCAGCCTAATCTCTGGCACCGGAGCCGATGAGGAGCTCGATCTCTCTGAGCAGCACGATCTGAACGAGTATTTGATCAAGTCGACGCGCATGAGTGGGTGCTCCGAATTCCTGCTCGACCTTTCCCAGTCGTTGCTTCTCATCCCCACCGAGCGCACTCTGGCGGCTCCTACCTGGGAGGCTGTCACACAGTTTGTCCGCGAGGCCACGGACTATTCCAAAAACCCTCGCGGCGGCAAAAAGGTGCGAATGAACTACCAACTCCTCGGCGAACTCTTGGACAAACGCAACGAGCTGGATGCCAAGTTGAGCCAAATCTCTTCCGGTGACGATATCATCGTCAAGCAGCGCAAGAAGATCCAGGAACTGCAGAAGCTCCTCGACGGAGGGGGCGGAAGCTCTGGCGGCACGAAGGGCTCCAAGTCCAAAGGCTCGTCATCCGCCGTCGCCAGCGAGAGTTCTTTCGAGTCAAGCGAGGAAGTACAGATTCTCCAGGACCAAGTCAAACAGCTCCGTGGTGAAATATCGACGCTTCAAAAGGAGCTGGCCAAACAGAATAAGGGCAAGCCAATAGAGGACGACGTAGACGACTCGGAGAAGCCCTCGTCTGCCCCGCTTGGCGCATACAATGGCAAGCTCGATTCGACCGGCCTTCGCCCCGCAGGACCAGTTCCAGGGGTCAAGGTGCGTGATATTCCACCATGCCCTCCTCCAGGAATGCCAGGCTCTCTGGAGCTTGCTCCGATTCCTACCAAGAGCGGGTCCAAGCCAAAGGGTGCGTCTGCCCCGTCTTCGTCGAAACCGCCCGTCAGCATGGCCGGAGCAGGAAACGCGCTTGTTGGCATGCTCAATATGCGCGCGGCAGCAATGAACAAGCACCCTCAAGGCGATTCCTCTTCTTCTGGTGCATCCGCTGCTGCTGCCCCAGCTGTTCCTGTGATTTCTCAGCAAGAGCAGGAAGCAGCCATTCGTAAACGCCTTGGCCTGCCTAACAAGAAGGCTGTGGAGCCTTCCATCAAGATGCGCCACATGTACTGGACGACCGTTCCAGTTGAGAAGCTGGAAGGCACTATCTGGCCAGAGCTTAGTGACCAAAAGATCAAGTTTAGCTCGAAGCGTTTGGAAAAGATGTTCGGTGAGAAGGCGAACAATACGCTGGAACGAATGAACCAAGAAGGCGGTAACGCAAAGCGCAAGTCCACGGGCAAGATTCACCTTGTGACCGGCAAGCGTCAACAGAACGTTGGCATTGCTCTCTCCAAGATCAGAGCGTCTGACGAGGAGATTTTGGCTGCAGTGGTGGCGATGGATGAGACTCTTCTGTCTCCGAACCACACTCAGTTGCTTCTGACATGCGTGCCAAGTGATGACGAGCTTGAGTTGATCAAGCAGTTCGAATCTACGAATGGTAATGTCAAGCAGCTCGCGCGCGAGGACAAGTTCTTGCGCGTGATGAGCCGCATCCCCCGTCTGCAGCAGCGCCTGCAAGCTCTCATGACCCGCCACAACTTTGAATTCGACTTTGAGCGCATTTTCGACAAGGTCCAAATCGTTCGTCGTGCGTGCGCAGAGATTCGTAAATCCCCGGAGCTCAAGAAGCTTCTTGAAATCGTGTTGGCTCTAGGAAACTACATCAACGGTGGCACACCGCGCGGTGGTGCGTGGGGCTTCAAGCTAGATGCTCTGCAGAAGCTAGACACCATCAAAGACAACTCAAACAAGAAGACGCTGATGGACTTTTTGTACAACACCTTGGAGGACAACTACCCAGATCTCTTGGAGTTTTCTCTCCCAAATTGCGTTCAAGCAACCGAGGTCTCCCTCACCGACACGATGACTGAGCTCAATCAGCTCGCCGCTGGGGTGCGTGGTATCAAGACTGAGCTTGGCGAAGCCCCAATCAGTAAAGAAGATCGCTTCCACAAGGTGATGGCTGGCTTTGAGGTGAAGGCGTCCAAGCACGTGGACCAGTTGCAGTCGGACTTTGACAAGGTTCGCGCAGACTTTCAGGACCTTGCCAAGCAGTATGCCGAGTCCGGAGCCGGTGTGGAGCCCGAGTCGTTCTTTAACAAGTTTGTGCGCTTCGAAGTTGCTCTCAAGCGTGCCAAAAAGTCCGTGGCGGACGCGCGGCAGATGGAGGAGCGAGCTCGCAAGCTTGCGCAAGAGAAGGAGCGCATGAAGACGCTCAAGCGGCTCAAGGAGTTGGAGGCAGCTGGCGCTGACGAAGGTGTGTTCGACGCCTTCGTGAAAGCGAACGCAGGCAACGCCCAGGACATCGTCCAAGGATTTCTCGCAAGGCATCGTGAAAAGAAGAAGCACGCAAAGCCGCCACCGGCGGTCCCATCGAGGTCTAATTCGGTCACATCGGAAAAGAAGAAGAAAAAGAAGAAGCCTGAGACAAAGATTATCATGGTCCAAGGCCCCGATGGCCAGATGATCGAGAAGCGCGTTCGCAGGAAGAAGAAGAGCAAGCCAGCGTCCAGCGTCCCGAACGCGGACTATGACATGGCATAATCCATCCGTTCTTTCAACACCTTTTCCCCCCGACCACCACGTTTGCAGAGGGGGGCGGGCTGGGGTGAATTGGGCGGAAGGAAGGAAGAAGAAAGAAAGACAGACCGTTTGACCATTTGACTGATTGACTGAAATACAAATTACTTGAGTGTACAGCATTGTGTGACTGTGAGCGATACTAAATATAGCAAAATGAATGAGAGATAAGAAAATTCAAAATTCATTCTCGACTTGTTTTGGCAGAAAGCACCTTTTTTCATCTGAGGGTCGTTTTGTTCTCCTCGACATAAAAAACAATTTTTTTTAAAAGGGAAATCAGACAAGGAAAAATAATATCGTTTAGCACAATTAAGCTATCGATCGCGGCAAGCCGCCAGAACGAACCCCCTTCCAGGACAACGGACCTAAGCGCGAAGCCGGAGAATATTCGCAGCACACGGTGTGCCTTGATCGCCAACAAAGCATAAAAACGTTGCGCAAGAGACGCTAATTTATTCCTTGAAGAACACCTCAACATCGACACCTGGTTCGATGCTGATGGAGGTGATCTGCTTGACATCCTCCTGTGGGGAGTGCAAGTCGATCACACGCTTGTGGATGCGGAGCTCAAGCCTGTCCCAGGTGTTGGTACCCTCACCACAAGGGGACTTACGGGTGGTCAAGCGGAGAACCTTGGTTGGAAGGCGCACTGGGCCGCTAACCTTGAGGTTGCGGTCCTTGGCGTTGCGCTTCAAGTCAGCGCAAACCTTCTCGAGGTTGGCCACATTGCACGAGGTCAGGGTAATCCTGATCCTGTACATCTGGGTCTCCCCACCGACCTGCTTTCCCTTGTCCATGTTTCCTGTTTCTTCTATTCAATCTCAACAATCTACGCACACATCACCAGCCACATTGAGCGTCAGTTCACCGATCCACCCTCATCATCACCATCACAATCCAAAACCATTCGCATTCACATTCACATTCGCGTTCGCAATCACATGAACTGAACTTCCTTCCATTCCGCCAAATCCATCACGAACAGATCACGCACATCTAGCTAGTGTCCGCGCCGTCATGAGCGCGTACCATTGCCACTGCCACTCTCCATCGCTCTCACTCTTCACTCTTCACTCTCCACTCTTCACTCTCCACTCTCGCATAACTTACCCTCGAGGGGGTCTTCGACCGCGATAACCTGAAGGACTGCCTCTCTCTTTCTCTCTCTCTTTCTCTCTCTCTCTTTCCACTCATCTCTCTCTCTTTGTCTCAGTCTCTGCCCGCTCTCGCACGCTACCACGCTGCCTATCGCACGGCTAGCACGAACGTCTACACAATAGAATAATCAGTGCGGTACGGATGCGTGGGGTAGGTGGGCGGTATGGTGGTGCTATGCCACGCGGATAGGCGGGAGTGTAGGGATGGTTAGTGGAGCTTCGTTTTGTTCGGGTGGGGGCTAGGGGTGGTTATGGTTTGAGGTAGGAGGGAGGGGTAGAGGAAGTGTAAGGTTTGGATGGGTGGCGATTGACCACTCATTTATGGGAGGACCTAAGTGGTAGAGGGTCTTTAGGGAAAAGGGTAGGTGCGTGAACTAGCGTCAAGTAGGTGGGATCGATTAAGGTTGGAATTACAGGTTTGGATAGGCGCGATGTAAAAGAAGCTTAGTCGTATGAGTCTTGATAGTAATACAATCAGGTGAGGACTGGCACCATCCGTTTCTGGTGAAACATGACGAAGTGCTCGTTCGTTCGTTCAACCCTAACCCTCAGAGGTTCTGGGGTTCTTTTTGGAAGAACCCGAATCGCTTTGAGCCTTTGGTGACAGAACTAGGTGCCGTTATGGTTTTCGTTCCTGATCCGACATACGCTGACTTGGACCGAGTCGCGGTGACTCCTCAGGATCCTCTCGCCACAAAGTCTTAATTCAACTGTACACAGCGACTGTTCATGATGAAAAAAAAAGGTCCATCCTCGCTCAACGAGCAAAAGATGCTTCTTAGAATTCTAAGAGAACTGAAGCATCGTTCGCGAACAAGAGATGCTTCACCAAGAAACGAGCCAAGAGAGGGATCAAGTGAACTGTTCGCTACACCGTCTGCAGAACGCTTTCCCAACGGTCGCAACCCCGCATCTACCATCTTGTCCTACTCAAAACCATAGCTCTTTATGTTTTTTGCGCTCTCCAATCCTACCGCATCGAACAACACCTCCTACACGGAACGGATTAACCATCTATCTACCCAAAAGCATACCCATATCGCCTAACACCGTTAAATCTCCTCGAGTAGAACCCCCTCCTTACGACCCTCATATATGCAAAACCATTAACAGTCCCCCGTAAATAAACAATTCGGGGGAAGCGGAAACGTCTCAAAACAAACACTGCTCCTGTGTCCTCGCACGAAACCGATCGCGTACCCCCAGCGCGCACACATCACAGAGTCCCCGCGCACTGCCACTCTGCCACTCTGCCGCTCTGCCACTCTGCCAAGCGGTGCAGTCGCAGTCGCAGGAGGAGGTAGGCCATGTTCTCGAGGATCAGGTCGTCGCTGTCGTTCGGGTCGCGCGGCAGCAAGGAGGAGGGCGTTGCGAAGGAGGAGGAGCGCAAGGCGAGCGACGATGAGGACGGCGGCGAAGGCGGGGACGTGCGCAGAACCGGTTCCTCGCGCAGGCGGCGCGGGTCCGGCGCCAAGAGGCAAGAACCGGGGCCGGGAACCGGAGAACCGGGTCGTCGCAGTGGAGACCAAGTGCATGTTGATGGCTCAGATGAAGATGGAGATGAAGATGGAGATATGACTGAGACAGAAGGCTCGGCCGCGTCCAAGAGGGAAGAGCTCTGAGAAGGACAATAAGAAGAAGAAGATGAAGAAAAAGGACACGGAGAAAACGGACAAGAAGGAGAAGAAGGAGAAGAAGAAGAAGATGGAAAAGCGCGGGTCGTGGCTGGCATTGAAGTGGAAAGGGTCTGACGCGAATGAATCGGAAGCGTCGCAAGATGAGGAAATGGATGCCAATCTTCCGCCACCAGCGCCGGGTGGGCCGAATCGGTCGAGGTCGAGGTCATTCGGGAGCTTTTTCAAGAAGAAAGAGTCCGCGAAAGAGGTTCTGTCAGATGCGGATAGTGCGAGCGTAACATCGGAGATGACCCGCAAGAGGTCCCTCTCGAATCCGCTAAGCTTCTTCGGCTCGAAGAAAAAGTCCGCCCAAGATCTCTCGGACGCAGAGTTCGACGACAGCGCGTCGAGAGCTTCGAAAAATTCCGCTTCCAGCAAAGGCAGGCAGAGGACTCTCAGCTTTGGGCTCTTTCGCCGCAAAAGCAAGCACGAGGAGAACGACCAGGGTTCTGAGCCAGAGGATGTACATAGCGAGATCAGCAGCGACGACGATCAAAGGTCGGAGGTTGGATCAAGTGTCAGCAAAAGTAAAAAGAACAAGAAAATGAAAAAGAAAGGCAAGGCAGGGAAAGGAAGGAAAAAGATAAAGTCCGGCGGCAAGGCTATCTCAAAAGGCGCGAAGAAGCTTATGAAGAGGCTGGGGTCTGCAAGCAACTTCAAGTTCCATAAGAAAAAGAGGGACGGTCCCAGTAGCGGCAAGGACACGTCGGAGGACTTTAGCCCAGAGAAAGTCACCATCGGCTCCCCAAGGGGGCAGGCCCTCATGCGCGCTTGCGTTCCGTTCCAGCACAATTTCTCTCGAGCGGATGTAACCTACTTCAAGTCAATACATGAGAGCACGACCACCATGTACGAAACGCTCAATGGGCTGGTTGGCGAGGGGGAGAATGAGGTGCTGCTTGCAAGGCTGGCCGAAATGGTACAGAACCAAGACGACATGCTTCGAGCTTTGGCCATTCTGCGAAGTCCGAACTCGAGTGACCGGACCATGATGCTTTTCCACATGCACTGTCTGAGCGGCAGCGCAGAAGGAATAACGAGAGATGACTTGGAGACGGTACTCAGGCATACCGTGCGCCTGGAAATTGCCTCAAGGTTACGTCACGAACTCCTGCCCGAAACAGAGGAAACAAACGACTCCATTCGGGTGGAGCCAAACGAGCTGGACATGGAATTCGTTACTCGCCTGAGACTGGAAGATTTTTACTCAATGTACGCTCCGGACAAGATTATTCGCGTAAAGACAATCGCAGAGAAATACACTGGAAAAGAGGAGGTGTTGTGGAAAAAGCTTGCGAAACAGTATCCCGGATGCACGATCCCACCAGAGGGACGCGCGCTCGAGATGATCGCCAACATGAAAGCTGTCCGCGAAGTAGCCAATCTGGCGTTTCGGCGCTCAAAGGATAAGCTCGTTCTAAGCTATGAAGACTTTGCGCAGTGGCTGATCACAATTGACGAGCGTTTCGGAGATGAAGAAGGTGTGCACACGTATTCCAACACGGTGCCGTGGAGAGACTTGTACGTCCAGCCCGGAGATCATGACTCCATGCAGGTGGAAGGTTGGCTCCGGGTTGCTCTCCTAGACGAGAATCTCGACGACACTCAGCAAAAGGTGAGGATCAGTGAATTGAAGTGGAGGCGACGCTGGTGCGTCGTCGACCGCAATACGAATCAAACAGCTGCCACTCTCCTGATTTCCAAGGGAGAGACTGAAAAGGCTTACCTCAGCGTGTCGCTCTCTGCGTCACAGGCTCAGGTCGATGTCGTTGAGCGCGCAGGGCACAAGCACCGGTGGACAGCCCTGGTGAATCAAAAGCTTTTCTTGCAACCTTCGAGAGCTTCGGGCGAAACCTTTGAAGACTGGCTAAATGCTCTTCGATCCGCGACCCACTTGACGACGCCTGAACTCAACGTGCTGTCCAACAACGCATCCGCCAACTCTCCTACCAGCGATGATCGCAGTAGTGAAGACGACGATGACGAGGAGGAGGAGGAAGACGATGTCGACGACGACGACGAAGACGACGAAAAGGATGGCACCAGCGCAGCGACATTTCGGGCTCGCATAACAGCGTTTTACTCCATCGAGAACCCTGAAAAGCTGGCCAACATAGACAAAATTGTGGAAAAGTACAGTGGCAAAGAAGACAAGTTGATCAGCATGCTCGAGAAGCAATATCCTGGGTCAAAGGTCCCAAACATAGAAGAAGCAGAGGAGGTGCTCAAGGAACAGGCGGGACCAGCCACTTCCTCGGGGCTTTCGAGCGAGCGCCCACTTAAATTTGGAGACTCCGTGGAGGACGAGGACGGCAACGTAGAGCACGAGGCCGATAGGAGCATGGGAACTGACGCAAGCGAGGAAATTCATCCCGTCGACTCTGATGCATCAATTGATAAGACAAGATTGAACGGCAACAATGACAGAAGCGATAGTGAAGATGAGGATAGTCAAGAGGAAGATGGTGATGACGACGACACCAACAAAGGCAGCGGCCATGACGCAGGAGAAGAGGAGGAAGAGGGAATCGCTAGCGATTTCGAATCTCAGCAACAGTCACGATCCGAAGCAGAGATCAGCTCTTACGCATCATCGCCTCGAAAGTCACCCAAAAAGAAAAGAAGTGGCGGAAAAGCATCTCCAGCTCCAAAGAGCCCTGGTATTGAGAGCGATGAGGATAGCGAAGAAAGCTCTAACGAGAGTGAAGATGACGAAGAGGAAGACGATGAAGAAGACGAAGTGAGAACCAAGATTAGAACACGCAGTCGGCAAGGCGGAGACACGAGTAGTGATGAGGAAGGGGAAGATGACGAAGACGATGAGGACGAAGACGACGACGACGAGGAGGATGATGGCGACGAAAGCAGCCGCCGTGAAGACGATGTGCTGGATGATGACGACGATGATGAGGATGATGACGACGACGAGTCTGTGCGACGAAAGAGTCGCCGAGCTGCGAGCGACGAAGATTCCGACGACATGTCTGGCTCCGAGCTGGAGGAGTATTCGGATTAGTAACGGGTGGGAACGCAATCTCTTGGAACGCTAAAGAGAGAGCACCGGCACTACCGGCATTCCATAATATCCCGCGGCACGTTTGGCAATCGCTCAAAATTCCCGGAGCACGGAGAAAAGACGTCAATGTTTACTATATTAACTACAAACTGATTTCATCTTAATGTTATATATAAAAATCTTTTGGGAAATAAAATGGGCTGTACTTTTTCTCTGCAATTTTTTCGTCAAATTTCTGCAAGATTTATGGATGATACATAAAACAAGGTAAGGCTAATTGTCGCCAACATGCCTCGTTTGGCCGCTCGACAATCTCTTAGAAGACTTTCGTTGGTCTCTCAAAAGTGCCTACGTGTGCACAGAGGTCAAGAAAGAGTCTACATCAGCGATCTTGGCTGATGATGATGACATGGACTGCGCCGAGGAAGGAGACTTACGCACACCTGCACCTGACTTCCGGACTGGGGTCGGGGTGATCCGCCGCTTCTTTTTCCTGTCCGAGCTTGGTGTCATATTCTTGATCAAGTCAGGGCTCAAGTCTCTATTGTCGCTTGCTTTGATATGAGCTCCAGGCGCGGACGCGAATGGAGTTTGGTTCTGCTGTTGCTTTGTTTGTTCCATGTTGCTTGTAGTGTTGTTGTCGGAAAGAAATGCATTAAAGGACTGGTTGAGTTGGCCATTCCGTTGACCGCCTGTGCCGGCGTTGCTCGCATTGCATGTCCCAAGAAAAGACGCATTGGCATCCAAGATTGAGCTCAGAGACAAGTCCGGGCAACTTGAATAAAGCAAAGACTTGTTCGTCTTGGCGTCAAACTCAAAGTTGAATGATTGCGACGCAGTGCCAATGTCAGCCAAGGAAATTTCATTGTCCTCGAGCTCTATCATACGGCTCCGGGACAGGTTGACGTCAAGGTCAATTGCGGCTACGGAGTGCGTAAAGCTCATATTGCTAAGACCTAGGGTGTCTAGCTCGTGCGATGCCAACAGCTTGCGCGGAGTGCCCGGCTTAGAACTAGACACGGGTAAGCCTTGCACATCAACACCTGAAGACATTGGTACGTCACCGTAGTCCTGCGACGGCGGTGAGGTGAGCTGCCTTTTCTTCAGCTGTTCCGACATGGTTCCCACTACCTCAGAGAGTGACGAGCGTTGCTGTGGGTGGAGTTGGTGCTGCTGAAGCTGATGCTGATGCGGTGGTGGTTGTGATTGCTGCAACGGCATCTGTGGCTGTTGCAGTCCAGTTGTTGGAGCACCTTGATGGACGTGCTGATGTGGGTGCGACGATTGGGCCGCTAGTGATTGCTTTGTTGATTTGGAACCTTTGCTCTGTGAAGTATGGCTGCCAATTTCTGCCTTCATCCCGGGACCATTACTGTATGGACCCCCGGTTCCGGACACCTTTTTGTTGCCCGGATACACCGAAGAGACATGATTGGAACGCTTGGATGAAGGAGCAGATCTGTAGCCAGCAGTGCTTCCGGAGGACGGTTTTGGTCTCTTGGTGGCCGAAGCAGGACCAACTCTTGGCGTCGATCGCTTTTGGGCGGAAGTGTTGTTGATGTACCGTCCGGTACTGATTGGACTCACGACATCCTGCTCGCTCTTCGCTTCGTACGCTTGCGAACCGTTAGGCGCCGCGCCATTTGGCAATATCTTGTCGTCTTCAGCATCGAGGTCATCGTCTTCAAAGTCTTCCAGGTCGTCTGAGAGTGAGCTAATCGACTTGGACTTTATGGCTTCCTTTTTGCAGAGATACTCGCGCGCTGCCATGTAGTCCTCCATTAGTCGACCAAAGTCGTTAAGAGCCTTCATAGCATTGGCCCGGAACCGTGGGCCGACCGCCTCGCTGCGCGCCATCGCCGCGGTGGCGTTCGACTTGTCGAGAAGCTTCAAGTACTCATTCAAAATGTCCTGCAAGTCTCTAACATCTTCCTGAGGATTCTTCAGGTTGAGCTTCTCCCTGCTCTCTCTGATGAGCGCGTCGTGACTAACTGAGAACCCATTCTTCTTCAGAAAGTGCATGATCAGCACCACGATCTCTGTGGTCGTCGCCACGGCGCCAGGCCCGCCGCCACCCATTTGCACTTCGCTCTACCTTTTATCAACGCCGCACTCTTCTCCGTTATCTCCAACGTAGCCACCTCCAAAGCTCCACCACACGATGATACACGCCTGCGCCAACGAACGCCGCTGTCTCCTGTCTCCCGTCTCTCGAACGAATGAGCGATTGATTGAATGAATGAATGAATGAATGAATGAGTGAATGAAACAATGAATCTGTGAAGAAACCGATCGATCGATCTTCAACTCCTGTCTCTCCAGAGGGATGGATCCTCCTCCTCCTCGCGACCGGCGCCGATCCCGCTTCGTTCCACGCAACGCTCCGCGGACACTTTCGCACTCTCTTCTCCTTCCTCCTCCTCGCGCGGACCCCTTCCTCTCTCTCGCTCGCTCACTCTCTCTGTCTGTGTGTTTGTTTTGTTTCTCTGTTTCTTCGTTCACAACCTTTCCAATTAATTATTTGAAGTTTGGAGGGACTGGGCCAGGTGGCACTATATTAACCAGCCTAGTGCAATTCTGAAGAGAACACTACATGACCGCACTTGGTCTTGTGTCAGTCGCGCGAGGTCAGCAGATGAAATTTGAATTTGCGGTCGGATTAGGTTAGGGTGACGAGGGTGCGAGGGGCTAGCGGTGCAGTAGCGGGGATTAAAGAGTTTGAATATGTTTTAGAGAAGGTCCACCCGGCCGTTTGTTTGTCAATTTCATTTCGAACTTTTATTTCGGTTCTATTTCCGTAGCGACTTACAAAAATTGCATTTCGTTTACTTGACTTGAGTGGCGATGGGTTGAAAGGATGTTGGTGTACTGGCACAGTGCTGACGGTGAAAGTACGTGTTTGAGTTTGATGGGTTTGGCAGTCAGTTGAAATGAAAGTCATCGATGAAGGCGACGAGTGGCGTCTGATCCGAACGCTCTGCTGTGCTCTGCTCTGTGTTGGTGTGGGTTTGGTTGGGCAGAAGCTGGAGAGCTGCGGGAGGACGTGGACGATACATTTTAGCCACATTGCCTTTGTCATTGCTGACAGCTTTAGCTTTCGGAGGGCACGATTCGGGCTTGAAAGTTTAGATATTTGAACTCAGAATCAAAAAGTCAGAACTCACAGTCAGAATGAGTTTCATAGCATGAAAACTGCGATTGGATCATGTATTCGATCGGCCGCGGCCGCGCACTTTGCACATATGCTCGAGTACTATGTAGATCTATGTGGGGCCTTTTGCATCATACACAGGAAATGCGCCAGCCAGCAAATTTTGCCTGTACTTGACTTGTTCCAATCTCGGCTGCAGGTATTGCACAAGGTTGAATGAATTGCGAGGAGCTGTTTCTGTGGATTTGAAGCTAACAGTAGATCAACGATAAAGAAGGAGTTGCGCAGGTATTTACACATTTGAAAAGGTTAGAGCACCCGAGACTCTGTGCCCGCGCAGGCTGGAAGGGCGATGACTGGAAGAGCGCATGTTGCTGGGGCCCGAGAATCACTTGCGCAATAAGAGGAAGCGATCGACCGACAGGCTCGCAGGCGTCTTCCACTGTGCTCTTCCAAACATTTCCAAACCCAGCGTTCTATTCTTGCTTGGCACGCTTCTCGGCCGTACGACTCCGCGCTCTTTGTGAAAACAAAAAACGGAAAATCAAAATAAACAAGTCCAAAACTATCTGATTCTGTTCTCCGAGATGATTGTGTCTACACTTAATGATAATGATAATGATATATCATTCCTCACAAGACCCAGGGTTGTCATGAATTGTACACCTCAAATTTAGCGGAACGCATTTTCTTCGCGGAAAGCGCTTAATAGAGCTTATGTCCACTTACCAGTGTGCTATCAGTAGCGCCTAGTTTAGCCTTTTGTGTAGCATTCCCGGGAACTGGGAGTACTGATGAGTACTGGGAGAGTGGTTTCTCAGGGGGAGCAGACATCGCAAAATGGAGGGCGACACAAGCGCAGAGGAGGCAGGTGGCTCCGCGGTGTACATAGGATGTCCACGCGAGCAGAGGGACGAGAGCGCCCCGCAGGAAGAGCCCGAGGCGGTGAGCAAAGTAGGCGGGCGGCCACTGTACGGTGGGTACGATATCTCTGGGGTGGGAGACGCGTTATCGTGCGGAGGGTGCCGCGAGAAGCTGAGATTTGTGGGCCAGGTGTACGCGCCCGTGAACGACGAGGCGCACAGAACGTTGTACATCTTCGCGTGCAATTCGCAGCGGTGCCACTCTCTGACGTCCTGGAAAGTAGTGCGCTTGCAGAGAATTCCGGTTAAAGACTCAAGTGAAGGAGACGCAAATGATGGGGAAGATGAACATGCAGACAAGGATGTGCTCGGTGCCACGGAGAAAATAAGTCAATTGGCCGTGGCCAAAGGATCCGAGACCCCGCCAGATGCGCCGCAAAAAAAGAGCGAGGAAAAGTCAAAGAATGGAAAAGGCGGGGATCTTGCCAGCAGCTTGTTTGGGACCACACAGGGTTTTGGAAATGCACCGACATCGGTGTTCGGTGGCGCCTCAATGTTTGGAAGCTCGTCGGCGTTTGGGGCTAGTTCGACGACCTTTAGTGGGAGCCCGGCGAGCAAGCCTACACCGGGGTTTGGAAGCATGTTCTCGCAACCGACGGTGCCATCTTCCTCGAACGCAGCAGCAACGGATCAAGGCCCGAATGTACAAGATCTCGAGAACCTGTTGGCTGCGCGGGACAACAGTGGTGTAGCAGTCGGTTCGTCTAAGAGCAAGAGCAAAAAGTCTGGGAAAAAGCGCAATGCCGCATTGCAGGGTGTCTACCTGGACCTCTACGAGGAGCCCGAGATGGACGAGGAGGATAAAGCTCACATTCGAAAGCTTTTGCGCAAGTACAACCAAGAGCAGCGTGAGCTCGGAGAGGAAACGTTTGACGAAACGCATTTAGAAAGGAGTGTCGCCGCGGACGTAGGCGCTGTAGATACAGACAAAGATCCGGATGAGGAATGTGATCCTCAAACAGATTTTTTCCAGTCAAGACTAGAGCGAGAGCCTTCGCAATGTTTCCGCTACGAATACGGTGGAGAACCACTGTGGCCCACAACCTCGACACTGCGCAACGCAGATTCGGCTCTTGCTCAAGTCCCACCTTGTCCTAATTGTCGCAGCGCGCGTGTGTTCGAAGTTCAATTAGTTCCTGGACTTTTGTGGCACTTGCAGAAATGCCTATTGAATCCCGATTCCGAAGAGCAAAGCTCTGCCGAGGCCATTCATATGGACTGGTCTTCAGTGTACATATTCTCGTGCCCCAATAGTTGCGCTTCAGTCACAGAGGAGGTCGCCATCGCACTTCCGCCTCTGTGATGCCATATACTGTTTTCTTGTTGTGAAAAAAAAAATCAGTTTTAACATGTTTTAACACTGTATTAAAAATTGGGTTCTGCAGTTCCAATTTCTTTGGTGTGCACATTACTCAAGCAAGTTCATACCAAAGTATGAGTGGCTGCAACCAAAGAGGTTGGCCCGATGGCAGTATGTCCACTAACTTACTTTGTTGTTTTCAAGCAAACAATTTCCATCTGTCAACCATCCGTTTTAGAAAAATGCTAGTCCTGGAGGCATTGTTTGGAGGGAAAACGCTATTTGTGTATGTGCCCGCACCCCAAATCGCACGCATATATTCCAGCTTAAAGGGAAGACTCGACAACGAAACAGCTTGAAGCTAACTTCAAGCAGCATTTTCAATCTTCACTCACGAGTTGATCAAAGCTCAACGCAGATTCAGCCCATTTTTCAACAAGAGGGAGATCACGGAGGTCTGGACTTTCTCCGTCCATCAACTTGCCGTGTCGCATGCGGCAAGCAGACTGCACCACACCACGACGGGCCGCTCCGTGAGGAACAAAGAAGAGCAGCGTAGTTTAAGCCACTAATGAACACATCTCTCAACGAGCATTTCGTGACATTGGTGATCCTGTTGCATGAGCCGCTTGCGGAGCGAACACCTATTGTTCTCTTTTGTTCGCTGAACGGACACTTCCTAGCCGTTGAGACTCTCGATCGCGGCGTCGATCGTCGTTCGGAGAGAGCGAACGCTTGGTGGGCGAACGCTAGTACAGAACATGAAGGGAGAAGAAACTCTGAAAAGCCTGCGTGAACTGTGTTGTTCATTCACCGGAATTCGGCATTCTTTTGCGCGATTGGAGATTACGTTGGGGAGGTTTTCGCAATGCTGAAAAGCTGAAAGTCCGAGAGTCTAGCGTTTCAAGAGGTCAAGTGAAAGAATGAATGGATGACTCATCATCGCATCTCGCTCACTCCTCATCATTCTTCACTCATTCCCGTCAGTAATTGCCACCCGAGAGGACTGCCTGTGCCTGAGACTATCGCTCAACCTTTTTAGCTTACAGTTTGAACATCAACCAGCAATTATAACTGTACATTAGAACCGGTTTGCGGTTCATGTACTCGTACAGTCCTTGGCCTGAGCACTGACAGTGACAGAACACCTCGTTTATAAGCCATGGCAGTAAAGAATCGCTTGTCATTGTCATTGTCATTGTCACTGTCATTGTCATTGTCATTGTCATTGCCTTTGTCACAGTCAAAGGCCATTCCATTCCATCGAGACCAATTTGCGCTTATTCCCCAACCAATCCATCCATCCATCCACCTATCCATCTCCCCATCTCTCCATCCATCACCTGCTCCTCACTACAGTATACGTGCCTTCCGACTGAGTGTCACTCACTCACTCACTCACTCGCTTACTCCGCTTACTCCGCTTACTCCGCTTGCTCAAGCCGTTCGCTCTAACGTAATTCTTGAGCCATCGTTGACCAACTTGCTAGCAAGCCTCTCTCTCTTTCTCTCTCTTTCTCTCTCTGCTGGCTGGCAAGCAGGTAATCAGGTAAGCAGGAAAGCAGGTAAGCGCAACAACCTCGCGGACTTGTCGCTTGGTTGTTGTTGTTGTTGTTGTTGTTGTTGTCTGTTGTTTGTTGTTGTTCGTCGTTAGTTTGTTGGTTGGTCACAGCGCGGCCACGAGGTGCTGGGAATGCCTTTGGCGCTCTGAAAAGACTTGGAGAGACCGACCTCGGACAGGAGGACAGGAGGACAGGAGCAGGAAACAAGGCGACGCAATAAGGCGACGAAGGCGGAGGTGGACAATAGGGGCATCGGCGCATTGGCTCGGCGAGGGGAGGTCCGTCGAGGCGGGCAGGCTTAGGAGCGTGAGGCGGGGCCGCGCTGGCTCGCGGGTAGAGCGGGAGGCAGGATGGCCGCGCCGCAGAACCTTATTCGGTCCAAGTTTCGGCGGAAAAAGCAGGGGTCTTCAAAAGGCGGGCAGGAGACGACGGCGCTGTCCAAGCTTGTGAAGAATGACGCAAATGAGCTCCTCAAGAGGAAAGAGGAGCTGGAAAAGGAGAAGGACGTCCTGATGACCAATATCAACCAGGTGCAGGTCGCCAGGTTTCCTTTCTTGGCATACGAAGGCGACCCGGCCACTGTGAAAATACTAGAGGAGGAGTTCAGGATAATTAATGCGATTCGGTTTCGCGCGGTGCTCAAAGCGGTGTGCTTTGTCGGCGTTCTGTGGTTTGTAGTATATTTATGTGTCATTGGTATTTCCGAGTGTCCTTCGGCGGTCACCGTCTCCTTTTACGCGGCAATCATCCTGATCCTGCCCGTGATCTATTATTTACTCTCGTCTTCTCTTTACCTCAAATACACTCAGGCCTTGATGGCTTTTATATTCCTCAGCGGGGGCCTGGGGTTCGTTTTCCACAAGGTCATGATTCAGGATTTTAGTAATATGGTGCTCACGCTCTACGTCATCCTCGTCTTCACCGCAACACCACTCCTGTTGCTGAACGCATCTTTAGTATCTGGCTTGGTAATTATGGCCTTCTTCTCCATGGGAATGATGGAGATAACGTACGGGGAAGTGGCGGCGATGCTTTCCTCAATAGTGAACATTACACAATCCGAGAATGGCGAATGCGTTTCAAGCGAAGTGAACACTACCACGTCTTCAGAGGGCTCTTCTGCCGGGGCCTTGACGCAAACAGACATTCTCACATTAGGGGCAACAAATATTGCTGTCTTCTTCTTCTTGGTGTACGTGACCTACTACCGCGAACTCAACCTGCGCAAAGCGATCATCAGCCACCATTTGCTGCTCTCGAAAGCCTCAGAAGTAGAAATTGAGGTGGACAAGACCCATAATCTGCTAAGGAGCATGCTGCCTGACGTTATCGCTGAACAGCTGCGGAAGCGAGAGGACGAAGACGCCCCTCTCCGAATTGCGGAGAAATTTGGCTCCGTCACCGTCATGTTTGTGGAGGTGTGCCATTTTAACCGCATCTCCGCGGAGCAAACGCAAGACGAGGTGGTGGACATCCTGAACACAGTTTATTCCGTCTTTGACTCCGTATTGGAAGACTATGACGTCTACAAAGTCGAAACCGTCGGCCAGGTGTACTTGGTTGTGGGCGGTTGCCCAAATCGATCTCAGCGCCACGGCGAGGACATCGGGGAGTTGGCCCTCGAATTTCTGTCTATCGTCCCCGAGATCAACGAGATCTTGCGGTCCACAGTGCCTGCGCTAAAACAGGATGTTCAAATCCGTATTGGACTGAACACGGGGTCCATCGTTGCCGGCGTGGTAGGCCAGCGCTGCCCGCGCTACAAGTTGTTTGGTGATCCCGTCAACACTGCAAGCAGAATGCAGAGCACATGCCCAGAGGGCAAAATTCAGTGCAGCATGAGCACATTTAAAGCTCTTCGATCCAAGTTTCTCCTGGAACATCGTGGGTCAATCTCGGTGAAGGGAAAAGGAGAGATGGACACGTATTTTCTCGTGGGAAGACGCGATACGATCGACGAGGGCAGAAATGCGATTAAGAATAAGGGCGAGATGCAGCAGCACATTGCAACTCACATGAACCTTCTGTTTCGAAGCTTTTCCGCTTATCATTACGACACGTCCTCGATGAGCTCCAACAGTAGGAGCACTGTTTCGTCGTTTGAAAATTCCCTCTCTGTGCCTCGGCAGACTTCGGGGAGGCGTGTGAGCAAGAGCAAAATCGTACCTATCACTGACCTGAACCTCCCGAAAGACCCGTCCGAGGAAAATGACACCAAAGACTCGCATTCGTTTGACTTTGACTCCACCTTGCACTCGGGAACAGAGATTGGGTACGAGTCACAGGACGTGGATCTTCAGACAAAGAAGAACATCACTTATTCCCGCATGCTGCTCGGTATCTTTTCCATTGGAACGACAGAGTTCAGAGAGCATCTGAACGTAAAGGGTTTGACGAACGTCCTCAAATTCTCCAATCTTTTGCTCCTCTTGCTTCCTATTGCCCTCGTTGCTGTGCTCATCGTGAATGCTCTTATTGCGCCATCAGGGCAAGATGCAGAGAATTCCCCGAGCCCTGCGAGCAGCTCTGTCCTGCTTCCCCTCATCTCAGCAACCATTGTTACGTTCGCGCTATGCGGAATCTTCTCCTTCATGGCAAAATACAAGCAAGTGCATGGCTACCTCTACTTGGTGGTGGAATTTGCCTTCATCTGCGTGACAGGGTTTGTGGTTTGGTCCAACAAACAGGGAGATCATCCGAATGCGTCATTTCTCATGGCAGTCATCACATTCTTCTTCAACTTGCAGCTCATTCCAATGATGCACCGCTTCGTCCTTTCCGTAGGTGCTTCGTTAGGAAACACTGCAGTCCTCCTCCACGTTGTGCTCCATAGCGGCGAAGTCAAGTACCGCTACTCTTCGGTGGGGGATAACGAAATGAACGAGCATGACGTTTTGCTCCACCTCGTGCTTCTTATTGTCGCCATCATGCTGCAATTGTGGTGCGTGGTTATTCAGGACCTCTTCTTGTACCAGGACTTTTGCCATAACAAGCTCATTACGGATCAGAATCGAAAGCTGCATACTCAGAAAGCGCAGACCACTGCGCTTCTTTCCCAGCTCCTGCCCCCGTCTATTGTTCCAAAGCTCGTGGATGACAGTAATTCCATGGCGCGTATTGTGGACAGGTTTCAGAACGTAACGATTCTGTTCACAGATATGGTGAATTTCACCAGCTTCTCGCAGCAAATCACTCCTCTGCACCTGATGGACTTTCTCAATGTCATGTATACTAGATTCGACGCCATCACCGAAAAGTACAAGTTGTACAAAGTGGAGGTCATCGGGGACGCTTACTTTATCGTCGGGGGCTGTCCAATCGTGAGCCAAGACCACACCGAGAGGGTGGTAAAGGCGGCACAGGAGATGCTCTCGGTGCTGCCTGAGTTGTGTCAGGTAGCTCATCGGATCTTGAAAGATCAACAGCGCCAGAAGAGGGAGAAGCTGGAGAAGGAGCGCCGTCTGCGGAAACTGTCCCGCGACAAGGAGCGCTTGCACCTTCCTTCAATTTCAGACTCTCCCAAGTCGTCTGGAGAACAACTTGCGCTGGGAATGAGTCAGATCGGCGAAATAGAGACGCATCGATCTTCCAACAACAACTCAGAAGTCGGCGACCCGGATCTGGCCCTCGAGGATGACCAGCTGGAGGAGGAGGCAAGGCGGCTAGAACAGGAGATCCCATTGCCGGACATCAGTATTCGCATTGGAATCCATGTGGGCTCTGTGATTGCAGGAGTCGTGGGATTTAAGGATCCTCGCTACCACATCTTTGGCGATGCTGTGAGTCTTGCCAATATGATGGAATCTAAAGGCAAGCCCGGGAAAGTCCACGTCAGTCAAAGCGCTGTTGATTGTTTGCTGAAAGGGCCTGGCGTGCAAAATGTCTTTAATATTGAGGCCCGAGAGCCGATTGACTTGTCCCCAATCGCCGAACCTCAGCAGACATATTTTCTCAGCTATAAATAATGAATGCTTGATAAAAAACAACAACAGCATGAACCTTGTTATTGCCCTGTGTTCTTTACAGCTCATATCCGATCTATGATATGATAAGGCCATGTGTCTTGCGCGAAAGAAATCCAGACGGCCCCTACGGAAAACCAAAAAGGTGTCGACCCCCTGTGTCTATTGCAAAATGAAGCAAAAAAGAGAGAAAGAAAGAAAGAAAGAAAAGAAAAACCGAACTGACCGCGAGATTTCCGATGGCTGTCGCCGTCTCAACAGCCCACTTCACACGTTACAAAAAGGCAACCAAAAAATGAGCGAGAGTATATTATATGATATATTATTTATAACCTCCTCAACCCACCACCTCCGTTCTCTTCGCACTAGACGCCAACGCCCAAGCCTGCACAGCCACTGAAACACCGCCCCCCGCCCAACTAGCTTGCAGATCGCAGATCGCATACATTGTTGCACGCTTGCCAGAATCGATGGAAAGCAGCAAAAGCCCCCAATTCTACAAAGAAGGAAGGAAGGAAGGAAGGAAAGTTAGCTCGATGCAAAAAAAACTGCGTGCCCTGTGTGCCGTGTGCGGCCGCTTCGTACCATCGTATGGTATTTCTTTCTCATCTCCCTCACTCCTCGTAGCTGGCGTAGCTGGCGTAGCTGGCGTCCGACGTGAAGAATTTGGCGGCAAACTCCTCCACGTTGGGCGGCCTCTCCTGCAGCACCTTGACGAAGAAGCTGCCCAGCACAGCTTTCAGCTCCGGGTGGTCGCGCAGGTACCTCTCGTTCTCCAGCCGCAGCATGATCTTCTTATCGTTCAGCTTCTCCTGCTGCTCCGCGGACAGCTGTGCGCCCTGTTCCGCCATCCCCTTTCTCTCTTTCTCTCTTTCTCTCTTTCTTTCTTTCTTTCTTTCTTTCCAATGTGCTTTTGCCAGATCCCCTGNTCTCTCTCTCTATATTTCTTCTTCTTCTTTCTTTCTTTCTTTCTTTCTTCTCAATGTGCTTTTGCCAGATCCCCTGCTCAAGCGCGTGTATGTATGTATGTATGTATGTATGTGTGTATGTGTGTGCGTGTGTGCGGAACGTTCGCGGACTGTTCCCACCGTATATTCGTACGCAGACGTCGCGCCGTCGGTCGCTCGCGGGTGGGTTTCTTGCCTTGCTCCGAACTTGCACCCTCCGGGTAGGAGGCATTAGCGTAAACGTTAGCAGTCGAGGGCAACGGCTCTCCGGGAGGAGGGGCGAGGAGCGCGGTGCGCGCGCGGGGAAAGAGGAAGGAGAAAGTGTCCTCGCGGACAGTGGCGGCGGTTCAAAGGGAAGGTACGTCGTGCGTCGTGTGTGCTTGTGTGGGAGATGGAGCACGTTACGGAGGTGAGCTTTGGCAGCACTCGCGCTAGGTTCTCGAGCCTTGGGAATGTGGAGCTGACGTTTGGCTGCGCTCACGCACAGTGTGTCGCTCAGAACGTGGAGGCGCCCGCGTGCTACGGAGAAGAGCACCGTGAGCAGGCCCGACCGCGAAGGCATCAGGAGTTGGGTGTGGACATGGAGAGCGAGATGGACAGAATACGCGGCCACGAGAGCAGAGCTCGTGACACGGGATGTTATGGACAGCGCGACGCGCGATGGATGCAGGAAGAGGAGAAGAGCAGCGGAAGCGGCAGCGGCGATTGCAGTGGCAGCTGGAGCCGTGGCAAATTCAGCTTTGACGATCATCGCGGCAGTCGAAAGGGAAGAGGCGATTGTACGGATACTGATACTGATACTGGCAACCGCAATGGCGATGGTGATGTATGGGAGGCTGTGAGCGCTGCGGGAAAGCTTCCTCGAGGACTTGGCGAACGAAAGTCGAGGCACGGGAGCGACCATTCCGTTCTCACTCTCACGCGAAGAAACTCCGTCGGGAGCGACTGGTCAGCGGCCAGCAGCGGTGTATTCCAAGGAGCGATGGAGTACGAGCTCTCACACCGGGAAAGGAACTTGGCCAACGTGATTGAGGTGGACAGGAGACTGGAGCAAAGTCTGGCAGATGCGGGCGAGTACGCCGTTGCGAGCCGCCGTCACCAAAGCTATGAGAACCACAGTGACGAAGAAGACGACTGGCCTGCGGAGGCGCCGTCGCCAGAAACACTGGAGCGCTGGAGCAAACGCAGAGTGAGGACTAGAAGCGCAGCAAGTTTTCACACCTTCACATCGGATGATCGAGTCAGGAGCGAAAGTCATAGCTATCGTAGTTTTAATGGAGCTAGCGTCGGCACTGCGCGCTGCGGGCCGAGAGAGACTGTGAAAGAGCCCAACAGTTTGCGCAGCAAGTACACGCGGTGGTTCAAAGTACAGAAGGAACGTACAAAATTTTCGAGCGACCCGGACAGCGAAGACAGGACGGGTTCCAGCAATGACAGCTTTCGCGAGCGGCTTCGAGGGATAGTTTCACGAACCAAAGGTGAATCTCAGCATGCGAAGTGTACACAAGACGCCGAGGAGTCGGGAGCTCCAGCATTTGGGGAACTGAGTGCTCCCTTTGACTTTCTTCATCGCAAGCACCGTCGCAAGGACCAACAAGGAAGGCCCGTCTCCGAGACAGACTCTGACGAAGAGGAGAGCAGAGAGAGCGAAGGCGAGTCTGCCGCGCAAGTTCGGCAAGAGTTGGAAGAGGAGTGGGGCGCCAAAGTCGCCTCGATTCAGAGCGAGCTGGACGCTGCGAATGAGAAGATCTGTCTTCTGGAAAAGCAACTTGAGGAGGCCGAGCTCAGCAAGCAGGAAGCACATTTGTCCATGGAAGGCAAGGAGGCGAAACTAGCCAAAGCTTTCGGTGTTTTGCGCAAGCGCGGCGAAAAGCTCGAGCAAGCCGTCTCGGAGAAGACCGCCCGGGTGGAGGAACTCGAGCATTTGGTTGAGCTCAAGGAATTCGAGGCTGCCAATATTAACAAGACTTTCGACCGCAGACTTGCCGCTGCGCTGAAAAGAGAGCAGCGTTCAGAGTGGGAGCGGAAGCTCGTCCGTGGCGGGGTTTTTATCAAGCACGGAAGAAAAGGGCGACCCCACAAGGCGTTAGTCTACTGCGATAAATCGCTGGAGTGGATCTACTACAGTAACATGAACAAGTTGTTTGGGTCCATCACTCACTCGAAGCTTTCTCTGCAAACCGTAACGGACGTGCGGCACGGTATTAAGACGGACGTTTTGAAGAAGACGGGTAACGCCGAACGTGTTTTTGCGTATTTCTCACTGGTATGGCCGGATTACACACTCGATCTGGAGCTGCCATACTATCCGAAAGATCACAAAGATCGGGACCGCCTGATTCAGGAGAACCGAAACGAATGGCTTGCTGCATTTAAGTGGGTCACTGGCAAGCACGAACCTCTGAGTCCAACCGAGCTCGATGGGAAAGAGTCGGAGCAAAAAGATAGCGATGGACTAGAGATTAGAACGGAAGAATCTAATGCGTAAATTTTGACTACTACAATTTTGCGAACACATAACAATTCAAAAACAGGAAGGAAGGAAGGAGAGTCGGGCTCTCTTCCCGCTAGGTCTTCCACTCAGCTCTACCGCTCTCTGTGATTGCTCGCTCGATAAGAACGAGGTTGCCAAGGCAATTCTTGACTGGCAGAGGATATTTTGCCAGTACTAGTACCTGTACTTTCAACTTGTCAAGGGATTGAACCTGAGAAAAAGAAAAAACTAAAACTGTGTAGATGCAGACATCGAGATAAATACTATTTCCTGGGAACAGTGTAATGAAATAAAATAAGAAATTGTGAAAGACTACGATTGCAACAACAGGGAGGCTGGGTGCAAGGCTGCCTTTTGTTTTCTCCATTTCGCGGACACGGAATGAATCGGACAGCCTTGCACCCGTGGTGGTGTCAGTTGGTAGAAAGCGCATTGTGTGCGAATTGCAAATAAAATAATCATGTCAGATTGCCCACCCCCCCTCAAGTTGCAACAAACAGCAAGAGCTGAGACCAACGACTTGCGTCGAACGCTATGGCGATATCCAGCGACAATGGTATCGCGAGTAAATATGTAAAATAAAGGGTGGACACAACGTCCCGCCCCCAAGCATCACTTGTTGGAGCGCTGCTTGATGTTAAATTGATTCTTCAGCACGTCAAAAGTCGTGAAGGAGATACCATGGGCGATAGGCCCCTTCACCCAGTTCATGGACAATCCTTTGAAGAGCGCACGGTGGCCCTCGTTCTGGGCGACGTGACGGAGCGTTTGAAGCACCCCGGTATAGACACGTTTGGTGTGGTGCTCTTTGTGGTATGCGAGATGGTGGTGATGCGCGCCCTCAGTCTGCATTCTTCTGCGAACGATGTCGAGAGGGTAGGTGAGCGACTGCGCAATGAACCCTGCCATCACTCCGCAATAGAAACGCTGGCCGGCCGTTACACTTTCCGTGCCACTGCGTTGAGCAACCATGATCTTGAGTGTTTCGAACGTTCCAAACGCGAGTCCGGCGTACGGCAGAATTCCAAGTAACGTTGGGAACAAGCCGTGGTACAGACCGCGCACCCCTTCCACTTGCACGAGAGACCGGAAGTTCTGGACGATACCGCCGTTGCCGCCATTCTGAACCGACATCCTCGCCCTCATTAGATCCAGCGGATAAGTCAAAATGACACTCGTCGCACCGGCCATCGAACCGGCCAGAAGCCGCCTTGCAGGGGTGAGCCTGTCGTTGTCTCCCATCAGCAAGCTCTTGTAATGATCAAAAGAAACAAACTGGATGCCCGCATACGGCATCACACGAGCCAGCGTTGCGCTGTGGCCGCGCCAAAGCCCGAACACACCCTCCTCGCCAACGATGCGCCGAAGCTCATGGCCAACGGCTTGGACGGAAAAGTGCCTTTGGGTCGTCTGGAAAATAATTTTGGTCCTGTCTAGTGGCGCGATCACGGTCTTGGCCACGGCACCGGCCATCCCTCCGGCAGCCAGAGACTTGGCGATTTCCATGAACTGCATGGTCTCGGCCGCAGCAGGACTCGTGCGCTCTCCAAGAGCAGGCGTTTCCGCCGTCTGCGTACCTTCGTTCGTAGTCGGGGCAGCGCTGCTCCTTATCTCCTCGCTAAACTTTGCAGTGGGCTCCGTCTGTGATTGTGCGTCGCTCATGGCTGTCTCGGGCTGATGCTGAACAGATGCTGACGCTGTTTGAGCTGAGCTCTCCGCCGTGGCTGGCACGCTTTTCGCTGTAGTGGCGTTTCTGGTTTCCTCTGCAGCACTACTAGTAGGAGCTGAAGCTGAAGCAGTTCCAGATTCCGGGGTGCTGACCGCAGCTCCGACAGTTTTGTCGGCATCCTCGTCAAAGTCGAGAGCTCCGCTGACATGAGGAGGTGCATCCAGAATCTCATTCTGCTCATCGATCTCAAAATTGATGCGCGCCTGCTTGATCTTCTCGAAATGACCCATCGTTTTTCTGCTAATTTCCGACCCGCGATTAATACTCTCCGCACTTCGCTCCAGGCGCTCCTGAAACGAGAGCGGGAAGTGAGACGGCTGCTCCGCCAACTTGCAATTTACAGGCTCGACCATCGTGAACTCTTCAGAAGAAGGGGCGCCCGCAGACGCAGACGCAGGGCTTTGCTTCAAGTTCGGATTCCCGGGCACAAGTGGGCCACCACTCCTTTGGCTGAGAATCATTCGCCTGACCTCGCGCTCGAGCTCGGACTGCTCCTTCTGGAGCCTGCGCATGCGATCGCCGTATCTCGGTGTAGGCGACGCCTCGCCATCATCTTGCACGTCCACGGTAATCTCCTTCAGCGGAAAGTCTAGGGTGTAGTTGCTTTCCGGGTCCGAAATCGCCGCCCATCTCCGATCTAAATGCATCGAGTCGCCGCTTCGCAGCGCTGTCCAGGCGCCGGCCACGTTCACCAGGTCGCAAAACTGCTCGTAGGTTACCGTTTCCGCTGACCAGGACGTGGGACTCAGCCGCGCCATGGCCACGTCGTCCAGCGGCTCGTGAATGCCCAGCAGCAGCATCAGCGCTCTTAGCGCGTCGCCGCGCCCAATTACGCCAGCGCCGTCAGAGTCCATCGCGTTGAACATCTTCCACACGCGGTCCTCCACCTTCTCTGCCTCCGCGCGCTCGCGGCTCGTGCTCCAGTTCCGCAGCAGCGGCATGGTGGTGGTGGTGATGATGATGATGACGCAAGCTTACTCTCGCTCTCACTATATGGAAACAGATAAACAGATAAATACGCCCACACTTGCCTCGCTGCCGTATGAGGGGGATCGTGGATCTACCGTGGATCTCGTGGAGGGAGGATCCAAAATGTTCGCGCGAGATCCTCCACACCAACCAACCGACCAACCAATCACACACACACACACACACACACCAACACACACACACACACCTCTTCGCGCCGGGACTGTTCCGGGAACGTGCGCAGACGTACGCCCGAGTACGCGCACCGAAACGGCGGCAACTCTTTCGCTCGCAAACCAACCTTCCTCTCCTCTCCTCTCCTCTCCTTCCTTCTCTCTCTCTCTCTTTCTCTGGACGCCGGACGCCGAGGACCTGCCGGTTGACAACTTTAATTCGCCGATTGGGTCCTCGCGGCGAATTCCCCTTCTTTCTCCTGCCCTCACAGAGACACACTGTGGCACAAGAAAACAGAGACTGACTGTGGGAACTGAAGAATGAAAGAATGAATGAAACAGTGAAATGCGGCGGGAAAAGATGGAGTACTAGTGTTTATGGTATGAAGGCGGTGGCACTCCGGGGCTTGTGAGGGGGCCCGGGGAGGGAGAGGAGATGTGAGGGAGGGTGAGAAAGTGAGGGAGCCTTTTGTGAGGGAGAGCGCAGCCAACCCAGTCTCCGCGAACGCCTCGCCCGCACACAAGCAATGCAGAATGTAGCCAACTTTGCAACTTTTACCCGATACCCTCTCAACGGGATTGTGAGGGCGCCGCCGCAGGCCCTCACGCGGCCGCATTCTCTCGCATGTGAGGGCCGGAGCCATCGGCGCATCGACCCTTATGCGAGGACTATCCACAACCACTCGTCCTTTACGCCACGGCTAGCGACCACAAAGTTCACTTAGCCCCTCGCTCTACTGTTTCTACTACAAGCACTAGCCGCCTTTAGAGCGGGTCCTATTTCGACTTATCTGCTCTCGCTAGTAGCGAGCAGATTCGCAGTCGAATCAGTATCAGAACAATTTCTTCAATTGAAGTTGTCTCCTGCTGCGTTGCTCTCACTCACTCACGCACTCAAACTTTTCAAAAGAAAATGGATAAACAGTGATAAACACATGAATTGATTTGGCGCCTTCTTCGCGCCAGGTCCGAAATGTTGGTAGGATTTGGTTCCTCTTCGCATTGCGATTCTTGCTTTGCTGCAGAGTTCAGAACGGGTTATGAGTGTTTCGTAGTTCACAGTGTTCACAGTGTCGAACTCATAATTGACGGTCAGAGTCACGGTCAGGAGAGCTGAATTCTGAGCTGATTTTATTTGTTGTCAATTGAAAGTTACAGTTGTTTTTAAAAGTTGACTGTGAAATAGAAAATAAATGGAACAAATTTCAGCGTGCGGTTCTCCGCACTGGCAGTGCCAGTGAGTACCGGTACTTCAAGTTGAGCACTTGGGCGAGAGAGATAATGGGAGATAGCGAGATGATGCGAGATGGGCCATCACGATTTGCAAGCAAGGAAGCTGTGATGGAGGAGATAGAGAAGAGGTGATCCAACCTTTCTTTCTAAATTCTGAATTCTACAAAACTCATGTGTTTGAGTTCACTTTTGATTGCTTGAGCAAAAGCGGAGAGCGAAAGTAGAATGTAGAATGCAGAATGCAGAAAGTAGGTCACCAAACTTGTGATCCACAGTCAATGGCACTGATGGCACCCAAATTGCTTGGAACGTCTCTCGAAATCTTCCGGGCTTTTTGCTTCTAGCACAACGGAGCTGAGAGAGGCGCTCTGATAGGACGGATTAAGCCACGGTTAGCACTCCAGGACAAGTGCAATGCATTTCGCCTGCCTTTGGACCACACTCCAGGCACTCCTACACTCTGCTAATGTCTGTCATTAAGACTGTTCGGATAGAGCATTGATAAGATTGCTGGATGACGCTGGCTCAAGAGAATCTCATGGTATGGTGTAGACTGCATAGTAAAACTAATTCCGATCATCTGGATAGGAAGTGGAACTGGGAATGAGTAGAGATCAAAGCGAATGATTTTCAGGAACTGGATGAAGAACGGTTTGTTCGCTGGCGAAGATGCTCAGAACGTTCTGTGGGAAATGTTCTAAATTTCAGAGCTGCTGCAAAAACCTCTCGATACACGCTCTGACAGGATTTCGGCATGGCACTTGTCGAAACAAAGCCAATCCGCCGACTCGTCGACCTCATTCCAGTCCTACAGTGCTGAAGCACGAGTGCCTTACCTGCTGAACCCGCTCGATTGTTCTTCCTTCGGTTGATGGACTACTCTTTTTCCTATCTACACCCACCACCCTTCACGTCTCACCTACCCAATAGCAACAGCTACGTGCTGCAATACGCTAACCATATATAACCTCACCCTAATACAGGCTCCCGCTCGATTGAGCCTACCTCCCACCCTGAGGAGGAGGTGCCTCCGTTTCCGTTGCCTTTGCTCCCCTCAGCAGTCGTGCAAAAGCACATTTCATACACACTCAAAGCATTACCCGACTAAGGGTCCATGTAAAGAAAAGCCCCGGACTTTGCCGCTGAGCACTCCCAGGACAATTGAGCAATTGAGCGCATGACCAGCTACGAAGTCGTAGGAAGAGACTAGGTGCGGGAGACACAGAGAGCGCAGCGAAACATAGTGAGACAGAGGAGCATGTTGCATTTGGTCTGTTCATCTCGCAAGTCGGCAAAGTACATACTCGGGAAACTGTACGCGGTACGTGGTGCGCGATACGCGAGGAGTAAGCGGAAAGCAAGCAAGCAAGCAAGTAAGCAAGCAGGTAGAGGAGCAGGAGCAGGAGCAGGAAGAGAGAGAGAGAGATGGGCGCCATCGTATCGTCGGCGTTCGGGGCGGCCTCGCTGGCGTGCCAGAGCGCACTTTGCTGCTGCAATGTGGCCACGTGCATGATGAGCGCGGGCACAGGCATGGGCGGCGTGTCCCCAAGAGCGGCCAAGATTTACTACATCTTGGTGCTCGGCATCGCCACGTTGCTGGCGATCATTCTGAGGTTCAATGGGGACGAGCTGAACATTAACCTTGGCGCGTGGGAGGTGCACTGCTCGGATCACAAGGATCTGAATGATATCTCGCCGTCGCTGTACGGATACAGTGCGCTAGGGGATGCTCATTACGTGTACTGCAAGGGAGATGCTGCAGTGTTTAGAATTTCGTTCGTGCTGGCCGTCTTCTTCTTGTTTATGACCATTAGTTCGTTCACTGGCAAAGGGTTTCATCGCGGCTGGTGGGGTTTCAAGCTCATTGGACTCTTTGTAGGGCTCTTGGCAAGCTTCTTCATGTCCAACGCATGGTTTGACAACTCCGGCTACGCATGGCTCGCGCGTGTGGTGTCGATGGTGTTTCTCTGCCTGCAGATTCTCATCCTCATCGACTTTGCTTACCAGTGGAACGACTCCTGGGTTGCAAAGGCGTTTCCTGCTGACGATGACCAGGACAACACCTGGCTCATCGCCATCCTCAGCTCAGCCTCTCTGCTCTACTTGGTCACCCTCGTTGGAATCCCGCTTTTGTTCAGCTTTTATGGGGAGTGCGGCCTTGGGGTTGGCTTCTCTTCCGTCACTCTCGTCGGGGTCGTTGTGCTCACGGCACTTACTCTCTTCAGAGACAAAATTGTCGGCTCCGAACACGAGGGCGCCATTCTCCCCGCTGCGGTAGTGAGCGCCTATGCAACCTTTCTTTGTTGGAGCGCGCTTCAGAGTAACCCAGACTCCCAGTGCAAGCCGGAAACTTCCGATGTGCATAGCAACATCGAGATGGCCATTGGCATCTTGGTAGCAGTTGTGTCGCTGTGCTGGACAAGCCTGTCCGTGACCGATGGCCTCCAGAGCTTGGTGTCCGGCAGCGAGGAGTCCGACGCACTCATCAACGCTTCAACCCCTCTTTACACTGTTGAGGCTGCTGACGGAACCGCCGTCCGCGCCGAGCGAGACACTTTTGAGACATCTGGGGATGATGAGCCTGAGGAGCGAAATCTCTGGATCTTCCACCTGATCATGCTCACAGCTTCCATGTACATGGCCATGTTGGTGACCGACTGGGGCTCGGACGAGAACGCCCATGGTAACGAGAACGGACAGGTTGGGCTAGCTTCTGCTTGGGTCAAGATCGTGTCTCAGTGGCTTACCATTCTCCTGTACATCTGGACCTTGGTCGCGCCTCGTGTGCTTGGCGACTACCGCGACTTTTAAAATGGTCCACCAAGACCATCTTCGAAGAGATCGAGACCCTCTACATTCATCGCCGACTTGTAAATTTTACTCTTTTTCCTAGTAACGAAAAAATCAAATTCTGATGATATCTTAGACCAGGCATCAAAACTGTCAGCAGCCTTCCATCATTCGCATTTGCCTCAAGATCCACCAAAGCTCACAGGAAGGGAAGGAAAGGAAACCGCCGAATCTCCGAATGGAGGCGCCACATGAATCGGTCGTTGTCAGCAAGACGTCCGCACCACTTCATTTATAAATGCTCCCACCGCAGAGTGCCCAATCTCTCTAACCTTTTAAGCTATCTACCTCTAAGAAGAGCCCCACTCATCGATTGCTCCGCAGCAAAAGTATGAGGAAAGCAAAGCAACATCAGCTCGAACACTCTTGGCGTCTCGAGCATCCATGCATATCCATGCACAATAAAGAACTTTACACGTAAATTCACACTTTCCAGAGTCCTTTTTCTAATTCGTGTTCGTTCTCGCTCTCATGATTCGAACTAAAAAACGCCCCTCTACAAATCGAAAGAGAATGAATCAAAAAAATAAATCAAAACTGCGAACTGCGCGAAACGTTAGCTCAATTAATATCACAGTCACTTATCGAAAACCATAACGACCCTCTACCATGAGGCTTTAGCCTACCTCAAGAACACCAGTGAACAACTCTTATTCCTCCCCCGACTACCTATTCCGGTAGATAAACAATAACATTCTGGCTTAGCTGGATCACCTTACTGGATACTTATGGTATATAATAGTGAACGCCGGTGAAGTGCGGTTAGGGAACCTGGTAAGAGTGAGGTCTGTATGAACGAGTTGGAAGCAGACTCGAAACTTGGAGTTGGTGAGAAACAGCAAAGGAAGCAAGCAAGCAAGGAAGGAAGGCGTTCAGCTGTCTGCGGCGAATTGGGCGATACATACTTTCCGCGCGCACCCTTATAGTCTCCCCTTATTGCGTTCTTATTCGTGTCCGCGCGTGTGCGTGTGTCCGCGCGCGCCATCTGGGGGTGTGGGCGACGGCGAACGATTGGGGAGAGTGCTAGAGTTTTAGGTAGACGTGTATTAGTCAGGCAGCGGATCTCGGTGCTCTTTGGGGCAACCAACACTTGTTGATCGGTCGATCTTTTCACAGACTTTGGAGTTCATTTGCGGTCGCAGGGCATTGGGCTGATAAAGGAATTGGACGTGAGTTAGGGAGTGAGCGGGACAAGATGGGCGCCGATGCAAATGGAGAGCCTGTGCAGGTGGTGTCCTTGACGGATGGCGCCACGATTTCCGTGTACAAGAGCGGATTGAAAGTCCAACGTGCGAAGGATGGGACCGTGGTGGAGATGCACCCGAACGGCACGAAGAAGACTTATTTGCCAACGGGTGTGACCATCGAATCGCGGCCGGACGGAAGCAGAACGCAGGTGAATGTCGATTCCACAGTGATTGATGTGTATCCAGACGGTACTACTGAGCAGCGCAATCCGGACGGCACCACGCTCAGTGTCTACAAGGACGGATCCCGCGTTCAGAAATCTCCAAACGGAATCATTATTCGCACGTTTCCTGATAACAGCAGGCTGCAAACATTTCCTGACGGTACTCAAATTCGCATGGATGTGAAAGGCGATAGATATCAGAAAAATCCAGACGGAACCACCATCTGGTGCAAGTCTGACGGGACCGTCGAAAAGGTCTACAATGACACCTTTGACTGGTCCGCGACTGGATCTGGCAAGTCGCACACGTCCTCGGCAAGTACGCCACCAGGCACACCCAACAGCAGCGAGGAGTCGAAAGAGCAAGCCAGTTATGCAGAAGACTCCAGCGTACCCGCGACCAACGCTCCCGCTTCCAACACCAAAGGCAGCAAGTTTGGTCTGGGCGGAGCGCTCCGGTTAATCAAGAAACAGGCGAGCTCCACAAACCTCGTCGGCGGCTCAAGCCACAAACACGATTCCGATAATCGTGCGATGGAGAGCAAGATCTCCTTGCTCGAGTCCGAAAACCAACGCTTAAAGGCGAAGATTCGTGAAGTAGAAACCAAGGCTGCTGATGATGCACAAAAACAGATGAAGAAATCGCAAGATGAGACCGCAAAGCTCTTGGAAGAGCTAGCTACAACTTCCGAAGAAGCTAAAAAAGCTGTTGACCTCGAGCGAGCATTGATCAAGAGCTCAGAAGCTCTTGAGTCTGAGAAGAAGTCCGCCGCGTCTCAGCTGGAGACCCTGCAGTCAAAGATCGCAGACACAGAATCTCAACTTGCCAAGTCCAACCAATCGATCAAGGCCCAGGAAGAAAATCATCGAAACCGGCTCAAGGAGGAGACCGAGTCTCTTCGGGCGCAGATTAGCGCCTTGGAAGATGCGAATCGCAAGGTTGCTGCGGAGCTTGGCAAGGGCGGAAATCAGAACAGCGCGGAACTTGCAGAGCTCAAAGCGAAGCTTGCTTCAACGGAGACGCAGCTTAGAGAGGCGACATCCACAACTAAAGACGTTCAGTCCCGTTTAAACGAGGCTCAATCCGAGAGAGACCATTTCAGAGAAAAGTACCAGACTCTTCAAAATCAATTTTCCGACTCGAAAGGCTCCTCTCTATCACTCGCGCGAGACATTGAGGCCCTGCAAAGTCAAGTAGAAGATCTCATCTTCAAGGGCGGGTCTTGCGCAGAACAACTCATCGCCCTACGGAAGGAGCGCGACGATGCTCTGAATGAGCGTGAGGAATCTTACACCAAGCTCACCTCTCTTACTGAAAAGATGGTTGAGACGGTGGCGACCTTGACCGAGCGCGAAACGGAGCTCGCGGCGGCATATGACCAGATTAGCAAGCTCAGACAGGACGCAAACATCTCCAAGGACCCTTCTGCCGTTAGCTCTGCTCTTACTGCAGAACGCGAGCGAAGCAAAAAGCTGGAGGAACAATTGAAGAAGGCTCTTGGTCATGCCGAGAAGGTTTCTTCTTTGCTCAGCTCGGAGAAGCTCGCACCTCAAAAGGCGGCCTCTGCGGGGGCCTCGGCCACGGACAAGGCTGCTCTGAAACAGGTGCAAACCCAAGCCGACGCTCTGAAGCGGCAACTCAACTACTCCGAGAGCACCACACGTGATCTTCAGACGAAGCTTGACAACGCCACAAAGGAGAAGAACTCCCTTCAACACGACGTGGATACTCTACGCGCAGAACAAAACGTGCGCTCCAGTGTGGCGGGCAGAGACGTGAAGGCGGAGGAGTTGCAAAAACAGATTGCAGAGCTGCAAGCAAAGCTCTCTGCAACGAACCGCGAATTGGAGCAGTCCAAACAGCAATGCGCTGCTCTTGAGAAGCTGCAGATGATTACTTCCGATCCAGCTGTGCTTGCTCCAGCCAGCCCCATGCCCAAAACGGTTTCGCCCGGCTTGAATTCTCTTAGCGACGACCCGCCTACCTCTTCACCGCCTCGACCTCCTGCGGGGTTTTTGGCCCAGATCCAAGGAGGGGTCAAACTGAAAGCGGACAAAACGCCGACAGCTGTGTCGCCCTCTGCACCCCGGGGTGCTACTTCTCCGGCGAGCGGGGGAGGCAAGTTGGATCCAAGCAAGTTTCGGCCAATGGGCTCTCCAAATAGCGCATCACTTTCCGAGCTGTGTCAACTCAAGGCAAAGCAAAGAGCCAATCAGTCTCAAAGGATTGACGATCTTTTGACGCAGCAGAAGAAGTCTGCGCCAAATCAGCCATCCAGTGGAGCGTCGTCCGAGCTAGCTAAGGCACTCGCTGCACGACGCAAGTGAGGCACCGGTACATATATTTTGACTATGCAATTTCGATTTGAACATATTTAGTAGTGGAATCATCCAGTGTGAACAACTTTTTTCATTGCTCCGTCATGGAGGGCGACCCTTCTTCTCCCATCCCTTTCTACGTCCTCCTTCTCGTCTTGTATGTTTTGGATGCTTCGTTCCAGAAATCTACAGTTGTCGTCGACTGCAAAGAGGAAAGTGCGCTGCAATAAACAATTCTCTGACATTTCAGAATTACATGACGGAAAATAAAATTTGCTCGAACTGGAACACAAAATACACTACTTCAAATCCCGAATAGAAAACTCCTGCAATTGCATGTCCCGCAGACACAGCTCAAGGGGGAGGGTGTTTGACAATGTCGAATGCACAAGCGCTTCGTCGTCATCGGGCAGCTCCCCATTGAGGGAGACCAAGACGTGCCCAAGCGCTATCTTGTTGGTAGACTTGGCGGGACCCGGAAATGCGGAGAATGCCTTGAATGCACAGTTCGCTTCCGTAGATCGATAAAAGATGATGCCGAGGGGCCCCTCTTGAAAGGTGGCTGTACATTTTACTTCACTTGAGCCTTTGGACGAGAAGGACACCTGAATGGGGCGAGGCATATTTTTCAAATTGCCGATCGTGGAGGAAAATGACCCTGGCTCAACCTTTTGGCCATTGATTTCAAATACAATATCGCCTTTTTCCAGAATGTCGCCACATTGAAGTTCTCCAGGCCCTTTTCGAGATACGAAACCTGTAACGACCACCTGTTTCCCTGGGAAACAAGTGACGCGGAGATCAGATGGCGACTCTTCCGCGAAACTAACCTTGTACTCCGGATCATTACAAAAGCGCAACCTCAGTGGCCGCTCGCGGCAAGACTTTAGCAATTCGTGCACCTCATTAAATGACTTTCCCTTCATGCTCTTTCCGTTGACACCTATGAGTGCCATACCTTCCTTAACCAGACCACTTGCTTCAGCCGGCCCCATGGAGCCATCGTCTTTGCGACGAAAACCCTTAACAAGAGCCATAAACGAGTCTTTCTCGGCGTCATCGAGCTTGTTCACATTTCTTGACAGAATGACAAGATACAGCCTCATTTCCTTGAACTCGATGTCGACCACTGGCTGAGGTTCCTTGGACTCTTTGGAGACGGTGCTCTGTGAAGGAGATGGGACACTCCTCTGCGAATCTGGCGGTAGCATAAAAGTGAGGTGCAATGGACGTCCAGCGCGACGCACTTTATCCATGACTCTGTCCAGTGGGAGCGCAGTAATTTGCTGCCCGTTGAACGCGACAAGGACGTCGCCAGGCCGAATATCTCCGCCGCGCTCAGCCGGGAGAATTTGGTTGGATTGACTTCGCCGAAAGCCTTTCACAATGACATACTCACGCTGTTGCTCGAGCACCAGGCCGAGCGAGCCTTGCTCTTCGAACGTCACTGAATAGACGTCTTTCCTATTCTTGGCAAGTTTTTCGAGCCGCGCCTGTGCAACAAACTCCTCCACTACGGACGCCTCAGGCAACTGAGCGACATTAACGTCCAAAAACGAGGAGACCACAGGCCAACTATTTGAAATGAAAGTGTTCAGTGTCCCGCTCAGGGACCCCACATGCTCGATCATGGTCTCTTGCATGAGAGAGACAATGTAAAGTCGCATACTGTCTGAAAACAGATCGGAGATGGTATTATAGAGCCAGCTGAGGCCAGACTCACGCACAGACACGTCGATATCCTCCACTTCCACCTCGCCATTTGCCAACAAAAGTTGCGGCTTCCATTGCGGCTCACCTTCCACGATCTTTTGCACTGCGCTGACGGTTGGTCCCCCCTCCTCCTCTGTCTCCGGTTTTGGTAGATCAGATTCGCCATCCTTCTCGGCGGGGGCCAGCTTTGGGGGAAGCGGCGGGGGTGTCTCGCCGTCGGGATTTTCGATTTGCCCTTCGAGCGACTCGCCCCAATACAGGGGCGCCTTGACGAGATGCAACCCCATTCGAACCGAGGCGTTCGAAAGCAATGCATCCGCGCTTCCGGAGCCTGAAAAGTGCGGAAAGTAATTTTGCTTAAACTTCCAGCGAATGCTTTGTAGCTTGGCTTCGACTTTGGTCACCTCGATTAGAAAGAACGGGGCTCCTTTAGAGATTTCCTCGAAGCCGTTCAGGGTTACGTTTACGTTTTCTTTCTTCACCTTGAACCCGCTCATGTCTAGATTCTCGATTCGATACAAAAGGCCCTCTTTGTCGCCTTCGATTGGAGGAATAGGCACATTAGGCAAATAGGAAATGAGGAACTCGAGAACCATGTCTTTTACTTTGTCGATCATTTCGTTGCGGCTCTCGACATCGTTCACCATCTTCTCTCCCCAGTTCATCATCTCCTCCGCGTTCATGAAGGAGCTCTGCATCATCAGCAGCCCCTTTTTCTCACTTTCAGCCAGCAGTTCGAGACCTTTTTCCAGGATGTCGTGGCCGGACTTTTCTTCGCGAAATCCTTTCAGTTTGAGAGCAAGTTCCACGGCTTTCTCCTTCATCAGCGGGACCAGAAGCGTTCCAGCCTTTTCTTTAAGCAAACTTTGTAGCTTTTCGTCTTCCCCGCCGGTGCCTAGGATCCGTTCCCCCTTCACTTTGACAACGCCCCCGCTCCTCTCCTGCACCGCAGCAAGCAGATCTCGGACACTCATGTCCTCTGCGCCAGCGCCTTTGCTCTTCAGGATTTCTAGTAGCGCAGGCAAAGCCTCTTGGACTCTGCCTTCCACCGAGGCGCTGTTCTCAAGCGCTAACTTGGCATTCTCCACGAGTCTTTGCGCACCAGGGTGCTCAGCTAAATCGCCCATCAACGCGGAGGTTTCCGCAAACAGCTCTTTCGCTCTCTCCTGCAATTCGGCGTCCGATAATACATCATCCGCTCCATCCACCTTGCTCACCAGCTCTCTCAGCGCCGCGAGACGCTCCATCTTGGACGTCACCGTGCCGTCTTTTTCGGAACCTTCACTCGCGCCTTCATCGCTCTGACTATTCTCCTTGGCCAGGGACCGCCTGTCTTCCTCGGGGCTCTCATCTTCCCCAGCTTGAGGCTCTGCTGGTGCGCTCTTCGCTGCACATTCCTCCACGCCTTTCGTTTCGCTATCTCCTGTCGCGACATTGCCTTCAGAGCCATTTCCAGCTTCCGCCATCGTGCCACTTGGCCCGAGTCACGGCGCCACTCGACACGAACCAAACTTTCTTACTTACTTTCTTTGTTTCTTTCTTTGCAGTCTGCGAGCGCTGATAGATAAGCTCTTTCCCTTTCGCAGCTACTAGTATCTGACGCTCTATGTTTCTGTGTTTCTATTTTTCTATGTTTCTATGTTTGGAAGTTTGTATGTTTATCTGTTTGTCTGCTTGTGTGTTTGGATGGATAGCTGCGTCTCCCGAATCCCGCCCCGACTGTGTCCGCAGTGTGCCCGCAGGCCTACGGTTATCCCTAGTGACCGATACTGATCCTGGTCCTGGTCCTGATCCTCGCGCACTTGAGCGCCAGCTGTTGGCTTGCACTATCGGTGAAAAGAGGACTGGAAATGTGTACTCGAGTACCTCTTCCGATGAGAAGGATGGGGATCCGATAAGGTCCGCTAACATACCTCATTGGATAGAGGGTTTTGGTAGACAAGGTTAGCTGGAGTCAGACGAAGAGAAGGACTCAGTACTATTCAAGGGAAGTCAGTACAAGTCAAGGGAAGTCAAGGGAGGTGAACTTCATTCTGTTCACTGAATGAATTATCATCAATCACAGTCTGAATGAATCATCATCAATCAAGTAGTTTTTTAAGATGCACAGTCAATGTTCTGAAATGCTCGAGTCAATCGAATGATGATCAATGAGCAATGAGCAATGAGCTGCGCGTACATTCCAAGCGATATTTGAGCCTCTGGCCCGTCACTGTTACTCGGTAGGCATTGGTGGAGGGAGGAACCCTTTCAGACCTCTGAGCTCTGAATTCTGTATCAGATCCGACGTAGATCATGGTGTACACTGTGGCACTGTGCATGGACCCTGCCTGCACAGCACCATTCTTGCGCTAACACTCTGGCACTCAGAGCCTGAGTGATGCTCAAGGGCTCGCTGGCTCAGTCTCAGAGGCTCGCACTGGCACTGCAACAGTACCGTTGGGGCGACGACACTCAGCGCTCAGTCTGCCATTGCCAGTAGTGCCACTGGCAGTGTGAAACTGCACCGGAACTATACTTGCCAGTTAGTCAGTCAGTCAATATCAGCCACCCGATCTCGGCACAAGACGCGACACTGCGATATGCGATGGCAGCCCTCTCTCACGGCTATCGCCGCCTCTCGGCAATAAAGCGTTGCACCTGAAATTCGGCAGGCCAATAAATCATTTTGGACCATTGGACCGCAAAGAACGCGTGCGGCAAGCTTTGGCTCCCGACGGCTTGGAGCGATTGAGCCATGGAGATCACATCGCGCTCACCCATGGGCGGCGAGTACGGGTGCCGAGTGTGCGTATGGTACACGTCTCAACAAAAGCACAAGCACAAGCAAAAGCAACAAAGAACACACATCATCGCCGGACTAGCAGAGCCCGTCGCACGTTCCAAACGAATTGATTCGACAAAACGAATTGAATCGAATTGACTGCGAATCAAACCGAAAGACTGTGAGTTAGTCCACTCTGCTTTCTGCGGCCTTCTTGTCAATCCACTCAACCAATCGAATGGACAATTTCTACATCTACACGAAATTTCGTCTCAATGAAAAACCTATTTCACATGTTAAAAAGGACTCCCTCCAAACTTCTGCCAAAATTTGGCAACTTTTCCTGCCATACGACTCCTACCAATATCGCTATCAAACAGCTCACCGCAGCGGTCAAATTCCGGGTCCTACAGACGCTATTAGATTATACATTAATGCCCACCGTATACGCAAGCGTGTTGAGTGTGAGGCAGTTCAGTACGCGCGGACACTGGCGGCGGAGAGGTGTGGACCCACGTACGCTAGCTGATTTATAGAGTGCGGCGTAGGCGAGGTCAAGCGGGCGCGGACACGGGGCGCACAAAGAATGCACTGAGAAGCAGCCACGCAGACACAGAGACGCGGCGTGATCTGAGGGGCGTTGGAGAACAGTTTCAAGTTGTTGAATACACTCACGGATACAGGTGCATATAAACATATACACATATACATACGTGTACGCGACGGCCTTGCAAGCGCATTGGACTGGTCGGGGCGGGCGAGCGCGAGAGGATCGCGTACAAGACCTTTCTGGTGGTAGACCAGACAGAGTGGGGCCGGCCAAGTGGAGAGGGGATAATTTGACGAAGACGAGGGGAGTGGGAGCGCGGCGGCTGCCCTCTTGGCGCCAGGATGGAGGATGGCATCTGCGCGGATGAGGGAACGTATCTTGCCATCATCGGAGTGCTTAGCGGGGCCATCGTGCTGGTGCTCGCCGGGGCGTGGCACATGAGGCGGCGAATGGTGCAGCAGTATCTGCTGCAGCCCTCGAATGCGTGGAAAGTGAGGTTTGACGATCTGCAGCTAGTGAAGAAGCTTGGGGAAGGTGCATTTGGCGCGGTGTACAAAGCCAAGTGGCACGGGAAAGACGTGGCGGTCAAAGTATTCAATGAGGAGAAGTTCAGGGGTGTGCATGTCACGGCGTTCGTGTTTGAGGTGGCCATCCTGCACGAGCTGCGACATCCGAATATTGTGCTCTTCATGGGAGCGTGTTTTGAGAAGCCAAAACTCGCGATCGTCACCGAGCTCCTAAAGTATTCGTTGTACGATTTCATCTTAAGCTTGCCAGAGAAGGCGAAGCAGGAGCAGGCCAAAGGTGGCACTGGATCTGTTGTCTACTCGCTGCCGGGGAAGCAGCTTGGGGGTAGTCCCTATGCGAACATGGTGCCTTGGCATGATCGCATCCAGATGCTCATCGACGCGTGCCAGGGCATGACATATTTGCACGAGATTGGCATGCTGCATCACGATCTCAAAAGCCCAAACCTTCTATTAAGCAACTACCACAACTGCAAGGTTGCTGACTTTGGAATGATTTCCCTCAAGCCAGGGAGTCGCAAAAGACAACTTATTCGCAAATCCACCGAGTACCTGGACAAAACAACGGACAAAACATCGAGAACGTCTTCGTCACCGATGAACAAGATCATGCGTGGAAGGGGTGGCAAGGAGAGGAGCTTCAAGGAGTCCTCCCCGGGCTCCAAGGCCGAAAAGGAGAGCAGCAGCCTGATACCAAATTCTGTGACCCCGTTGACCTCCAGTTTCTTTCGGAAATCTACGAAAAAGATTGATCCTTTCGCTGGCTTAGAGGCAGGCGCTGGAACGCCGCAGTGGACTGCACCGGAGGTGATTGAGGGTTACGAGTTTACGGAGAAGGCGGATATCTTTAGTTTCGGCATTATTATGGCGGAGGTTATCAACCTCTCGGATCCGTACCCGGGGATCCCCCCCTTCGAAGTTAGTGTAAAAGTTGCGGATGGCATCTTGCGCCCTCTTTTAGACTCGTCCTGTCCAAGGGATATTAAGAGTATCGTCGACGCATGCCTGGTGCAAGATCCCAAGAATCGACCTACTTTCTTATCGGTCGCGCAGCAGCTCCAAGTTATCCAGCAAGAGTGGCTAGAAAACGGTGCTCCTGATGCGCTTATATCAAAGCTGGTGAGCCACAACCATCGTGCGCGCCGAGCAAGCGCTGCATTCCCACAATTAGCTAACGCATCCTCTAAACAAGATGTGTTTATGGAGAGGTATGGCAGGCGAAAGTGGTGGGTCGACGAGAGTAGCGTGGTATGCAATACAACCATTATTTATGGCGAGTATGGCGAGACACGGCGAGGAGAATACACCATGGCGCCTAAACCAGCCCTGGATAGTGCCCAAAAGAATAGTAATAACAATAATAAGGGGTCGAAGAGTGCGCTACCGACTCCGCCAAAGAGAGGTATGCATCGAAAGCTCTCGCTGAACGCTGTCTTCAACATGGAGCCAAAGAAAAAGTATGGCGCAAACGAAAGTTCCGGGCTTAAACCCAAGACACAGAGCTTGGCTGGCTCGTTGATATTTCCGCCGCAGGGCCTCACTGGGTCACTGATATTTGGATTCGGAGGTGGGAAGGCGGGGTCCACAAACGCAGTAGAACCATTGGAGAGCAAGACCGTTACGGTCAAGCTCATCGACATCGCGGGCAAGTCTGACCTAATGGAAAAGTTTGTCGCAGAGATGGACATCCGATTCACTCTGTCCCATCGAAATATCGAAACCGTCCTGGGTGGCTGGGTTAGCTTTTTTAGCCTGTGCATCGTGAAAGAGAATTGCTCCTTGGGTTCGCTCAGAGACATCATCGATAACTCATCCGGCCCTAATTTACGAGTGCATGAGTTAATGGAGGTGGCTAACGGGCTACAGTACTTGCACTCGAGGGAGAAGCCAATTCTTCATAAAGACCTCCGCAGCTCCAAGGTGCTCTGCTTCCCAGGGCCCCGGCGGACTGAGGTGACCGCGCACCCGTCCTATACAGCAAAGCTCACGGGCTTTATGTTTGACTTTATTCCAAAGGCTCTTTCCAAGGCAGAGCAAAAAATAGGTCTCCCGGCGTGGTCTCCCCCGGAAGTCATTCTCGCCGAAGAATATTCTCAAGCAGGAGATGTGTATTCATTTGGGATGCTTTGCTGGGAGATTTTGACTCTGGGGATTCCCTTTGAAGATATGTCTTTTCAAGACGTGGGGCGGGTTGTTTGCATGGAGCAAAAGAGACCCAGCATTCCTGAATTCGACGACTCCTTCAACTGTGACAAGGATAGCTTTGATCTCTATGTTCAAGTGATCAAGCAATGTTGGGACGGGGATGCTTCCAAGCGTATTTCGCTTCAAGATGTTCGCGACTTGCTCGCAAAAGTTAAAGTTGCTGCTCCGGCGGAGGTCACCGATCTCGATACACTATGAGCGACGAGACACCTATGTCGTAGACCATTTTGTTCTTGTTCTTGTTTAACTTTTTAAAAATGAAACTTGGCTGCTTTTCGACTGACTGACGATTGACGAGTTTGCACAACTGTTCTCTTTTCTGTAATTTTTGTCTTTCTCCCTAGCTAGCCTGTCGACTGACCAAGGGGGAGACAGCTGGGATCGGTGGCTTGAGAACTAGGCGCCTTCACAACAGAGCCTAGGTAGATCAATTCGGCGGGAGGGCAGATAGGAAGACAAAGGATTTATTTTAAAAAACACAATGGATCATTTTCAAGGCATTCGTTTTTTTCCCCTGCTCGTATACATCAACCACCAGCCGCCCTCATCTCCGTCAGTACTGTACTACTGAAGATTCTAAGAAAGTGAAAACTGGTGCTGTTCCATGCGTTGCAGAGCGACCATGTCATTGATTGAGTACAGTGCACGCTAAAAGAGCGGTTCCCCCGACCAACCCGGCAACAACACAGCTCTGTATGTTTTTCTGTATGGAGAGCCGCAACATTTGAACATGTTCAGACGCATATGACAAAAATTAGCTCGGCCATCTACTTTCTCGACGTTTTTCCTTCTTCCTCCCACGCAAGGCATGGAACGCTCAAGTTCCTACCGACTACTCACCATCATATTGCTTTTAGCCTGCTTTTGCGCTTGAATCCGAGCTGATTGTCTCTTTGGCGGAGACTCTGGGCTCAATTCTTTCCCATCCGCTCTCCCACGCTTACCCCTCGTTTCTGGTTCTTTATTTGCATGGTTTTCCTTGTCCATGGTCTCGTCGTCCTTCTGCACCTTGCTGTTCACTTTGGCTGTCTTCTTCGCACGGGGCCTTTCCTTGCGGACCTCCGCTTTCCCATCTTCTAGCTCCTTCGCAGGCTCATCATCGCTGACCTCCTGCTCCTTTTTCCTGGTGTTGGAACGAGTTGACGTGACCGCGCGAGTGTCTTTTTTAGTTTTTTTTTTTGGCTGGCGAGCTGGTGGCTTGTACTCCTCTTCCGCCTGCTCGCTTCCGCTGTCATCCTCCACCTCGTAAACCTTCTTCGCAGGTTGTGCCTTTTTCGGGTTTGTCTTGGTCGCCTTCTTGTCCGTTGCTTTCGGGGCAGCAGCACTGGTAGCACCAGCAGCCGTCGCGGCGCGCTTTCCAGATCCACGGCCCTTCTTCTCAGAGCCGCCCCACTCCAGCTTCCGCGTGACCAGAGTTGTAATGTCGCCATCCTTGACCTTCAAAAAGTCCAAAAACAAGTTGAGCAAAAACGTGTAGTCGGGCTTGTCGTGCAGCCCGAGGGACCATACGTGGGCAAAGTAAGCCTCGATTACCTTGGCGCCTTGGGCCTTGTCAAGCAGCGCAGCGACTGAAGCGGGCGTGAACGACTGCTTTGCCTCCAAGGTAGCCGCCTCGCTCTTCGCATCCTTCCACGGCAGGTGTCCAAGCAGCTGCCACAAGACCACGTAACCGAGTGACTCCAAGTCATCGCGTGGTGCCGGCGGAGCGCTCTGGTGAATGTTCTTGCTCATAAACATCGGCGTGCCACAGGGCGGTGCGGGGTCCTCGGTCTGGCGCCCAGTGTGGAGGATGAACTTGAATACTGCGCCGAAATCCACGAGATACGCGCGGCCCGCCCTGTCCCCGGGTCCCATGAGCACATTCTCCGGCTTGAGGTCGCGATACACGTACCCGATGCTGTGCAGATCTCTGAGCCCGGCCAGCAGCTGCGCCGCCACGCTGAACGCCGTTTCCGGTGGGACGCCATGTTTGGCATTCTCCACGAGCTTCTCCACCGTGTCGCCGAGCTTCTCCATCACCAGGAACGTATACTCCGTGCCGGCCTGGAACTTCCACGCCACCGGACCCGGCGTCTCCGCCAAGCACATTTCCGCCAGCCGGTGCTCCTTCAGGATCCTGTACATCTGGTACTCCTGGCTCAGCAGAACGGACCCGCTGACCCCTTTGTTCCTCCGCTTCTTCGAAGGCGCCTGCGTCTCCGCCACCTTGACCACCCACGACCGCGACTTGACGTGCTCCAGATCGCGCTCCTGATGCGACGACGCCGACCCTACGAACTCGCACGACAACACCTCACCGTACGCACCGCTTCCCACCAACTGCCCCACGCGCCACGGGCCCAGCGACGACGGGACCACCATCCTCCCTCACTTGCAACTGTACTCTCTCTCTCTCTCTATTTCTCTATTTCTCTCTCTCTCTCACGCTCTCTCCACCGCCCAGGTCTTCTATGCAACCACGCCGCCTTTTTACTTGTATCTTGTTACTTGATCCTTGTTGCTTATTACTTTTGGTACTTGGTACTTGTTTCAAGGCGCCGCACTCAAATGTTACGCGACCACGACCACTCTGGGACGCTCGGGGACAGTTGTGCGTACTCGAGTACACTTGCCTTGGTTCACTCGGTTCACTCAGTTCACTCGGTTCTTCGGATCTGAATTCTGAATTCTGAAATTCTGGTTTTGGAACCAGTCCACTACGCCTCCCTACGCTTCACTTACGTCATTTCAGCGACCACCGTGACTAGGACAGGGGTAGCGGTTACTGTGGAAGGGGTAGACCTGTAGAGGTAGATAGATAAATGATGTAATGCTGAGATAGTCTGATGGGTAGATTATGGCGTAGGGTGTTTGAAATGGTAGTTTGGGGAACTGTTTCTCTCTCTCTTGGCTTGTATCAAAGCCTCTATAAGTCTCTATAATCCCTGTACGAATCTGTAAGAATATATAAGACGGAGTAGCTAGTGGGATACTGAATAGAGTACCTAACTGGAGTAGAGAAATTTCTGTTCTGAGAGTAGTAGCTCTACTAGTCCAGATGCTTCGGATGGCTTGCCCCCGGAAAGGTCCTGCCAGCAAATCAAGATCTAAATTTGGTTTACTTTTTATGTTGGACAATACGAAAAACGTACAGCTGAAGAGGTTGGCTTCTGACTGATGCCGATTGCCGATACTCCAGTGGAGACTTTCGCGCGAAGAAACTCTAAGGATGATGCGTTCGCCGAGGAGGAGCTGAGTAGTTTGAACGAGCTCTCATCTTGGTGCAACCCGCGGCGCAGATGAATGCTTTATGAAGGCTGCTTTTGCGATTTTACTCACCTGCGGCATCCGAGCACACATCATTCAAAAGAACTTGGTAGCGTTCTTCTCGGAGAAAGGCCTGCCCTCGTTGAGTTTTTGAATCCAGACTTCATGCAGTAGAGCATCGAAAATGTGGACACGCACTTATACTCCTCTGCTTTCCTGTAGGCAACGAACTCGCGCGTTCCAGAGTTCACAGTCACCGCTCACAATCTCAGATTTTGCAGATTTCGCAGAGAGGCGAGTTACAATGTCCCGTGCAACCCACGCAAATGTGTGCAAAGAAATGCAAACAAACAGTCATCCCTCCAATCCCTCCTATGCAGATACTGCACTCTGCCAAAAATGGACTTATTGTATGCGCCTAAATAAATTAGTATGGGACTTGGCACACACCTCGTACGATCGTAATGAATTCGTAAGTACGAGTACCTCACACAGTAATACTTGTACTAATTCGGCATCCTATCATGGAGGCTATCCATACACTAGTGAGTGTGTCTGTCCAATAGAGCATCTGCGCACATCTGCGCTCGTCCAGACAAGGCTGATGCTTTTGTTTAAGATATTCTTTAGAAATTCTATATTCTAAAATCTGAGCTCTGGTGTTATGGTGTTATGGAACACATCGACAGAGGAAGGAGACAGAAAATAGGGACTCGGAAAAGTGGACTCTGTGCCGGGCCTACTGGGTCATGGATTTTTAATTACTGGGTCACACGTGCTGGGTCATGGATCTTTATTTACGGTTGATGAAAGGGAAGCAGCGACATCGGAGAGTGCGTGCATGATCTTCTTCTAAGTTATGCTGAAAAGTAGCGCTCGAGTATAGTCCAAGAATGTTGGACGAGGGAAGTTCTGTCGCTCAGCCATGCTCAGCCCACGCAACTGTTATGGCATGTTCTCACTGGGCAAGGTAGCCAAGGTAGCAAGATGGGCGCCTTGACTTGAGCAGTCGCCGAAGGAGCGGTAGTCGAGGAATATACAAGACCGAACCGGCGAGCGAGTATTTTGGGAAGAGCGAGTGCGGCGAGGAGAGATGAGCGACGGCAGCGACACCGACGATGAGTGGATCCGCGTTGATCACACCGCCTTCGAGCTTTTGCGGTTGGACGCCGGTAGCCAGGAAATTGACGACACGACTGTTACCAGGGCTTTTGAGGCGGCCGAAGAGCGCGCATCCGACGACGATGACGAGCTTCGGCGCATCCGTGAAGCTTATGAAACACTTCGCACCGAGGCCCGCAGGAATGGATACCGGCTGGCACTGGAGCTTGCGTCCGGACGGAGTAGATCGACCTCATCCAGTTCGTCGTCATCATCAGGTGCTGCTCCTGATCTGGTGGACGACGCGTCGATGGACGATTCGAAGGCATCTGAAGCTGAAGAAGAACCAATGCAAAGGCACGGCGGGTTGGCAGAAGTCCTTTTCAGCAGAGATGCTCCGTACGGTCGCTTGTTGAACGCCGTCTACAAAGTCCGTGGCGACTTTACTCTGCAACTGCCGCAAATCGTCGTTTGTGGCATGGAGAGCGAAGGGAAATCCAGCACCCTCGAACGCATTGCCATGAGGAATGTGTTCCCACGTGACAGTCAGTTTTGCACGCGACTGCCGATTCGGCTTATGCTGCGATGTAACAAACACCAAAACAAAGTCACCATTCGATTGAAAAACACCGAAACCAACGCTGTCGTTAAAGAGTCCGAGCCGTACTTCTGCGAGACGGGTAATCAAATGGACGAACCGTTTGCCACACAAGTATCCACCATCATCCAGAACTTCATCTTGGAGCAGCATCCGGATGACACTGGCAACACTGTCATCATTGATCACGAGGTGCAGGTGGAGATTTGCGCGCCGTCCGTCCCAACCATCGATCTGGTCGATCTCCCAGGGATCGTCGCTGCACCAGCAGATGCCAAGCGAGACACCGAGGAGCTCACGCGGAAGATGCTCCAAGTCCCTCATACTTTGGTGCTGGCAGTGGTTTCCGGGACCGCTCGTCGGATCCGAAGCAATGGTATCTGGCCGTTCCTTCTTGATGCGGGAAATCCAGTCGTGGTGGCGTTGACAATGGTGGATGAGCCTGGTGGAGACCGTGATTTATTCAACCGCATCAGAATGGAAGGCAATGACATTCCGGATGATATAAAGATTGCCTCTATTATCCCACTGGTGAATCGCGATTCGAATGATGGGGCTTCTGATAATCGTTCCCTCACACACTCAATCACTCGTGAGCGCCAAGTCTTGCAGGCTAAATGCGAGCAGCATGGTGTCGAATTTGATGAAGCTGAGCATGGGTTGATTGGTCTACTCGGGTCTTGTAATGAGATGCTTACGCGGTACATGCGCGAGACTTGGGTGAAGAATGAGCTCGAGCGTGCACAAGTCGAACTTCAGGGTCTGTTTACGCAGATCTGGGACCTTGGGGCTCGGCCAGATTGCGTGGCAGTGGACGATGTCCATCGAGAGGTCATGAGTGGGTTTGACAAATTGTACAGCGTGTCGACAGTCACTTGGCTCCATGACTTTGATGAAATGGTCGACTTGGAAGAGGGCATTATTGTCGAGCAAGAAGAAATTGATCTCCCGTTGGTCAAGCGCATGGAAATGGCTTGGAAAATCATCGATGAGATGGACACGCACATTGCTCAGGTGATCGAATCTGCCTGGGCCATCGTGCGCTCGCGATTCATGCTCAACGTGATCGAATCGTCCGGATTGCCCTTGAAAATTTCCCGCTTTGCATGGCTGAACGACACCCTCGAGACTGCTATTGACATGTATTTTCAGCGGGAAAAAGGCGCTGTCACCAAGGCATTAAAAGACAGGTTCTCCGAGATCGTCACTCAATCAATGATGAGTGATTCGGACCGGGTTGCTCCAATCGAGTTTGCCAAGACATTGAAGAGAGAAGCTGGGAAGGCCATCTTGAATGGGACTGTCTCCCAGCCGCGTTTTGTCAAGGAAATTCTTGAGGCTGCGAAGAGCTGCTCCAACCTCGAGGAAACTGAGTCTGTTGCTCGGTCGAGGCATGCGTTGGAGGAGAAGGTCGAGGCGGTGTATTCTGCAAAAGATGCGCTCTTGGAGTTGTGCACGGCTACCGGTGCTGATGAATCCACCGAAATTGACACTGGACGGCTTTTTGAGGAAGCAAGGTGTTTTATTACGGGAGGGGATCGTGCTCAAGATTTCGTGGACGTAGTGGAACTGTTGAATTTTGCTCCTGACCACCTTCGCAAAGAACTTGGGCTAGAGGTGAACGAGTCAGACTCAAACTATAACGTGGATGGGTATTGATGTGACGAAACGTCAAAGACCGCATCGTTGCGGCCATTCAAGTTCATCCTCTGAATACAAAAGCTCAAAAATTCGCGAAAGTCATCCTGGAAAAGCTGAGATCTTCCATCCTTGCGTCCACATCCCGGTTTCCTCGTCTGTCAATCAAGTACGGAATATGCGCGGGAATTCTTCAAATGAAGAAATCGTCCAACTGTGAGTACGCCTGACTTAAGCACAGCGCTTTTCAAGAGCGTATGCAGCGAGCAAGCCCGAAATTTGCACGGTAAAGCCGGCCAAATGCCCATTTTGGCTTTTTAAAAACGTTACAGTGTAAAAAAGAAAACAAAATATAGAGAATGGAAAAAAAGATGGCTGTCCTTCAGTTTCAAATTTGCATCGAGACTTGTCAATCGCAATTTTTACTGCGAAAGCTCAACAAGTTTGGAGTGGGTGTTAGAGGTAGGCCAGCTTGAGAATGGCCTGGAACAGCTCTGAAAAGGCGGTCAAAGTCAGCGGAGCACCTGCTTCCAAGCCCAGCTCACTCAGGGCCTCGCTGATGTCGCCCTCGGTAGGTTTCTCTATCCCGAGCTCTGCCGTCAGCTTGTCCGTGACGGCTTCGAATTTCTCGTCGCCTGACTGCACCGTCGCTTCGGCAGAACCAGCAGAGCTGATAAAGAGTGGCAGCACCGTTTCCCGCATCTTTTCCAAATCATTGCCACACAGCGTGATGAGATCGTCTGCTCCAGGACCATCCGCGTCCTCGAGGCCAAGATCTTCTCCGTTGCTCTCGGTGAATCGATTCAATCGATCCTGACACACAGACAATGATTCTTGAGTTGCTTGTGTGCTAGGGTTGTCCTCGCCAAACACCTTGCTACGAATTTGCAAAGCTTCTTCAAAGCTCGTCTGGGCCTGGACGAGCGCTTTGTGAAGCGCTGCAAGGTTCTCATCTAGATCCCGCTCTGCATCTCCTCGGTCCGCAGCAGACAGTTTGGCGTTCTCGGACGCCTCCTTGTTCTCGTTGGCCAGATGGGCTTCTCGACTTGCCAGGTCGAAAAAGAGTGTTCCCAAGTTCTGCAAAGCCGTAGCCAATTCGGGATGTTCCTCGCCAACTTTTACGCGGTAGATCTCGCACGCATCCTCGTAATGCCTTTGGGCTTGCTCGAAATGTTCTCCCTCCTCCTTACCATCTCCTCGCCTACTCGCGGCTGCTGCTAACTCTTGCCTTACTGAACCAATGTTGGAGCAAGTTGCTGCGTATGCCGGATGGTCAGCGCCAAGCACAATTGCTTGGATGTCTTTGGCCTTTGTGTGAAACTTAAGAGCAAGAGCATAATCCTTGAGAAATGAATAAACCAACCCCGTGTTGTTTGCCGCTGCCGCTACATCGGAATGGCAAATTCCCAGGGCCGCTTCCAAATTCTTTGCGCCTTCAGTTACGAGTTTCAGCGCAGCCTCACCGGCATCGCTCGACTTGTTGTCTTTCAGCAAGAGCATCCCCATGTCTATCTGCGAGCGTGCGACAGAAGGATGAGTCGGGCCAAAAGTCTTAACTCGAATGTCCAGGCTTCGCTGATACCATTTCGTAGCCTCTTCAAACTTGCCGAGCTCTTCAAATAAAAGGCCCATGGCACGGGCAGTTTGCGCCACATCACGATGGTGTTCCCCGCAGAGGTTCTCTTTGATTGCCAACGACTGCCTGTACATGTCTTCGGCCTCACTATAGTTTCCGGTTTTCATGTACAACATCGCCAGGTTATCATAACCCATCGCAATCTGTCTGGTGTTCTCACCGTACAGGGCCTTGTCTACTTCGAGAGCCCTTTTCTTGAGATTCATGGAGATGTCATACTTGCAGAATACGCGCTCATAAACGTCCGCAAGCTCGCTGCACGATATGGAGATCTTGTCGTGAATCTTTCCGTACAACGCCGTGTTGAAGGAGATCTCGTCCTGCCGTACAGTGACTGCGCCATCATACATACTCAAGAGAACGAGCAGGGATGCTACGCAGTCCATCACGATCGCCGCGTTTTCCACTCTCGTTCTCAGCTCGGTTTCGGTTCCGCCTTGCAACACTGCGAGGTCTTTAAGCTCGATGCCTTTCTTCACTTCAAGCGCCACCGCCAAGAGATAATTCTCAACCTTGTTAATCGGGCGATGAGTCTCTGGATCTACGAGAGCCTCTGCTTCTTCGGTAGAGAGGCTGGCACACTTTTCGGTCCAATGAGCTTCGATGTCCCTCCAATAGTTCACTAACTCGTACTTTTTCGACTCGTCCGAAAGCATGATTTGAAGAACATTTTGTTGGCACAAATAATTGGCCAAGCGAGTCAAGTGGCCCGACATTGCCAAATGGTATGGATATTCCCGCAGCTGCCTGCTAAATCTAGCCTCATAATCTTCCTTGGTAAGATTTTCCGCCTCCGTCAAAGACGCAAAATAGTCCGCCAAACGAAAATGAATAGCTTGATTCGCTTTGACCAAGTCTGCGCCCAAAATAGCGGACACTGCTTCCTTTGCCGCGTCGTGGAAAAGACGAAGGAATCCGGAAGTCGAGCTCAGTTGCTCGCGGATACCAAAGAGTAGCTGCGTTAAAAGTCTCACCTGTGCGTCGCTCTCCACACTAAATTCTTTGAGGTTCGTGCCCGCTAGCCAGGTGTCGCCATCTTGTGGTGGCGCTGGTATCTTGCGCGACAAGGCTTCCCGAAGCTCCTGGTCGCTGATTCCATCGCGACAGCGTAAAATAATTCCGAGTGCCCACACCGTGATGTCCTCGGAGCACTCTTGAGCCATGCGCCCCATGACGAGCTTGTACAGCTGTGGATTTGTCCTCGCCTCGAGAAGCTTGGACAAGTGCTTGGTGAGCTCAAAAAAGTTGCCAAACAGACGTGCTTCGTCCAGTAATGTCCGAAGGAACAGAGGATTCTGAGCAGCTTCAACTTTGAGTACCATGCCGATTTGCTCCTCGTCGAGCTTCTTTGCGTGCTCGGCTAGGTAGCTTACGATCACCTTTCTCTGCTCGCTTTGTTCCAGTTCAGAGATGGTTGCTGTCTCCCACTTGCGGTCCTTCCAATATTTCAAGGCTATTGCGTCCAATCCATCAGAAGGGTTTCGACGCTTGAAGAAGAGTTGCGTGGAGCTTAAGATAGCCTCAGACTCTCTCTTTGTGGCGTCAAGGTCTTTCGAGAACGACGAATTGCTCGCCTGGTCCTTAATGGAACACAGAAAGGGCAGCCCTTGCACGCGAGGAAGCCAAAACAACGTCCGAGCGTTCCCTTTGTCTTCAAGCTGATCTAGTCCATCGAGCACCAACACGATGGGGCTACCAGACTCTGCGGATTTCGTTCTAGCTGCCACAAGAATGTCCGGAAGTATTTCCACAACCTTTTCGTCGTCGAGCATCAACACCTTTTCTGCAAGGAGTTGGTAGTCGTTCAGTGGTACATACTCCTTCCCGTCTTTGTCGGCTAATAATTGCTGCATTTTTTCCCACTTTTGAACCTTCGCATCAATATCAGAAAACTCGCTCAAATCAATGCCGAGGTTGCTGCACAAGAAAAAAATGATCCTTCGGATGATGTGAATGTGATCTGCGCTCTCCGTGGTGCAACCAATGTAATGGGTGAATACTGCGGCGTCGGGATGCAACGCTTTGAACTGAGAAGCCCAGTTCGCTAACAGCGCTGATTTTCCCATTCCTGAAGGCCCAGTGATAGCCAGCGAGCGCTTGTCTTGCACAGCCTTTTCTATATTGTCAAACGCATTTCCGTTGGCAATGTACCCCATCCTCCTCGACGCGGCAAATGCCTCATGAGTGAGCGCTACAGCTTCCCAGTTGGTAAACTTGGACTCGTCCACCGGAAACTCTGCCTCAATTGCTTTGGCAAGATCCTTCACGAGCTGATCGGATAACTCCTTCACATTTGAGTACTTGCAAATAAACGACGGAAATTTTTCCTCAATCTCCTGCTTGAGACGGTCCTGTCCCTTCTTGGCGTGCTCCGACTCCGCTTCGTACGCAGGCTTGTCGATGTCGCTAATTTGATCTCCCATTTGCTGCTTGAACTCCTCGTGGTTGCGAAAATAGAAGGTTGTGAAGCCTGCCTGTGAAGGCTGCAATAGCGCCCCATGGAGCATTTCCAGCTCAGTCACCGATCTATCCCGAAACTGCTTTACCCAGGGATAAAGTTTTTCTCCCACGTCCATGGTGGTGTTGAGCAGCTCATCAGTCCTGCTGGGGTCCAGATGCCAGCCGTACCGCTCTCCGAGCATTCCTACAAAAAAAGGACGGCAGTCGTCGATCTCCTGAAGGCACAGTTTCACAACGGCACCACCGCTACTCTCCTCGCTGGTGACTCCCCAACGCAGGTCCACAAACACGATTGTCACCCCTCTAGCTTCTCCGAGTTTGCGCAACTGCGGCAAAGCATGGCGCATGAGGTAGTCTCTTTCCAAAGCGAAGTCTCGAAATGTGGACGACACGAACACACGCACCGTACGAGCCTGCATGAGCTTCTGTTTATTTCGTTTCAATGTCAACTGCGTGGACTCCTCGTGATCTTTCAACTCTTGCGACGCTCCAGTCTCCTCATGAAGTGGCTCCATGCTCTGCTCTGCTTTCGGAGCCAGAACCATCGGGCCTTTCATCTTAAACGAAGCCCCTGGCTTTTTAACATTCCCTTCCTCACCGCTCGAGTCAAGTCCTCGTGGCGGTTCAAGGGATATTGGCCCCTTCATCTTGAACGAAGCTCCGGGCTGTCGAGAGGGACCATTTTCCTCCCCGACCGCGTCCAGAGAGGGCTTCATAGGTTCGAGCAACACTGGGCCCTTCATCTTGAACGAAGCCCCTGGCTGACGAATCGGCTGTTCCTCTCCAACCATATCCAACCTGGCTTTCATAGGTTCGAGCACCAACGGGCCTTTCATCTTGAACGACGCCCCTGGGGCACTTGCTCCTCCACCGCCGCGATCGTCCGCATGAGTGCTTTCCGCGGCACGAATTTCTTGCGTCGGAGCGACTTGATTTTTCTTGCTCGCAGCTCCTGCAGCTCCTGCTGTGGCCGAGGCATCGGTTTTGGCGCCAGGCTCGTTTGCCACGCGAGGTTTGCTGGAGCACGAGCCCATCTTCCTGTTACCACTTGCCAGTTGCCAGTTGTCAGTGTCGCTTGCCTCATGCGTCTGCGGATGTCAGTCTCGCGGATGCAGGCGGGCGAAGAAAGACCGAGCTTTTGTTTCGTTCGAGACCTCCGGGCAACCGCTAACTACATACTTTGATACTCTGCAATGGAAGGGAAGGGGGGTTGAAGAGCTCTCGGCAGAGCTGGAATGGTCCATAATGTAATGCTAGCAGATGGAAGAATGGGAAGATTGAAGATGGAACGTGGCGAGAAACGAAAAATGGACGTAGGCCCTTCGAATTTGAATTTGAGAAACTCTTTCGAACCCCAAAAACCTTTTTCGACGAGTTGCATGGTCCGCGTTGTCCGCATTGTCTCGCTCCACTCACTCCGAGTCACTGCTCCAATAGCGATATCCGAGTCCGAGTCTTCAATGACCCAAACGGCTAGTGAATCATTCCTTCGTTCTCCCAATTGGGTTCCGCATCTACCACCTCGTTCGGCTCTTAAGAATCAACCTAGCAATCTATTAGCCGAGACTGCTATGTGAGGTACGTAAAAAGGTATGCGAGACTATTTTGTTGTGAGAGTTTTGGTTGTGAGGTGCGTTCCGAGTTTGTGTGCAACGTGTCCTCGCGTACCCAGTATATATTAATAGAAAAATTAGGGGGGATTACAGCAAGCAGAATCGTGGGAATATCGTACGTTGGCCGCGGGAAGAAGAGAAGAGGAGGTGTGTGTGAGTCCTATTCACTGCAAAGTATGGAGATAGATGCGAAGACATTGGGCGGACTGAGTGATTTTGGGGCTGGCTTCAAGTCAAGTTTGGCAATTTTTCCCTTTCTTTTTGGATAGCGTGGACTGACTTTGTGAGATTTGCACGGCTCATAGACGAGAGAGTGGACAGAAAGGGAAGTGAATTGAAGTAAAGTGAAGTTAGGGCTTTGGGAACGTCAAGTCGGCGCGGGTGGGAAAGTTGCTGGGAGTAAGGAAGGTTTTTTGGTTGTTTCAAGGAGAAAATGGGCCGAGTGGTTTTGCTGGTTCGGCATGGGGAGACGAATGGAAACCGTAAGAAGATCCTTCAGGTGCCCGAATTGCCGCTGAATGAGAATGGGATGAGCCAGGCAGCCAAGGCTGGCAAGAGGATTGCTGCGCAGTACAAGGTGCACAAGATTTTGTGCAGTGATCTGCAGCGGACGAAGGACACTGCAGGTCAGATTGCGAAGGAGACGAATGCTCCCATAGATTACAATGTGCTGTTGCAGGAAAGAAACTTCGGAGACCTGCGTGGCCAGGCGTTTAAGGATGTGATGGCCAAGGGCATTCATCCGTTTGAAAAGGACTACTCCCCGCCGAACGGGGAGTCCATGATTGTCTTCGAGGAGCGCACCGACCTCGCGTGGGAACTCGTGGTGCGCGAAGCGCAAACGGTGCCTGAAGGTGAAGTGTTGGCTGTCGTAACGCACGGGTTAGTTTTGAACAATTTCGTGAAGAAGAACGTGCAAATCTCCGAGGAAGATGCCGCAACTCAATTGCTCGCGTTCAAGAATACCAGCATCACTGCTGTTGAGTTATCCTCCGAATCCGGCCCTCACCCTGTCTTCAACGGAGTCTACAATGACGACAGTCATCTCACTGCTGACGATCGTGATCCAGATTTCGCTTCTATACTTGCGCGCGTGTAAAATTCTCGACTATTCCGTCTCACCTCGCCTCGCCCGAATCTGTGGGCGAGAGGAGCGCTGCAGCGGCTACTCGCTCGGAAAGCTTTCAGTGTCCTACACATACATTTTAATTAAATCAAAGTACAGTATCTTGACGATCGCCCAACTCAGCCCGTCTAGCTACCTATTCCTCGGATCCTTCGTTCTCGGCGCCAATGATGCGATCTTGACAACAGCGAACGAGAACCCTTTCAAGGCACTTGCCTGAATTCTGCAAACCGACTCACCAGTATACTGCTTACGACGCACGGAAAAGAGGCGCAATGCAAATCAGCAGAGAGAAACCTCGAACCCGTCACCGCTTGAGCTTCTGACGACCTCCCGCGATACTCTCGCATTGCATTCACATATCCATCCACTCACTATTACTTGCACGAGCTATCGTCGCTCATCCTGTCATGATAATCATGATGATGATATAATTTCAAGTTATCCATACTTGCAACGTCTCTGCTCTCTCACCCTCGACCGTGGAGACTGTGGTGACAGTGGTGACAGTGGCGGACAAAAAATGGCGGAGGTAGTCAACCTTCGGCGCCTGTCGCGCAGCTGCGAGCGTCTCCTGCACGGGCCGCCGTCTCCCTCGGTCGTCTCGGGCGGCCATGGATCGGCATTCGGCGCAGAAAGTGAACCTGCTGCCTCAACAGCGGCTGTGGCGAACGCAGCGCGCTTCCGGGCGTACTGCAAAGCGTTCCGCGAGCTGCTGGAGCGCGTGGAGCGCTCCAAGCACGACGGCGCCGCCGGGTATGACGTGGAGGACGACGAAATTCTCGTGCTGAAGAAGAAGGCAGCGCTGTTCGAGCGACACTTGCAAGACTTGGACGGCTTTCGCGACACCAGTGCGCCGCGAAGCGCCTCTGTAGCAGCCGCTCAGCAGCCGCGGAGCAATGATGAGGAGCAGAAGGAGCAGAAGGAGCAGGTTGCAATGGCGCAGGTGAATGGGCCCGATGGCGCCGGGGAAGCCGCTGAACGGGAGGGTGAAAGGACCGTGGACTGGGGCATGCTGGACGAGAAGGAAGAGCTGTTCGGGACGCAGCAGGGAAGGAGCCTGTCGGAGATGGTGCAGTCGTCGAGCTACGGGGCAAAGGCTATGGCGAACCAGCTGGAGCAAATGCGCAAGGAGAAGGAGAACCTGGAAGCGGATGTCTCTGATCTCGTCGGCCAGTTGCGACGGAGGGTGCTGAATGCGAACGAGGCAGTGCGCAGCGACAATGTTAGAATTGATAGAGTAAACGAGAAACTCGACGCAAACCTGAGTTATATCGACAAGATGTCGTCTCAGCTCAACATCACGTTGTCCTCCAGCACATACAATTGTAAGCTCTGTACACTAGGCGTCGGTATCGTTTTGGCGCTCTGGATTCTGGCGTACCTTGTCATGCGCATCTTCCCAAAGGTCAAAACATGATTCGTTTCTACTTCACTTCGCTTTCTTGTTTTTCTCCGTCCTACTATCAAGCAAAAAGAGTACGTGGACAACGTGTCCTTCAAGTTACTCCACTCCCGGCAGACAAGTTCTTTATGAGAAAACCTGCACGCGAAAGAGAGCCGAGAGAGAGAGAGAGAGAGAGAGAGGAGTGTGTATGTCAGTCTTTTTTTCGATGTCCTGTTTCGTGTAGAGTAGTTAATTTAAAAGGAGAAGTACTGTCATCTGCTCGGGCTTCCTTTCATTCCCTAGCTGTTCTGGATTGGAAAACCGAGGAGGATAGAATCGTCCAAATATGGTGTATGTAACAAATACCGACGATGCGGCGAGCTGAGTGCCTAGCGCTTAGCCTTCTTGTGCTTCTTCTTCTTGTTGTTTTGGCGTGCGAGAGCATTGGCAGGCAATGGACGCTTGGCCGAGATTTCGGGATCTTGGAGACCGTCTGCCTGAGCTTTTGCTGCATCAAGTCGAGATTGCTGCTCCATCTGCCGCTTTTTGGTAAAGCCCGTCGGCGGGATGTTTTCTTTCTCAAGATCAAGGCCAAGAGCAACCGCTTCCAAGGTAAGGGCACGAGCGCGGCCAAGGCGACCGTTGAGTGATTTTCTTCTCTGCTCGTCGAAATCCTTTTCAAAATCAGACTGCTGTTTTTGAAGGTCTTGCAGCTTCCTTTTGGTGGCCACTCGACACTCTTGAAGCTGTTTCTGCAGCACGGCCTGCATTTTCAGTCCGTTTGCGATTAGCTGAAGATTCTCCCGGACGGAGGCTGGTAGGTTTTCCTTTCTGACGGATAATGATTTGCAAGGTGATAGACCCAGATCTGCCTGCGTTACCTGTTGCTCGGGAAGATCTCGAGTATCTTCAGCTTGCTTGGTGAATTCCTGAGCTACTGCTTGAGATGGCTGCTCGTCTTCGTCGTGAGTTGGCTGTGGCTTGATCTGCAGAGACGGCTCGAAACCTGGCTGTGGTGAGGCAAGTTCTTCATCGTTTTTGGCAAGTTCTTCACAACCTTCTTTGACGATGTCCACGTCTGCATTGGACTCGTCGAGTTCCATCTTCGACACGGACTCTCGTTCAATACTGATTTCAACATTCTTAGAGGCAGCCTGCACATTGACAGAATCTTCAGTGCAGCCTTCAGAGCACGCTTGTTCGTCTGGACAAAGGCTATTAGACGGCACAGTTTGTTCTCTGCCAGAAGAAAGGGCTTCGACAACACCCTCCTTGTCAGTATCTGTAGACATCTCTGGGCTGGGGGTCGCTTCGTCAGCGCTTTGAACTGCTTCAGGAGGATCCTCTCTGGGTTTTGACCCCGGAAGTTTCGCGCTTCTTCCTTGCAAGAGCTCTTCAAGAACATTTTGACGTCGCTCCTTTTCTGCTATTCTTTGTTGATGGAGCGTGCATGCGGCCACAGCCGCACCGAAAGCCTGCCCTCTAAATTCCTCTACCTCCCTCTCCCCCTCCAGCTGCAGAGCCTTTTTCGCTGTCGCCCTGGCTACTGCTCTAAAGCTGGATTTGTGAAGAGCGACTTGCGTAGCTTGTCTGTTTGCGAGACCTCTGCAGGATTCCAGCTTTGCCTTCTCCTCAGCAGCTCTCTGATCCCTAGCGATCCTCTCGTTCGCTGCCACGGCCGCTTCTTGTGCAGCCAGAACGCCCAGTCGCTTGAGCTTGACCCTTTCAAGCGACAGAGCAGCCTGCTGAGCGGTATTGGACTGAGCAGAAGCCGAGCTCTGTGCGGACCCCCTCGATGCAGAGGAAACATGGGAGTCGCGGGAGACTGAAGAAAATCCGGAAGCCGCAGACGCTAGGGAAGAGAAAGAAGACGCCGAGGATCTAGGACCGGATTTTATAGATGGCGCGAAAGACGCACGGCTAGTCTTTTTAGCAAAGCCTTTACTTTTGGCGGCTTTCCCGTCAGGGGCGGCTGCGGTTTTCATCTTCTTCTTGCCGGTGCAGTGTGCATGGGACAGATTTTCCTTGTTCACGGTGCGCTCCGAGAGGCCGGTCCTTGCCGAAGCCACCGATTCTTGATCGCCATCCGACATGTCAGCCGCCTTTCTTTTCCTTCCGTCCCCTTCGTCAATGAGCTCCTTGAGCGCATCTACGATTTCAAAGCTCTTCATGTTGGCTTTCACGCCATACTTTTTCGCAAGCGCTTGCAGATCTCGCCGATTAAGTCCCTCGAGGTTCTCTTCCAGGAGCTCAAACTCCAGCTGCACGTTGCTGCTCTTACGCTCCTGTCCATTCTGGTCGCAAAAGACTTTGAACGGCGCCATCTTCCTTTCTTCCTTCCGCCGCGAATCGCCCAGCTTCGACTTTTTATAAACGAAAGCGGCTGCAGAATGTCAAACCCAGCCGCCAATCCCCCGATACCGTTCTTCTGCCTTGCCAAATTGCCACTCTGCTTTCACAATCTCCCAGCCGCTCTGGAACCCGTCGCCAAACTCGCGCACCTTTGCAGATCTCCCAGTTCCTGCACCTTGTCGCCGGATCTCCAGGTCTCCAGATCTCCAGATCTCCGGTTCTCCAGCGTCCCAGGCTCCCGCGGACCCTCCCGTGGCGCACTTTAACCGGGACAGTTGAGAATCCCAAAATATCGGAACAACCTATTTATCCGAGGGTGCGCGACAGCAGAGGTGTCCCCGCACTTTCTTCTCTTTCTCTCTCTCTGTCTCTCTCTCTCTGTCTTTGCAATTCTTTCCTTCCGGCCAAGTGTGAAAATCACAACTTGAACCCGATTGTTAGGGTAATTGATAGGACGGACTATAGGAGAGACAACTGGCGCAGGGCTGGTAGATGGGCAGTAGGAGGCGTTTGAACGCGACCTAACTACCGCGACACAAGGCACCCTCCCGACCCAAGTGGGGCGGTGAGGAACAGAGAGAAGCAAGGCTTGTTCCTTATGGATGGAGAGTCTCTAAACCGTGGTAGTTCATAGATACTATAGTAGTTTGTATCATCGTCATAATCGATCCTTACCGGTATCGTCGTTATCGTCACAAGAGAATGGAGATTTTGGCTATTCTGGCAACGCGAGTATGGAGTGCAACAAAAGAAGGAGCAAATCGTTTAGAAGGCTCTGTCCATCGGGCCCCGCCGAGATGCCGAGATGTGCATTCAGACAAGGATGAAAAAGAAAAAGTATTGAGTTGAACTTCCTTGTAGTTTTTAAAAAAAAAGTCTTTTCGCCAACACGTTCTCTCAGATGCGAGAATTAAAGCAGCACCAAATTGCAACTGGCAATAAAGCGCAAGGCAAGCAAGCCAGGGAGGGACTGAGAAGAAGAAAATTCAGAAAAGGAAAATATAGGGATAGAAGAAGAACGAGCTAAGTTTATTTCTTCCCTGCGATTCCGACAGTACGTCCGCGGCGGCCAGTGGTCTTTGTGTGCTGACCGCGAACCTTGATACCCCAGTAGTGCCTGAGACCACGGTGGTTGCGCATCTTCTTGAGAGTCTCGATGTCTTCTCTGAGTTTCTGCTCGAGGCCGTTAGCAAACACCTGAGAGTACTTGCCGGTCCTCTTGTCCTTCTGCCTGTTAAGGAACCACTGTGGGATACGGAAGTGGAGTGGGGACTGGATGATTGCTACAAGACGCTCGATCTCATCCTGGATTCGAGTTCAATTTGTTTGCGTGCGCGTTGAAACCAGTGTTAGAGCTCATCCAAACATCACCTCATTTCTGTCATTCACAAAGGCCGCGTTTGAAATACTTACAGGCTTAAGCTCACCAGCGCGCTTGTTAAGGTCAACCTCTGCCTTCTTGCAGATGATGTTGGCGAAACGGCGGCCAATACCCTTGATGGCGGTCAAGGCGTACATAACCTTGTTGCGTCCATCGACGTTCGTATTCAAGATACGAAGAATGTGCTGGAAATCGGATCCCTGGATAAGAGCCTGTTGTCACAATCACCACCAAACTGTCAGCGAGCCATCCCACACCGTCTCATTCTCATTCTCATCCTCAATCTCCACTAAACTATCCCCCGCCCCGCACGCAACAATAGCTGCCATCCCCACACATTCCCATCCCATGCATCCCGACTTTTTATAACGCGGGCAGCCCGCAGCGACCCGCCACGGGCGCAACCGGGCCAACCAGATCGACCGCAGCTCATCTCTCCCGCATCACCGCTCTCCCCTTCGCCCGCGCCAACTTACGCTCATGGTGGCTGTCCTGTCTTCGCTCTGCCTGACTACCTGCCTGTCTCTCCTCCTCTCTCTTTCTTCCTGTCTCTCTCTCTTTTCTCACTCTCTCTCTCTCTCTCTCTCACTGGTTCACTCGTTCTCCCTATGTAGCCCCTACGCCCCACTCGCTCACCAGCCGCCAGTGGCCGCACGCTAGGAGTGCCGCCCCTCGAGTTCTCTCTCTCTCCACCAGAGCTTTTGGTTGCTTTTGGGTGGCCACTGATTTCCGCACACAGCGTCTGTCGAGGGGGGTTGGCGAGGACTTGGGCGCTCTTACATCTGGGGGAGCCTCTCAGCCGTACCTGGGCAAGCTACCCTGACCGAGAAGACCTACCCTAGGTTAGGGTAGGGGTGTACGGGAGGGTGCCTTGCGGAATGGGTTCTTCGGAGGGGAACCGGGTGGCGCCGGGCTGGCTGGTTCTCCAGGGGTGAGGGAGGTGGTGCGGAGAGGGGGAGTGCAAGAGTGTAAGGTGCGACGACGTGTTCTGAAATAGATCATTGTTCCTTGTGGGTGGTAGGTATATTTTAAATTTTAAATGATTTATTTATGGGATGAAAGTAGGCGCCAAAAGTTGAATTCGATAAAATGTTCTCGTCGCGCGAGTTTGCAGGGAACGAAGAAAAAGAAAAAACATAAATCCACATTCCAGAATTCAACAAGTTGACAGGTCAATAACATAAATAGTATACAGACAGTACTAAAACCACCCAGCCGCCACTTAGCCTGGCTCTTAGTTGCACACATATCCAGAAGGTCCCGTATTCATATTTGCCGTCTGCAATAAAGTGCAGCTATAGAATACTAGTAGGGGTTCGTGTCACATTTGACCGTTCATCCTTTTCATCCCCACCGGACTTTTGCACTCCCGGCCAGAAAAGCCCAGAACACAAAGCTTACCCGGACCATACCCATTCTAGTACGTGAAGCCCCTGGTCGCAACCTTCGCACGACTATCTAATCCCCTGGGTCCCCTTGTCCGCACCCTTCCTCCTGAATCCTCGCTTCCAGAATGCACGTCTATCCCTTTTCTAACGGATACTCTAATCCCACACCTACCCTCCCCATAGCCAGCCCTATCAGCCAGATGCACTCCACATTCCCTCGGATACACCAACCGCTATGACTCGCCTAGTCACTCCTAGATACCGACTGCATAGCCCCATCTATTCCACCCATACCCTCGCGGCCCGACACTACTGCCAGCTTACTACCTCTTACGACTAGCATCGCTGCGACGCACCTCACACACCCGGTAGTCCTCCCCTACCACCAATCCCCTAGCGAATCCACATCTCATCCCTACCACAAACCCATAGTCCCACCGGTCGGTGCTAGCGCTGAGGACTACACAATCCCATATACCACCCAGTAGGAGCGCTGCGCAATAGAACTCTATGTGCGAGCGCATTTGTCGTTTTCAAACAAGTCGAACTTGAACGACAGTCCCCGAACGTACAAGTAGTGTCCAGTCCGCGCGCACCCCCGTGAGTGTCCTCGCACAGCAGCCAGCAGCCAGCAGCCAGCAGCCAGGAGTAGTGTAAAGCGTAAGTATACAGTAAGGAGAGAAGATGGCCCGCAAGAGAGGAGGCGCCAGCAGCGCACCTTCGTCGGGAGGCGCCGCGAGCGGACTGTTCGGACGCAAAGCAGCTCCAGCACCGTCCGCGCGCGCGGCCCCTGCGCCTGCGGTGCGCGCACCCCCTCCTGCCGCCCCGCAGCAGCAGCAGCACCACCACCAGGCGCCACCCCCACCAGCGGCAGCGCCGATGCACAGCAGCGCGCCAGCGCCGAGCGGCGGCGGCGGCATGATGGCCGGGCTGGGAGGCATGATGGCGCAGGGAGTGGCGCTGGGCGCGGGAAGCGCGGTCGGGCACAAGATGGTGGACGGCGTGAGCGGATGGTTTAGCGGAAGCGGAGAAGCGGCTGCGCCCGCGGCGGCGGCGGCGGCGCCTCAGCAGGTGCCGCAGTATCAGAGCATGTCAGCGCCGATCAAGGACGGCGATGCGTGCGCGGTGACGCAGAAGGATCTGTACCAATGCTTGCAGGAGCAGAACAACAACGCGGGTGCTTGCCAGTTTTACTTTGATGCGCTGAGACAGTGCCAGGAGAACACGTCGCTGTCGCAGTTCAACTAGATTCTGCCCCCTTCGAAGGGCCGGCCTCTGTTTACAACCTACCTGCTTTTCTATCTATGTCACCTCCGTCTCTGGATGTGAATGTCTACGTATTGATCAAGAACCATGCGGTGCTCGGCTTGACAACAACAAAAACAACAAATAGATACACTAGTCGCGGCGGATACTCTCTTCGTTTTCCTTCTTTCCTTTCGAAATCAAGCGTGGTTTTCTCTGTCTCTCTCTCTGTCGCGTGGCTCGCACCGCCGTGTCATCTCGCAGAGTATAGTGTCAAAAAAAACGCGCGTTGAAGATTTTGGGAGACTGTCGGAATATATATAACGTTTGGAGAGTGTGATTTCCATCCGCAGCTGGGATTAGTATCTTCCACTCGAGTACTCGTCGGAAGTATATATGATTTTAAAAAAAATCACCAAAAAAAAATTAATTTAGTATTCATGCGATTGGAATGATTGGTCGGATCCATCCATTTTTAAAATACGTTTGTTCGGTCGATCGCTTGCTTCCTTGCTCTCGAATCTCGTCGATTGACGCACACCCACTTCCTCTCAAAAAGTGTAATTTTGGATCTCCGTCAGCTCGGAAAAGTACTTGTTCAACTCTTTCTCCAGCTCGGCCTCCGTTTGGTCCTTGCGAAGGAACGTCGCCTGGTACGACCTCTTCCCGCCCCTGCTCGCAAGCTTGGCGAAATCCAATTTGTACTTTTGCTGCTGTGGTTTGGGGACCAGCCAGTTGTCTGCGCTGCTGACGCTAAAGTCCATGCAGTCCACCACCTGCGCGTCGCCGAGTTTGACCAACACGCACGCTTTGGAAGAATTCAGATTTAGCCTCCGCTTAGACTTGGACTGTGTCAGCTCTTGCTCCACAAAGTCCATATGCGGTGTGGAGCTCGTTTGCATGGCAGTGAGAAACAGCAGGTTAGGCGCACCATCGTAGAGCGGCACTTGGTGCAGACCGTTGCGCACAAAAGCGCCCTCCAGGGCCTGAAATACTGGCAACATTCCCCAGCTGTGGTCCACACACGTAAACGTCGTCTCCGTTTTCGTCTTCTTCACTCGGACCTCCTTGACATGCAAAATGATGACCAGTTTGGGATCAAACGGCGCGTCCTTAAAACAATGGAAGGACTCGTTGAAAAACGGCGCGGACGTAAGGCTGCTCCAATCGTGGTTCACGGTAAAGCCTACATCGTCGGTGAGCTTGGGGTCTCCGTAGAAAGCCGCTGGCGGACCCAGAGAGAAGATGACCTTGTAAATGCTCGATGAAGAACTCTTGAGATTCACCAGTCCTTCCACTGCCATTTTAAAGCCGGACTCCACGTTGTACTGTGCAGAGTGTGTGACCGTACTGATGCCATGCGGCCGCTCCAGTCGAGAAGCAATCCATGTCTGCAGCTCCTCGTCCTCCATGATGTCCACATGCTTGTCTTCGTCAACGTTCGGTCGCTTGGCCAGAACCGCCAACTCGCACATGAGCACATCCTCGCGCTCCTGTAGGTTTTCGTACAGTTTTCGCTCGCAATCGAGTGGAACACATCGACTGGAGTCATAGGACTGCAGAGACTCCTTTCTGCCTTTCTGCGCTGGAGTAAACACCTTGCCGTACTTTGGTGCTGGGATGATCAGACCGCGCTTCTCCCGCTCGCTCTCCTTGACGTCCTCGAGCTTCATGATATGAAGCCCATCTTTGCTCTTCTTTGCAGGGACTATACGAACCAGAATCGTGGAGCACGGTACCCGCTTTACGCCTGCAGAATCCAGCATGGTGTCTTTCAGCTCCAAACTCGTGTCGGGCTGTGCCTGGTAAAGGGGAAGCTGAAAAGCTCCAGTGTTTAGCGTGTACTCAGGCTGAGTCGACTTTTGCGGCTGTGAACCAGTTCCGTCTGCTTCGCAGAACACTCGCAATAGCGCGTACCCGATGACCAGAGCCCTTTGTGAGTGCCGGTCGATCGTGTCTACGCGAATCACTATCGTCGATGCCGGGTTCGCCACCTCCTCCCCGCGATACTCCGCACGTAGCTTAAAGACCGGGGAAAAACCGCTCTTTGTAATTTCGGCGACACGGAAATGGTCGGTTCCAATCAACTCGAAGCTTTGACTCATTACCTTCAGGTGTACCCCGGTAACGGTAGTGTAGTCGGGCAAGAACCGACACCCGTCGACGTATATGTCGTACCCATCGTCTCCACGAACGAAATGCTTGCTCTGGCGGCTCGGAGGCTGGTGAATGCGCTCGACCCAAGCATTGTTCTCGGTGTCTTTCTCAGCGGACGGATCGTCGGCATGCTCGCCTTCAGAGTCAGACCGCAGCGCCTCTTCGTCCTCCTCAAGAATAGACGAGACACGGCTTGCTGCGGACCCGCGCCTTTTGTGCGTACCGCTGACGCTTCCGGAAACACTCTTTGAGGCGACTGAAGCCTGCAAAATGCGAACCGAAAGTCTGGCATTTAGCCAATCCACCTTGTCTTCTATGAAAGGGAGCGCCACGGGACCATACGCCAGCTCCAAATCCAACTTTTCAGGGACAAGGTCCAGTGTCCCATCGTGGTCAAGCAGTGGCTTCGCGGCCCACCCGAGCAAGTTGAGATTTGAAGGCTCCTCCACGTCTTCGTCGGAGATCTCCTCGTCTCCCAGTTCGGGGGTCCTGGTATTCCTGGTGTTCGCGCGCGATACTCTTCGCAGTTTCTCGTACACCTTGAATAAAAGCACAGATGAGGAGGTAAATTCCAGCCCATCGAAAAAGGTAGAGTTTGTCGCTTCGTTTTTCCAGACTGCGTGACCGGAGCTCAAACGCACGTCGCGCGCATTTGACTCCCAAACGTGAATCCCATCTCGCAGTAAGGAATAATCAAATTTCTCCACAGACTCACTTTGCAACGAGAGAAGCAGCCTCCCGTCATCCTCCTGTTTTGCGTAAAATCGTTTCCCTGGGAGAACGGAGATCCGAACAGAAACAGGGTTGGCCGGTGACTCGTCGTCAAATGCAATTCTATCCACTGCGACAGATAGCCCACGCCTTACCGGGGGGGCGTTGTCTTTTCTTGGACGCTCAACTTTTAGGTGTGAGGCGCTGCTGACGACAGATCGAGCCATGGACCCCCGAGAGATGACAGACTCTGCAATTGACGCAATGTCCGAGGCATCGTCAGCCTGCTCGTCGGCTTCTTGCCGTATTCCCGCCGTGCTCTTCTCGTCCGTGGCCACACTCTCCGGTCCTTTTCTCTTGCGCTTCGTCGCTGCCTTCTTGGACTTGGTGTGGTTTTTCGTCGATGACACGCGCTTGGACTTCGAAGGTTGCTGAGCCATGAGGTCGGTGTACATGTGCTGAGTAATTCCTGGGTCAACTACAAAATCAGCGGCTCCGTCACTTTCGTCGGCATGGACTATCCGAAGAAAGAGACACATATCCTGATTTGAGGAGAAACTGGATGCATCACCTTTGCTCATGGCGCTGCTGAGTTTCGCCAGGTCTTGTATAGAAAAAGGGGGCTTTTGAACGTGAAGTTTAAATGCTCCGTCATTTAAGGCGACATCATGCCCGTCGGGCCGGAACAGATTAGCGACAGTCCATCCAATGCTTTGATACGCCATTCTCCCGGTTCCGTCTTCGCTGGCATGCTGAAGCTCAATGACCAAGTGAAAGTCTTGCACGGCAGGCACCTTCTGAAATTTTTTTCGCGCTGCGAAAATTGCCACCTGTTTCGTAGGTGATTCGCTCTCGGTCTCGCAAACAGGTAGCGCCTTTGGCGCCGTTTTCACCTGGTCGTTCTCATAAATGCAATAGACGACCCTTACGGCTGTGAATCTCTTTGGTATCCCTGTAATGTAGTCCACATAAAGCATTAGCCCCGTGTTGGAATCGTAAGTCTTACCGGGAACGGCCCCCCCGTTCCCGTTCCATTTCGTTTGAAGGCTCTCCTTCATCAGCATTCGGCGAAGTTTGGCGAGCTCGAGCCTCCTCTCTTGCTCGAGCCTCTTCTCCTCGAAATCGGCTTTCTTAAACTCCTCTCTCTTTTGCCTCTCGAGCTCTTCCTTGACGATTGCGAGTTGTTGAGTCTGCTTCATTTCCTCTATCTCTAGCTTCATCTTCCGCATCGTTTTGAGGTGCTCGACTTGCATCTGGTAAAGCTCCGTGTTCTTTGGGATCATTTCTAACGTCGAGAGCTCACTCAGAAAGCTTGAGTCAGCCGCTTGCATGGAGTTGGGACTACCGATGCCAACTCCACCGCTTTTGACATTGCCGCCTTGATTGGAACTGTCGCTTCCAATTGACCTGATCTTCCGGACCATCTCGTCCATGGCACGCTGAAATTGCCTTTGCTGTAAGTCCATGTCAAGGTTGCGCTGTCTGATTTCTAGCGCAAGGTTTTGGGACGGCAACGCCCGCGTTCGGCCGACGCGCGATGCCTGCAAGCCAATGTAGCCTTCATCAAAGAATGCGTTCTTGTGGTGGATGTTGTTGTCACCGCTTTCAAAAAATGCGCTGCGACCGTTCAGCAAACTTCCAACGTGGTCCTTTTCGTCATCATCCTTTTCAGAGTCGTCTGAGGCACTGTCGGTGGTGCTGCCTCCGCCGTTGCGGGTTTGGCTGCGTCTCCGCCTACGCCTCCTGTGCCTGCGCCCTCTTTGATGTTTCGGAGAGCGCTCGCCGCTGCTGGCCTTCATTTGCTTCAGCTCAAGCTTGCGGATGGTCTTCGCTTGGCGGTCCAACGCCTTTTGCTGCTGCTTGAGCTGGAATTCCACTACTGGACTTGTCGGACTGGGCAACGCCATGAAGGTCTGCGAGCCGAACGATGCCTGAGATTGCAAGGGGGCGATCAAAGTTTTGGCGCTCTTTGCAGCAAAGAGCGGTGCTGGCTGGGGTGAATAGTTGGTATAGAGTTGCGCCTCAAGGTCTTGTATTTCGCGCCACAATTCTGGGTTGTCGACGCCCATATTCATGTACTCCTCCTTCATGGCCTTGACCTCCGCCTCAAGCTCGGGGTGTTTGGTTCGCAACCGACTTTTGCCGTCGCGCGTGCGTCCGTGCTGAGCGGGCGAGGTGACGATGGTGAGCTGCCGTTGCTTTCTCCCACCGCTCGTCTGCAGCGTCGTCTGGTGATCACCACTCCCCTCCGATCCTCGAAAGCTGCAATCCCCACCATCTTCCGATTCGTGTGTGGACGCTGGCTCGGCGTCTGAGCCGGGGCTTTTGCTGTCGGAAGAAGGCTCGCGTAGCAATTCGTCCAAGGAGCAGTACGCTGCTGCGGCATTCGTGCGCGTGGAGTCCTGCTTGAGCCAATCGTTTAGAAAAGACTCTGCCTCCAGCGAGAACGGCAGCGATTTGTCCATGCCCGGAGGCTGCAGCCGGGCCGCCTCTTTGTCCTCAAACGCCCGCTGGCGCTCGGCCTCGCGCTCGTCGCGTTCCAAATTTCCTTTCAAATCCGCGATCCTCTGCTGCCTTTCCACGATGGACGCTTCCACGCTGCGCACCAAAGCGTCCATCTCCTCTTTGCGCTCCTCCTCGCTGCGTTCATTCGCCCCGCCCAGCAGAGCATCGCCGTTCTTGCCCGCGTCGCCAGCACCGATGGCACCGATGGCACCGATGGCATCTTTGCCACCGATGGCATCGATGGCGAAGAAATCTGCGGCGTCCTTGCCGCCGATCTGCGCTTGGTTTCTACTGCGCTTCTGGCTGCCGAGCGAGCCGCCTTGCGCCATCTCCTGCAGCCTTCTCGCTTCCTCCTCCAGCGCATCTCTCTCCGCTCTCAGCGTCTGCGCCCTCGCGCCGTGCGCCTGCGCCAGCTCTGCCATGCGGGACATCTGTCTCTTCCTGCGCTCCTGCTTGTGCTCCTGCTCCTGCTCCGCGTCGCCTGACCTAACCAAACCTAACCTGCCGTCCGCGCCCTCCCCCGCGCCCGTCGGCGAGCTGCCGCGCATACCCAACGCGCGCTGCATCTCCTCCTCCGCCTGCCGCTCCATGTCCTCGGCGGCCGACTCCAGCGCCGCCCTGCGCGCGGCCAGGCGGGCCAGGTCGCGGCGCTGGGACGCCTGGGACAGCTGGGACGCGTGGGACGCGTGGGGCGACTGGGACAGCGAGGACTCGAGGGCGTGGCGCGCACGCTCGCGCGCCACCCGCGCGGACAGCTCGCGACGCTTGGCCGCCTGCACGGCCGCCGCAGCGCGGTGGATGGCCGCCGCCTCCCGCTCGCGCCGACCCCGCAGCTCCTGCATCCCGGTGGCGTACGTGGCGTACGCGAGATATTTAGTGGTGGGGGTTAACGCAGGGGTGCGCGCGCTGCGCTCGCTGCCGTCGGAACGAGCGAGGGTTAGGGGATGGGATAGGAGATTGCTAACCCTTCTTTCTCCCCCCCTGCTGGGCTGGAGGATGGGGCGGTGGAGGAGGAAGAGGAAGTAGCAGCGTTTGGCCTGGCAGAGGAGTAAGGGTGCGAGATGAGACCGTTACCGGACACTTTTTCGAAGTCTGAAAGTGACAAAGTATACGAGTAAGACGCTGTAGTTGTTTGTAGGTATCTGTTAGGTTGTTTGCCACGGTCTTGTTGTCTTTTGTTTTGTTTTGTTTGGTCTAAAATGAGCAATGGCAATTTTTATGAATGGGTTTGTGCTTTGGGCCGGGGTACTAGAGTAGCTCCAGCCAAAAGATAAGTAATTCGTGGTAAGTCAATCAATGAGCGGGGAAGAGATGCAAGCCTGACAGTGAACCCTCATTCGTGGCTGGGAAGTTGTAGAGCAGCGAACTTGGCGGTTGTCTGGGCTCGAAGAGATTCGAATGAAGTCTGGAGTTAAGAGCTATGGATGGATGGATGGATGGATGGATTAATGGCTGGCTGGATCAGTTGACTTTCCTAAATAGAAAGGTCCAGGTCTTTTCGTCGGAGGGTTCACTGGGTGATCGTGTTCGCTCCGACGACGGAAAAGGTCAGGGGAGGCAAGTGCAGCAAGTGAAGGGAGATCTCGTTTTAAATTGTAAAACACTGTTGTGATATGGATCCCAGACTAAGGTACAACACAGAGGGTTTGAGAACAACAACAGGCCGAAGCAACACAAATGGGTGGAAGAGCGAGCAGTTAGATGATGTCGTCGATAGGCTCAGAACCAACACTTGAGTGCACGGTTTCGTACTCGTCCTCCTTGTTGGGGTTTTGATGCGAGTAGAGCTTCTTCGCCTTCTTTTTCTTCTTTTTCTTCTTGTTGCGCTCCAATTCACTCGCACCACCATTCGCAGCCGCATAATGCCCTGGCTTCGTCGGGACCGGCGGGGAGTTTAGCCGGCTCGGCTCGGGGATCGCGCCAAGGTCTCTTTTCTGGCTACGTCGCAGAAATCCAAGGCGCTCAAGAGATCTAGAGGAGAATGACAAGTGCTGACGAGGCAGAGTGCTTACCTTGATATTGTCGTAGAACGAGTCTTTTCGAAAATTTGGCTCCACCGAATCCGAGGACTGCCTAAATCTCCGGGAGTACCACTGTTGAGGGTTGTTCTCTCTGCGAGCCATCTCGATTGCCTCAGTTTCGCTACCTGCTGCCTTGGCGTTCATCATGCGCTGAAGCTGCGGGTACAACACTCCTGGCGGACGTGGGGGCACGGGCGGTGAGTTGGTCTTCGTGGAGACCTCACTTGGTGCTACTGACAGTCGGACGTCCTCGCCGTGAGTCGACTTGGCGGGCGGCTCGACTTGACCTCCTTTCCCTACGTGGCTCTCCGTGCTCATGCTATTGTCGCCCACCGCCCGTAAACCATTTCCCTTCGCCATGACCCCAACGTGGAACATAAGAGCGTACTCTCTCGACTCGGACGGTGCCATGCACAGCGGAGCATTTGATCGCCAACAAGGGACTTGGATCGGGTATACGTCCACGTAGTATCCTTTCGGCATAAACATCTCGTTCACGTGAGCCAAGACGCTCCGGCGTATCCGCTGGGCGCTGGAGTTGACCAGCGATCTAGTGTTGAACCAGCACAGCAAGAGGTGCCAAAGCAGAAAAACTGTCACGCCTGGGCAAGCGGAGAGCCCAACAACCTGCAATTCGCTCAGGTTGTATTCCGCCGCCATTTGCCACACATTCTGGTCCACGAGGTAAAACGAAGGCCCGGCAAGTGCCGCAAGAATGAATAAAAGAGGCATCCACACGCTCACTCTGTGCAAACCAACGAAGCGCCTCTGGACCACACTTCTCAGATCTTGCATCACAGCCTCAAACTGTTGAGGGGCGATCAATTTCTTCACATCCTCGCCTAGCTCCTTGTAAACCTCAGCCGGTTGAAAGCCAAGCAAAGTCCCTGGGTAGGTCTCCCAATTCAACTGAAGCTCCACCACCGCGCCGTTGCTTTTGGCCTCCTCGAAGAAACGACTGTGCGCCACACCAGTATGCGCCCACGCATTGAACCACTTTGGCACAAGCGCTTTGGCGGAGAACCTCTTGGTCACTGCTTCCGTTGCTGTTGCCATCTCCAATCACGTGTCGCCGTTGGCCTCGCTTGCCACCATGAGCTAGTGACCTGTTGACGGACGCCGACAGCCTTTCCCTCTAGTACCCCACTTCGAGCTCTGCGAGCATAGATACACGATCTGGAGAGAGGAGCACAGGTAAGCCTCTTCCCGCGCAAGGCTCTTGGCCACGCTGTTCGCTGCCTGTCTATCGGAAGAAAAGCAAAACAGCGAAACTGTGGAATTGGTATGGAGTTCACCCCGGATCCTCGACTCCTGAGAGGTTTCACTAGTGCAGATTCAGGAGTCCTTGAACGATTGAAAAAAGTTTAGTGCCGAGTTGTGCTGCGTAGTGCTCTACACACATCAATCAAGTTGTTTCACGAACAGAGAGGCTGTCCATGGCTGCCTTGTTATTTGGCAGTGAGCGAGCATCATTGAGGTAGGAACTCTCTCGCGTCTTGTGTGCGCATTTTGTGTCAAGTCAGTCCTTCAGTCCTTCCCATATCCATTGGATATCCTTTCCAGTAAGTCAGAACGCTGTCGTCTCGCGTTGTTCGTGTTTAGGCGTGTGGGCGTGTGCTTTCCTTGCTTTATGAAACTTCATCTCCGTGACCCCGACAGGTGACAGTCGCGAGCAGATCGCGCCACCTGAAATTGGAATTCACTTTTCCATGACAAGTATTTTAACTAACTCGCAATCAAGACCGGTGTCGGCGCGGTTCAATTCCCGATTTCCATCTGCACAAAAAAATAAATAAATAAAAATCGCGGAGCAATGTTTAATTTGATTAACAGTAAAGTACCGGTACGGATGGATCGTCTGAGCTTGCAGTTCGTTGGACGATCGATTGCAAGCACACTAAGCACACCCACGGTGCTTTCACAATGCGAGGAAGACAGACATGGATACTGGTACCACATTCATCAAGACTCGAGACTCGCAAGATAGCTATCTCCATGTCGCAGTGTGTTCAAGTACTAGCTCGTCTACATGAAGATCACTGGTGTGGGGAGGTTGTGCTGCCATCATCCCATTGCCAACACTCTTCCGTCGCTGTGCTGGCTGGCAGTGCTGGCATGTATTCCGGGCGCGGTGGCTCGTGCCCAATTTTTGTCTTTTTCATTCATTCACTTTTTGAACACACAACTAACACAACTAACTACTAACTTGGCAGGCAATCGTTTCACACACCTTGGACCTCTATTTCACGGATACAAGTTGCTAGACATCGGGCAAAGGTGTGCACCCTTTGCCCCTAAGCCTTCCTATTGCCGTGGCGATGGGTAGGGAAGCGTTATTCGCAAGTACTTGGAACAGCGAACAGTTCACTTTACGAATAAACGAGCAGTTCTCTCAGTCGCGGGAACGCATTTTCAGCCTCTCCGGAACGCTTTTCTCTGGAAGCACAGTGGAGTAGGAAAGCTTATGAATATGAAACGCGTGCTGGCAGCGGTCGCGGACGTGTAGGCTGTGTAGGCTTCGTTAGAGGTGTACGGTAAATAGGTGGGAGAGGACACCAGTACGTACGCGCGCGCACCCTATTCCCTATTCCCTATTCCCTATTCCCTATTACGCTCCTCTCGCTGGGAGCCCTCTGCGGTTGTGGGTTGTGGACTTTGTAGCTCGTGGGTTGGATTAGAAGCAAGGAGGAAAGGAGGAAAGGAGGACAGGATGGTGGACCCATTGGTGGACAACGAAGAGTATGGCGACGACGAAGGCGACGATTTTGAGGATGATTTCGATGCGCTGGAAGAGAGGTTCGGAGGCAAGCTGGCCGGAGCTGCCAAAGGCGCGTTGCAGCCAAAAGAGCACATGATGCGAAGTATGGACAAGCGCGTGAACTTTGGGGATATCAAAATGTCGCAGAGCGCCGCAAATGATGTGAGGCGCGGGGAGAAGAAGCAGATGGGGCGGAATAGAACACAGGGAAGAGACGACCGCGCCACTACGGAGCAGGTGATGGACCCTCGCACACGTCTCATTCTGTTCAAGATGCTCAGTCGCGGCACCTTCGACGAGATCAACGGATGCATCAGTACCGGGAAAGAGGCCAACGTATATCATGCAGTGACGAAAACAGGGCAAGACCTTGCTGTCAAGGTTTTTAAGACTTCTATTCTAGTATTCAAGGATCGCGACAAGTACGTGTCCGGAGAGCACCGCTTTCAAGGCGGCTACGGAAAAGGCAATCCGAGGAAGATGGTAAAGTTGTGGGCGGAGAAGGAGATGCGCAACTTGAAGAGGCTCCACACCGCAGGCATCTCTTGCCCTGAGCCACGGCTCCTTCGTCTTCACGTTCTTTTAATGGATTTCATCGGCCGCAACGGTTGGCCAGCACCACGGTTGAAGGACGCTGCCCTCAGCGAGACCAAGTACAGGTCCGGATATGTACAGTGCATGAAGATTTTGCGCCGTATGTTTCAGCTCTGCAAACTTGTCCACGGTGATTTTAGCGAGTACAACCTTCTTTACTTTGAGGGAATCATCTACGTGATCGACGTTTCGCAATCTGTGGAGATGGATCATCCACGGGCGCTCGAATTTTTGCGTATGGATATCGAAAACACGAATGCTTTCTTCAAGAAGAAGGGCGTAAGAACTATGACATTGACGCAGGCGTTCCAGTTTATTGTGGACAAGACTTTCTCATGCTCAGACGAAGAAATGGACGCTGCGCTGGAGAAGATTCAGGATGAGCTAGACTCTGCCAACGCAGAAGGCGAGGATGCGCATGCAGCGGAAATGCGTGAGCGCGTGTTTTTGCAAACCTTTATTCCTACGAATCTGTCGCAGCTTGCGGATATTGAGCGCGAGTCCGATCGCGTCGCAACGGATGCAGACCGTCAAATGGCCCACATTATGACTGGCTTGGCTGTTTCCGAGGAGGTTGCTCCTCCTCAACCCGCTGATGGTGCCGCGCCTTTGGCGACTTTGCCCGGCTCCGAAGGCAGCGAGAAACCCTCGGAGGAAGGTGAAGGCGCTATGGAGGAGGACGACGACGAAGATGAAGAGACTGGCGACGACGAGGATGATGACGACGAGGAAGGTAGTTACGAGGACGATGGCAGCGGCGAGGACGATGGGAAGAAAAAGTTTTTCACCCTTCGTAAAGCTGATAAGGAGGAGCGCAAAGCACACAAGAAGCAGATGAAAGAGGCGCGCCGCGAAAAGCGCAAAACCAAAGTTCCAAAGCACGTTAAGAAGAGAGGCCAGAAGCTCGCCAAGCAAAACGCAAAGTCTCGGTGATAAATTTGGCGAGTCTGGCATTTCAAGGCTCTGTTATACGGAAACGTATGTTTTATGCGTGTATCACCTAATGTGTGCACCCAAACGCGCATGTGTGTACACTGTACTGCACTAACAACTGTTGGTTTGGTCACTCTCTTTGATTTCTGCATCGCCGCGCAATTTTTGCAACCTGAATCGTCGACCGCACCATGAAAAGATTCTGTTTAGTCGTCAGTAAGGGTCATGAGTGCACCTGTTCGTTCCACTGGAAGAAAGCCACGTTGCCATGCTGTGAGAACTTCTCATCAGAGTCAAAACGTCAAATTTGAAACTTTACGCGACACAAATGGCGAACGAGACAAAAGCTTCTACGAGCAATTTATGATGTCTAGTAGTTGACGCTGACGTTGACATTTTCGGGCAAAAAACTAGCTGACGTGTTCGCAATGCTCGTGTACTTTTAAAATGAAACAAAATGAATTTTGGCCATCTTAACAGTAAGTTCGGATTTCAAGGGTAGGGTTGTCGGAAAATAAACTTCTTCGGTTTGCTCACCTGGCCCAGACGCCGTTGGTGGATCCTTTTCTATTTTCTTCCGAGAACCAAAGTTCCGATCTTCTCGGCTTCGCCATCACAAATTGTGACTCCGCTCTGCAGTAACAGCACGCCAATTCTTCCGAAAAAGACAAACTTGAAGCAGTCAAAATTTGCCCGTCTTCAGTCAAAATTTGCCCGTCTTCAGTCAAAATTTGCCGTCTTCAGGAAAATTTTGACTTGAGATGTGCACTCTATTTCACGTATTATGAGATACTCTAGCATTGGTCCACATCGTTCCCGCAGGCCGGGTAGGCCAATTTGTGCACCCCTTTGCTATAACTTCTTACCATCTCATACCTTGGAAAGTCTTGAGTGCATTCCTTGACCGGGTCACAGATAGCTCAAGTCAGCAAACCTGAATTGTCACACATGCACTTAACGGAGGGTTCGCAATGAGGTTTGCTCTTGCGGCAGTTGCCGCATTCGCGATCGGCGAGACGCAGGGTGCCGCGTGTCCAACGGTGTCTCCGACATCCTTCTCGCTGCCAACCGATACTGGCTTCTCCACCAGCAACTTCGTTGGCCTTGATGACCTCGCGGAGAAGTTCACTCTTCGCCATCTCGACAACGACTTGCCCTCCCAGTGGCTTGCACAGTCCGACTGCCCATACTCTGCATCCGGGCTTGTGCATTGGCACGATAGTTCAACATGGACGTCTGGCGTCGTCCCTGCCGCCGGAGAGGATGTTGTCATCCCAGAGAATACCAAGGTCCTCGTGAGCCACTGCTCGCTGCTCTCGTCTCCATATAATATCATCACCGTCCCAGAGTCGAGCGAGCTCATCTTCAACGACCAGACCATCGAAATGCATGCTCACGGTCTCGAGGTGGCCGGAAAGCTCGTCATCGGGTCCGAGTCCTGCAAGATCAAATCAAAGGTGACGATCACACTTTACGGTGATCGACCTGCTTCAGCGGTAGAGGAAGCGTACAAAGGAATTCACATCCACGGGAATGGTGTACTCGATATGCACGGCGCACAGTTCTATCCTTCCTGGGCTCGGCTCGCCACCACCGCCGCTGCTGGAGACACCTCCATCTATCTATCTCACAAAGTCAATTGGCAACCTGGACAAGAGTTGGTCGTCCTCGGGACGGAGCTCAAGGACAGTCGGGACTGGCACCATAATGAAGTGCGGATCATCGCGAGTGTGGAGTTGTCAGGAGAGTTTTCCAAAGTTACACTCACACAAGCACTGGAATACACGCATCATAGTTCCACAAATTACCAGGGCGAAGTTGGCCTACTCTCTCGACAGGTTGTAATCCAAGGCGATCCGTCCTCGGAGCCTACTGACACCGACGATGCTGTTTGCAGCGACTCCACTTTCAGCTCCTACCCGTGCGCCAACAAATACCTCACCGGCTACGGTGGTCATGTGATGGTTCACGGAAGCAGTGCTGTTGGCCGAGTGTCTGGCGTGGAGTTCTTTCGGATGGGACAGACCAACTTTCTGGCTCGCTACCCTTTCCACTTTCACATTCTTGGCGACGCCGGCGCCGACTCATACATCCAGGACTCGAGTGTGCACAGATCCTACTTTCGGTGCATCACCGTTCACGGCACCAATAAAACATTGGTTCGCAACAACGTAGCGTATGACGCGATTGGTCATTGCTACTATCTTGAAGATGGTGTGGAAGTCGAGAATACGTTGGAGTACAATCTTGCAGCCCATGTCCACTTTATTGGATACCCACCAACATCGGGAAACCAGTACCTGAGCGACTACTACAGTAGTGCAAACCTTCTCATTCCAGCGGACGTGACAGCAAGTGGGTTCTACATCACCAACGCATACAATCACTACATCGGGAATGCGGCGAGCGGAGGATACAGCGGATTTGCTTTTGTAAATGTCCCTTTGCCATTGGGAGTATTTCGCTCTTTGACATTGCCTTCAGGTCTCAATCCGTCGCAAAGACCAGTGTTGGAGTTTGATTCGAATACTTGCCACAGCACCGGCGTGTGGTGGTCTCAGGCAGGCTGTGTGTATGTAGGAGGCTTGCTGAAGTACGAATCTACCTCATCGGACGTGATGACGTACAATCCAGGACGCCAGACGTCCGGACGAGACACGAAGTGCGAAACAAGCAGCGGAACATTCACGGCTTGCCCGCTGATCTTGAGTAACCTCAAGATCTTCCTCGCCAACTGGGGCGTGAACAACTGGGGGGCTCGCGGAGAATTCTACAACGTTGAGACGTACGATGTGCAGCGTGGCCTCGCCATCATTGGTACTCACTATGTGAACAACTACCTGGCAGTGTGCCGCACAGGATTCACGCCAGCAACGGTCGGAACCAAGTGGCTCGAGAACCGCTTCTTCAAATCGGAGTACGTCGGATTCGAGTTCTATGACACGTATCAGTACCACATCTTGTCGGACATCACCTTTCGCAACTGCGGATCAACCAGCCGAGATGCCGCGATTTGGCAGGGATTGACCCACTCGTTCCGCTGGGTCCCAGGCCCGATGCAAATCACCAAGAGAGTGACATACGAGAACTGCGACATGACTATGAGGTTCCGAGGTTCCGTGGAAAAGCTCGTGTCGGTGAGCGGATGGTTGACGAACTGGTTCGATGCAGACGGCACGGCGTTCGAGACTGGGGTACCGACCATTGTGGGCAACTCGCGCGGAGGTTATCAGTGGTGGAACTATGATCCGGAGTGTACTGAAACTGATGGCGGCTGGTTCGTATGTCCAAAGTATTCGCCACGCAGCGGCGCGCGGCGTAACGTCGCTCGAGTGAGTTTTGTTCACGACTCGGAGCTGGTGACAGCCATGGAGAACGGAGAAGTGTGTCCAAACGCAGCATCGACTTCACCACCGTGCGAGGAGCTTGGTCGAGTCACACACCTTGGGTCTCCGGTGAGCGACGGCATCCCACTGACCCCAAATCCTGCCGTGACGGGTGTTGCGAACTCTCTGGGATGGTACTTTGTGCTTGACAAGGGTTCGCCGGTGAGGGCGGAGTTTTCCGGGCTGCAGCTGGACGAGGAGGATACGGCGATGGTGGTCCTTCCGTATCCAAAGTCGTCGTCCTTTACTATAACGTACGAGGCAGCGTATTGGTGCCAGCCTCAGTGGTATCAAGCGCCCAGAGCTTGCTCAGAGACTTTCACGGCGGTCGGGTCAGCAGCAGAAGTACGGTCAAGTCTGGGAAACAAATACTACTTCGACAGTAGCCGAGGACTTTTATTTTTAAAGTTGACTCCTCAGAATCAAAATTACGTGCGTTTCGATGGCGAAGACAAGTACTTGTCGTACTACGAGAAGGAGGACGAACGGATCCCGAATGTGATCTGGTTTGGAAAGATTGTGGTCGAGGCAACGTGTCCACTGAATGCTACAGACAGTAAATACTGCGAGTACTCGCACAACGATGCGAATGTGGAGGACCCTTGCTCCCTATACGAGGAAGCTGGTTCTGAGCTCGTAGCTGTTAATGACTGCTTGGCTGAATCGAGCTCGTTTGCGCCGAGCACGTTTGCGCCGAGCCCGATTGCGCCGAGCACGTTTGCGCCGAGCACGGTTGCGCCGACCGATGTTGAAGGCAGCAGTCTGGGGTCGGTGTCGCGCGGCTTACGGCTGGTTCCTTGGATTACGTCGTTTGTATTAACCGTGTTGACCACATAAATGATGGGATCATCTCAACACACTAGAATTCGGCTGCGTCTCCGTACGCGTGTTGATCATTAAATTCAATCCTGACTTGGGAATAAATCACATTCATACATTTCCGACTCGGGAATAAGAAGAAAAAAGGTCATGTACACATTTACTGAATTGTGACAATATGTATAAACAACCGTAAAATCGCACGAATTTCGATGCGCTGCTGCTTGCATCCACTCACAGCACGTTTGGTCATTCAGGCCGCAAAACACCATAGTCAGGAGCTTCGCTTCCATTCCATATGTCTGGAAGTGGCGATGAACACCTCACACCGAGAGGTAGTTTCAATCGACCGAACCTCGATCTCTCACTCGCTCACTTGCTCATTCGCTCATTTGCAGACAAGCATTCACAGTCAATCAAGCAATCGATGCAATCACAACTCGTCCACAAGCAAACTATGTGTGCAATCATAGCCTCGGCGTATCTCTTTCATTCAGAATTCAGAAGACATGCGTTCCGGGCGCCCAGCAAGCACGAAACCAAGTCCAAGTCAACTCAATTTTCAATCGATATAAATTCATTACAGCTGGCAATTGCCCGCCTCGGAAGAGCTTGCGATGGTTGCAGCATCCCTCGGTCCGGCACAGATCGGCCGGCCCGCAACGACCTGGATTGCATTGCAAGGCCGGAAAGCTGGGACAAGGCAAGAGAGATGGCTGCCATTGAAGGAAACAAGTGCTGCCCACACCGACCACAGTGAACCTTTCCGTACTCCGTACGGTCCTTCTCACTCGCCCATCCGACCGACTTTGCTTTCGGCTCGGCTAGTGGACACAGACACACGCAGACAGACATAGGGGGAGGCAGTGAGGGAGGGAGCCTAGGAAGAGCCCATCTGTGCGCCGGGATGCTGAGAAAGAATTGGATCGCGGGCAGCTCTTGCACCTCCCGGAACACTGGGATTGGTACGATCAGGAGTATTGAGGTGGCACTCCGCTCCAGAGTAGCTGGTCAGCTGCGCCCCGGCGGGGCAAGGAAGGCAGCGAGGCGGGGGATGAGAAGGCGTTGATTCGCTAATGCTCACGAATGCCATATGGAATAGAAAGAAAGAAAGAAAGAAAGAAAGAAAGAAAAGAATGAAGTAATGGGGAAAAGAAGTACGTCCCTCTTTGTCACTCGAGAGAAATAATCAGTCTCCATCAAAGATTGCACGGCCTAATTGCCGGGACTCAGCGATGCTGGCGAGGTAACGTACAGAGTACAGGTACAGGGTACTGAGCGCAGCTTGCATCTCGTGCATCCAGCAGTTTCAAGTGGTGTCAAAGAGTGCCAAAAGATTGGCCTGGCTTCTGTGTATCTCCCTCGCCGGGATGTGTCCCTATCGCGTCGGAGGTGTGCGGCCCCGTCTCTCTACGACAGCGATCGAGACAGGGACTTTGAGAGCCAATTGAAAGAGCTTGCAATTGCAAAAGCGAAAGCAATAGCAAAAGGCAAAGTTAAAGTTAAAGTTATCTCAGCCTGGCACGTCTTGCAACGTTCACTTTCAGAGGCACCTGCAGACCGTCCATCCGTACATCCATCCATCATCCATCCATCTCCCTTTCGAGCTGGCTCCCGCGCTGATTCGCGGAACGAAGGACAATGTCTTCGTGTTTGTTGGTGCGCATCAGTCAATATCGTCCACATACTCCCGCAATACTTTTTTGTTTTACACTTTCGCTCATCTTCCATTTCCATCATTAAAGTTTACATTTTCACCTTCTTGCATTGTCGCATTCTTCCGTTCTTACAGTTGCATCGAAAATTACTCTGTGTTTGGTTCCTTCGCACGTGGGGATGTGCAATTTCGAGCTTCCCACAGTGCACAATTTAGGTATATTATGCCCCCACCATCGCGTTTATATCTAGCAACATGCGAAGAGATGAAATGCGTTCCTCACTTTTGGGGGGCACAGGGCAGTTTATGAAGAGCTGGTCTTCCTAGGTGTGTGCCTATTATATATTACAAGACTTGGTGAAAGAGCAAGAAGAAGGGAGAATTAGCCACCCCTCTCCTCCATCCCACTCGCTCCATGGAATGAACGTTCCCTCGTAGAGCGAAGAGCATGTTGGCGAAGAGCGAAGAGGTTGTGGAAGTCACCCGCAGCATACGTGTGAAAAGATTGCAAGACTCTCTCTCTTTCCCTTTGATAGCAGACCGATGGCCTTCTCTAGTAGTGGTAACCGGATAGGGGCCGCCCCATTTGTGCCGAGAGCTCATGACTCACCCATTCCGAAGAGGTCCGAACTTGCCGATGGAACTCACATTGTCAAGACTCATGCATTTCGCAGATGGTCGACTCGGACACTTGAGCTCGGAACGTATCATCAAATAAGTCGCTGATACTCAACGGCGAATTCCCGGGTCCGGGATTGAATCTTTTCCTCTATTTGCTGACTTAAGAGCTTTGAAAACATGGAACGAAGAGGCGGAACTTCTCGTACTCCGCAGAAGAAAAGGGGCTTGGCTACCATGGCGTTATTTGTTCTTGCACTTCTTGCCTGTGAGTCCAAGCTTGCGTAAGTAAAAGAAGAAATGGACTTTGACGAGTTCAAATGCAAGGCAAACCCCGAACAGTGACCTCGTATTTTTTGAAGACGGAAATGTGGAAACAACTTGCGGCAGTTGCCGCATTCGCGATCGGCGAGACGCAGGGTGCCGCGTGCCCGACGGTGTCTCCGACAACCTTCTCGCTGCCAACTGATACTGGCTTCTCCACCAGCGGCTTCGTTGGCCTTGATGACCTCGCGGAGAAGTTCACTCTTCGCTATCTTGACAACGACTTGCCCTCCCAGTGGCTTGCACAGTCCGACTGCCCATACTCTGCATCCGGGCTTGTGCATTGGCACGATAGCTCAACATGGACGTCTGGCGTCGTCCCTGCCGCCGGAGAGGATGTTGTCATCCCAGAGAATACCAAGGTCCTCGTGAGCCACTGCTCGCTGCTCTCGTCTCCATATAATATCATCACCGTCCCAGAGTCGAGCGAGCTCATCTTCAACGACCAGACCATCGAAATGCATGCTCACGGTCTCGAGGTGGCCGGAAAGCTCGTCATCGGGTCCGAGTCCTGCAAGATCAAATCAAAGGTGACGATCACACTTTACGGTGATCGACCTGCTTCAGCGGTAGAGGAAGCGTACAAAGGAATTCACATCCACGGGAATGGTGTACTCGATATGCACGGCGCACAGTTCTATCCTTCCTGGGCTCGGCTCGCCACCACCGCCGCTGCTGGAGACACCTCCATCTATCTATCTCACAAAGTCAATTGGCAACCTGGACAAGAGTTGGTCGTCCTCGGGACGGAGCTCAAGGACAGTCGGGACTGGCACCATAATGAAGTGCGGATCATCGCGAGTGTGGAGTTGTCAGGAGAGTTTTCCAAAGTTACACTCACACAAGCACTGGAATACACGCATCATAGTTCCACAAATTACCAGGGCGAAGTTGGCCTACTCTCTCGACAGGTTGTAATCCAAGGCGATCCGTCCTCGGAGCCTACTGACACCGACGATGCTGTTTGCAGCGACTCCACTTTCAGCTCCTACCCGTGCGCCAACAAATACCTCACCGGCTACGGTGGTCATGTGATGGTTCACGGAAGCAGTGCTGTTGGCCGAGTGTCTGGCGTGGAGTTCTTTCGGATGGGACAGACCAACTTTCTGGCTCGCTACCCTTTCCACTTTCACATTCTTGGCGACGCCGGCGCCGACTCATACATCCAGGACTCGAGTGTGCACAGATCCTACTTTCGGTGCATCACCGTTCACGGCACCAATAAAACATTGGTTCGCAACAACGTAGCGTATGACGCGATTGGTCATTGCTACTATCTTGAAGATGGTGTGGAAGTCGAGAATACGTTGGAGTACAATCTTGCAGCCCATGTCCACTTTATTGGATACCCACCAACATCGGGAAACCAGTACCTGAGCGACTACTACAGTAGTGCAAACCTTCTCATTCCAGCGGACGTGACAGCAAGTGGGTTCTACATCACCAACGCATACAATCACTACATCGGGAATGCGGCGAGCGGAGGATACAGCGGATTTGCTTTTGTAAATGTCCCTTTGCCATTGGGAGTATTTCGCTCTTTGACATTGCCTTCAGGTCTCAATCCGTCGCAAAGACCAGTGTTGGAGTTTGATTCGAATACTTGCCACAGCACCGGCGTGTGGTGGTCTCAGGCAGGCTGTGTGTATGTAGGAGGCTTGCTGAAGTACGAATCTACCTCATCGGACGTGATGACGTACAATCCAGGACGCCAGACGTCCGGACGAGACACGAAGTGCGAAACAAGCAGCGGAACATTCACGGCTTGCCCGCTGATCTTGAGTAACCTCAAGATCTTCCTCGCCAACTGGGGCGTGAACAACTGGGGGGCTCGCGGAGAATTCTACAACGTTGAGACGTACGATGTGCAGCGTGGCCTCGCCATCATTGGTACTCACTATGTGAACAACTACCTGGCAGTGTGCCGCACAGGATTCACGCCAGCAACGGTCGGAACCAAGTGGCTCGAGAACCGCTTCTTCAAATCGGAGTACGTCGGATTCGAGTTCTATGACACGTATCAGTACCACATCTTGTCGGACATCACCTTTCGCAACTGCGGATCAACCAGCCGAGATGCCGCGATTTGGCAGGGATTGACCCACTCGTTCCGCTGGGTCCCAGGCCCGATGCAAATCACCAAGAGAGTGACATACGAGAACTGCGACATGACTATGAGGTTCCGAGGTTCCGTGGAAAAGCTCGTGTCGGTGAGCGGATGGTTGACGAACTGGTTCGATGCAGACGGCACGGCGTTCGAGACTGGGGTACCGACCATTGTGGGCAACTCGCGCGGAGGTTATCAGTGGTGGAACTATGATCCGGAGTGTACTGAAACTGATGGCGGCTGGTTCGTATGTCCAAAGTATTCGCCACGCAGCGGCGCGCGGCGTAACGTCGCTCGAGTGAGTTTTGTTCACGACTCGGAGCTGGTGACAGCCATGGAGAACGGAGAAGTGTGTCCAAACGCAGCATCGACTTCACCACCGTGCGAGGAGCTTGGTCGAGTCACACACCTTGGGTCTCCGGTGAGCGACGGCATCCCACTGACCCCAAATCCTGCCGTGACGGGTGTTGCGAACTCTCTGGGATGGTACTTTGTGCTTGACAAGGGTTCGCCGGTGAGGGCGGAGTTTTCCGGGCTGCAGCTGGACGAGGAGGATACGGCGATGGTGGTCCTTCCGTATCCAAAGTCGTCGTCCTTTACTATAACGTACGAGGCAGCGTATTGGTGCCAGCCTCAGTGGTATCAAGCGCCCAGAGCTTGCTCAGAGACTTTCACGGCGGTCGGGTCGGCAGCAGAAGTACGGTCAAGTCTGGGAAACAAATACTACTTTGACAGTAGCAGAGGTCTTTTATTCATAAAACTGACTCCTCAGAATCAAAACTACGTGCGTTTCGATGGCGGAGACAAGTACTTGTCGTACTACGAGAAGGAGGACGAACGGATCCCGAGGGTGATCTGGTTTGGAAAGATTGTGGTCGAGGCAACGTGTCCACTGAATGCTGCAGATAGTAAATACTGCGAGTACTCGCACAATGATGCGAATGTGGAGGACCCTTGCTCTCTATACGAGGAAGCTGGTTCTGAGCTCGTAGCTGTTAATGACTGCTTGGCTGGAACAGGCACGATCTCTCCCACGAATCTGCCAACCAGTGCCCCTTCCGAAACTCCTACAAAAACTCCGACCAAGGCACCTACAACCAGGTCGCCTTCGAAAGCTCCGACCAAGGCACCAACGACAAATTCTCCTTCGAAAGCTCCAACCAAGGCGCCTACTACCAAATCGCCCTCGAAAGCTCCGACCAAGGCACCTACAACAAAATCTCCTTCGAAAGCTCCAACCAAGGCGCCTACCACCAAATCGCCCTCGAAAGCTCCGACCAAGGCACCGACGACCAAATCGCCCTCGAAAGCTCCGACCATGGCGCCTACAACCAAATTTCCTTCGAAAGCTCCGACGATGACACCAACGGTTGCAGTAACGAATGGAGATGGGCTAGAAAAGGATGCCCCAACAAGCGCGCCAACCACAGCACGTCCGACCAAGAGACCGACTTCTGAACCAACCTCGCGTCCGACCAAAACGTCGCGCCCAACGATTGCACCAACCTCGCGCCCAACGAAGAGGCCAACTTCTGAGCCAACCTCGCGCCCGACCAAAACTTCGCGCCCAACGATTGCACCAACATTCCGTCCTACAAAATCATCTTGAGGGGCCCCCGCGTGCGCTCCACCACTGTGGATCCCGCAACTGTAATGATGATATATGCAATGATTGTCAACCGATGACCAATCATGTGAACATACGCAACATTGTAAAATGAGTGAAAGTAATTCCAATGTATTTCAACGCAAGAACGGTCCCACAAGATACTCTGCCAAACCACCTCTCATGTCTTGCTTTGTCATGTGTTGTGATGCGATGTGATGTGATATAATGTGATATGATGTGTTGTGTTGTGATGTGATATAATGTGATATGATGTGATGTGTTGTATCTTGTTGTAATGTGATGTCTTGTCTTGCGTTGTCTTTTCCATCCCAGCCCAATACGCAAGTAAAAGTTAAAAAGCATAGGAGCACCCCCTAGCACCCGTGCGCATGTAACATCCGCACATCCCCGCATACCATTCTCGGCTGGGGATCATATCATCCTATACCACAATTGTTCTTAATCCAGTGATAAAGCATGACCTGACCTTAAGGTAACCACATGCGGCGCGAATAGTACCAGATAGCGCGTTTTTATCCGGTCACATCATCCTCGTGCAATTTCGCAATATCCCCCTCTGGTGAAAACCATTAGCAAAGAGAGAGAGAGTACACCTGTGGGCACATAGAGAGAGAGAGAGACACACACACACACAGAGAGAGAGAGAGAGACGACGAATGCGAAGGTAGAGAGCAGCGCGTCGGGAGAGCGTGCGTTGTCTTTCTTTCTTTCTTTCTTTCTTTCTTTCTCTCTTTCTTTGTCATTGTCGCTCAGTTTTCATCGGAAGGCGCGAGTGAGGGGCAAGATGGCGAAGGGGTCGAAGTCCACGAAACGCAGCGCTCCATCAATACCCAGCAATCATTGGCCGGTGCAGCGCGAGGAGGCCAGGGCGAAGGACGGGTTTGGCAATAGTTGCGCGAGGTTCAAGGCTAGCGCGGACGTGAACCCAGGGCCGGGGAGTTATCATAAGCCTGTGAATTATGTGGTGACGAGCGAAGAGTGCGCGTCGTTTTCGAAGAAAGGTTTTGGAGTTGGCTTTGCTTCCAAGACGGACCGCTTTGCGGCAGCAGCATACGAGGAGGAGGAAGCCCCTGGGCCAGGCGCGTACTCGAGTCCAAGGTCTTCGATCAATTCGAGGAAAGACTTTAGTCGAGCAACCGCTTCGTCAACATTTGTCAAACCCAAAAGGTACAGAGATGCGCCCCTACAGGACAATACGGAAATACCAGCTCCCGGGGAGTACATGTGGGAGAAGGAGCATTTGCCGGCTTACAAGACGAAGAATCAATCCGCAGCCTTCAAGTCAAAGTCAAAGCGTGGTGAGATTCAACCGAGCTGCGCACCCGCCCCAGGGTCGTATTACAACGAATCCACATCCGCGAGCAATTCCAGTGGCGCTTCAGCTGCCTTTCGGTCCAAGTCAGACCGTGGCAATAGTTTAATTCTCAAAGGAATGCTTACGACACCGGGACCAGGGGCTTACAGACAAGACACACATGGCGCGAGAGATGCCAAAGAGGAAATCTCGACAAGACTCTTATTTTCACCGCGCCAAAAGAAAGTAGTGGCCAAAGGCAACAAGAGGCAGTCTTCGATGTTTGCAAGCAACGGTCTGGATCGATTTGGAAACCCTCTAGAGAGGCTTGCTGCTCCCAACATCATTCCGGGTCCGGGAGCGTACGATCCCAAGCCAGTCAAGCCATCCTCAGGCGGCATGAGCAGCTTTCACTCCGAGGGAAAGCGAGAGAAGCCAGGCTCATGGCAGCCTCCAGGCCCAGCGTACTACAATCCTGGCGTCAAAGATAAGTGCTCCTTCTTGCTGAATTCCGGTTCGAAGTGGGTATAATGGCAATCCACCGATCGGCTCAATACTTACCTGAAGATGTATAGCAACCTTTTGTCCTTGATAAGAATTTGACCAGCCCTTGACCTGTCTTCAACATCGATTATGCGACTGCTTCAATGTTTGCTCCGCATCAACGCAGCGCGCGTCGTCATTCACAGCAGTCATCGCAAAACTCGCCCGGGAACCCACTCTGCCTCTGGCACTTACCTCAAGCTACCAATTAACTTAGTGCCACTACCCCTCCAAGCCGGTTCTCTGTCCAAGAACCCACTCTGTCCCTGGCACAAACCTCGATCTACCACTTACTATAGTCCTCCGTATCTGTCCCCAACCTTCGCCAGCGAATACCGGCAACTCTTACGGCACGCGATAGTCACTCCTAATCACACACTCTCCTTCACTTTGTGCTTTTGCCACTCACAACACACAAAGACAGAAAGACAGAAAGACAGAAAGACAGAAAGAAAAACACCGTCTCCTACTTTCTCCCGAATCTCCGGACGGCGAGTACCACCAAGGCGTACGCGGACACTAGCGCCTCATAACATTCCCGCCTATCGCGGCGCGTACTTTTGCCGCTTCCACGCGCGCACCCCTATCGCAGGGTCCGCGCGCACCGCTGGGTGGGCGAGGCCACAGTTCGCCTGCGGAAAACTTTCGTGCGCGGGAAACCTGAGGTTGCCCATAGCCCGGAGACTCACAGGAGATTCACAGGAGATTCACAAGAGATGCGGAACAAGCAGGTAAAGGCGGACGAAAGTTTGCCCGTGAAAGGCGTTTTGGCTGTGAAAGCAACGGGGATCCCGGGCAATGAAACGACAGAGTTTGTGCAGAATCGGAGGGCAGCTGGTCTCGCCGAAGACAGATTCGAGGCAGTGGAGTACAAGATCGTACGCAAGAGGAAGAGAAACAAATTCTTGCTGGGCTGCCTGGCACCGAAACTTCCCGCGGAGGACTTGGCTGAAGATGGCGAATCGCAGGATGTAGAGAAGCAGGAGTGGAGGATGTGCAGCGTGTTCTTGGAGGGCGGCAATTTGGATTTCTACGCCACGGTGGTGGACACCGCCGATGGGTTCAAGGGCGAGGGCCTGTTGGGGTCGATTCGCATTTCGTACGCTCACACTGGGATGTTCGCCTCCAAGCAGGACCCAAGGGTCGTGAGCTTCAAGTTGCGGGGCGAGAGAATGACGGTCTTTTTTAGGTTAGATAATGTTGAGCTGCGCGAGCTGCTTATGCAGAGATATTTTCGGTTGCGGAAAAGGATAGAGTTAGAAACGACGGCTTACGAGGTGAATCGTAGCAAGCGGACGGCTGCGGGAGACCACGCAAAGCAAGAGGTTCCGCATGAGGAGAAGGACGGCGAGATGGAATTGCAGCCTTACATCATGCCCGAAAGTACGAAGGCATATTTTGCGCAGTTGAAAGCTGCTTCGTACGCCCGCAAGTCTCTCCGCGTCGGCGCGCTCGATGAGATGGACGGCGAGGAGGACTACTGACCTATTGCCAAACGCGTTTCTGTACAATCATTCTGCCTTAGCGGCAGCCTTCGTGGGGAACCCAATTATTTAACCCAGACAGATATTACTATTTGTCTTGCCTCCTTCCTTTTTGCTCATAGCGGCTCCCTGCGGCTCCCTGTACTTTTTTCGAGAAATGCCTGTTCATACACCACTAAATCATTACTCCATTTTTGGACACCCCAATTCAACCTGGGTTTCCATTTCGGGCAAAAGTGTTTAGGGAGCTGCGTGGAGAAAATCCCAGAAGAGGTTCCTATCCGAAAACCGAGAAGAGTAGAGGGTTTACCGAGGATGACAGCTACCTACTCTGGCAAATGCCAACGACGAACGAGAGCGAACAAGTGCTGAGAAACATCTATAGTATACGCCATTCATCTTGACTAAGATATTCCTTCCCCAACGTTCTTTAGCCTTCTCTATCTCTCTCCTATTGCCCTCTACTCTATATAGAATTTACCTACTAGAAACCTTAATATCCATACTCGTTTCATAACACTCTTTTCTCCACTCCCGTCCTTGGTCCTAACACCTCTCCTATCCATTCCGCTATCTCCGACGTCTCCTACATAATACCATCAATACCCCAGTACTCCTCCACGTGAAGCCCTGCTACCGCTTTCGGTAGCGCTATCGACAATCAAGCACAACTACGAAAGTAGTGACAGTAGTGACAGTACGACTTGGAGAAAGGATAAATCCATATCTTCGGCTAACACCCAGTAGCAGTCCTCAAGTAGGCGTCAGTTAGACTATTAGTAGCACGGCCAACGAGTCTCTCACAACAGATAGAGAGAGGAAGAGAGAGAGAGAGAGAGAGAGAGAGAGAAACGGGCTCGGCAAAAGAAAAGATTCCGTCGCGTACAGATTACAGAGTACGGTGTACAGTGTACAGTGTACTCGAGTACAGTGTGAAAAGTCCGAGGCGCTGGGACGTTAGGGAGGGAGACGTTGAGGGCGTAACGGTAATCCGCTCGCGAAAACGCAGGTTTTCTGTAGACTGTGAGTTAGTTGACAAGGTGGTGTTTGATGCTCAAGACGACTAGAGAAGCTTCTCCCCGCGGACGCTTTCGTGGAGGGGTGCGCGCATGTTGCTGCCGTTGTCGTTGTGATTGTTGTCGTAGGGATTGGGATTGGGATTGTGAGCGGTGTGAGAGAACGGGCGCTGACAGTGGTTGAAGGGACGGTTGGGACTGGTGACAGTTTGCGGCGGCAAGCGAGGAGCACGGAAGAAGTGCGACCGCATAACATGGGCCAAAAGGGTTCGTCAAGTAACACGTTAAAGAGGAAGAACGTGAAGGAGCTGATGGTGCAGACGCATTGTAAGTTGGTAAATTGCACGCGCCGGAATCTAGGTGTTGTTTTCGCTGACATTGTGGGAAACTGCACGCGACAGTTGGTGCCGACGAGATCGACGCGCTCTACGCGCACTTCAAGTCGATTGCCTCTAGCCAAACGGACGATGGGTACATTGACCGCAACGAGTTCCGCGAGGCCATGGGGCTCTCAGACTCACTTTTCGTGGACAGGTTGTTCCAGCTCTTCGATGAGAACGACGATGGCATGATCAACTTCCAGGAGTTTATTTGCGGGCTCTCTATTCTCTGCGTGCGAGGAACGTTGGAGGAGAAGATGCTGTTCTCCTTTCGAATCTATGATTTTGACAATGACAACAAGATCTCGAACGAAGAGTTGACGTCAATGCTCAAGACAAGCTTGATGGAAAATGGCGTGCAGATGACCCCACAGCAAGTGGAGCTTATCATACGCTCCACTTTTGAAGAGGCCGATACAAATCGCGATGGCTTCATTGATTTTGAGGAGTACAAACGAATTGTTGGAAACCACCCATCTATTCTCAGCAATATGACTTTGGACCTCCCCCGCATTTTGGAGCACAGGCTTGAAATGGCAAAGCAGAATCAGAGCGGAAAACGGGTGAGTACCCCGCAGTCTGCTCGGGCTTGAGTGGAGACCGTTTCACAAATCATGCATGGTTTGGGTAAGCTCTGTAATTTTTACTCTTTCATTTCTTTGCATTCTTCCTGCTTCAATCAATAATATCTACTAGGATGCACTTCTCTCTTTATCTTCATTCTTCCTATTTCGTTTTCGGAGCCTCTCGGCTCAAGATCGAGACCTCGACGGTCACCTGTGTCGTCCGTCCACAGTCCTCGAGGACCGACACCTCAATGCTGGAATTTGTTCCTAAATAGGGAACGGCGCGGGCAGCCACAATGCTAAAGGGCACGTTTCCGCTACTTCAACGGGAAGAACGAGGTTCACAGACATACAAGAATCCAGTGTAGTGTTGACGTTTTTTATAAGAAATAAAATGTGAGAATAATTCTACATCCGAACGAGCTTTTTCCGCCCCATCAGCGCCAGTTCAAGTCTGGAAGTTTGAACGTTTTGCTGTCAACAAGGACAGGTTGCAAGTCGGCCAAAGATATAATTAAAAAGCTTAAGACGTGCGCAAGACACTTCTTATATTTTGTAGTCCCTCACAGCGTGCGGGTCTTCGTACAGATGTGGGAAGCACCATCCCACTGCAATCGTGAGGAAGATCCACGCAAGCACAATGGCGCCAATAAGCTGGTATTGCCAGCTGTAGCCATCATAGCCACCGGTTGCACTTGCCTGGGTGATTCTCTGCAACAAAAGAAACCAGAGGATTGGAGTCATCACGTATTTGAGCAAAACGCTCCAGACCACTCGAAGTTTCCAGTTGTCTGGTCGATGCTCGGTGATAGCCTCGTTGAGCTTGTGGCGCAGAGACTCAGGCTGATGCAAAAACACATAGAATGCAGCAGTCTTTGCATCACCGCATCTCTTTGCGCCAAGGAAGATGCTCGCCGCGATACCCACGAGCATCATAAACAAGCCAACACCAAATGCAGCGCCGTAAATTACGCTCTGCGCAATATTCTCGTTGTATGGAAGAGCGACTGCGAGAAGGGTAAACATGGTGAAACCTCCAGCAACTCCAACTTCAAAGAGGATGGTTGCCTGCTGGCCCACTTTGTCCACCACCTCGTGGCGATTGTAGATCCAGCTCGCGACCACACATTCGCAAAATCCAAGCAACAAAAGGCCGAGGCCATTTGAGTAGAAATCCACGACATCAAGCACATACAAGCCGATGTCAGAGCAGTATAGAATGGAGAAGCAAAAGCCCAGACCACAGACGAGGGCCGTCATGGCACTCTTGCTTAGATGAGCAAACAGTGCCGTCTCCCTCCAGTTCATCACGACAGATTCGACAAGACTGAAGGCGCTATCCACTCCCAAAAAGTAAAAGGTGATAAAGAAGAGGACATTCAGGAAGTTCGCTGCTGCGCCACCTCCGCCAACAAGACTGAGACCAGCTGGGTACGCCACAAAAGCGAGCTTTGGGCCACCAAGAAGTGCCTGGAACTCTTCGTTGTCAAATGCCACACCAGACTCTGCGCTCATGTAACCTGCAATGGAAAACACTGCAAACCCAGCGATGAAGGAGAAAAAGCAGTTGCCCACAGACACGATAACAGCGTCCTGAACGATGTTGGAGGATTTGCGGTTCATTGATGCATAGGCAGTCATGACACCAGTGGACAGCGACAGACTGAAGAAGATCTGGATGAAGGCATCCGCCCACATCTCTCCGTTCGAAAGCTGCGACATGTCCCATAGACCAATGTACTGCTTGATACCTTCTTTGGAACCTTCGAGTGACACACCCACAAATAGCAGAATAAGAAGCATGACTACAGGAAGAAGGACGGTTACCCACACAGCTTTGCTGATGAAGGCGGTACCTTTCCAGAGAATGAGAAACACGCTGACCCACAAGAAGAACGCTCCAGCAAACACGCTAGACGAGATGAGCTTGCTCTCGAGCGGACTATCAGAGAGTTGGAGCACGCCACCGAAGAAGTGGTCGGTAGGCCCCTTAAACACTTCCTCTCCACTGAGTCCGTAAATTGACCATGGCATAGGGCTGTAAAAGCTCTGCACAAGGTACACGTTACCCCAGCCGATGACGGCCGAGTAGTACCCAATGATGATGAAGGCGATGGTAGATGCGCCAATTCCAATTCCGCGCCAGCGGTGGTCCAGCGCGCCAAATGCTTGAGTTGCAGCTTTGCGCACAATTTGCCCGAGAGCCATCTCAAGCTGCATGAGCGGGATGCCGACGAAGAAGAGCGCGATGAGATACGGAATAAAGAATGCGCCACCTCCCCACTTGAACGCGAGGTACGGGAACCTCCAAAAATTTCCAAGACCGATCGCAGAACCGATGGCGGCAAGGATAAATGCCATTCGCGAGCTAAACTGATCTTCCTCATCCTCCTCTTCCGGTTGCTCAGGTCTGGTGGGTTCTCGACCTCATCCTCGAAAGACTTTCCATTTTCATCAATCACCGCCTTGACGCCGTCGTCGTCCACCTTATTGTTCTCCCCGATCATCTTTCCCGTTCACCGTCAACTACAGGGCGCGCAAGGTTCTTCCTTTCTCGCGAGGTTCGGGTGAGAGCCTGCGGAGTTTGGGGTCTGTCGCAGTCTTCCTTTTGCACAATTCCAAGGTCAATTTTGGCCCAGTCCCCAAATTTCCCCGCCGCATGCATGCTCATACTATGCTCACACTAACTGATACCCACCAAACACTAGCTAGCGACCTCGCATGAATACTAGTACAGTTACAATCGCAAACAGAGTGTAGCGTGGAGACTATGAATAGTAATAGTCGTAGTGTAGGCAGAAAGTGAGGCTCCTATGGACTCCGGGTGCCTCCTCCTTCCTCCTTCCAACATCCTCCTTCTTCTTTTCTTCTCTCTCTCTTCCTTCTTTCACTCCTCCAGCCCCACTCACCTCACTCACTCACTCACTCGCTCGCTCACTCCCACTCTTCTTTTTCTAAAGCTCTAATATCTTTGCTCAACAAATCCACTCTCTCACTCTTCGCTCTCTGCTTTTCGCTTGGGTCCAGGCCGTTTCCAATCACTTAGCTTATTGATTGTATGACAAGCCAAATACTTTACCAGTACTTAATCCTTGGCGGTAACCGTGTATGTCGAACGTGGAGAGTCGCAAAAGAGAGAGAGAGGGACTCTGGGAGCAAGACGGGAGATTGGAGTAAGAGTGCGAATGAGAATGAGAGAATGAGCGAGAGGGAACGAGCGGCACATTGGAATTTGTTCGTGCTTCTATAGCAATTAGCAATTTACAATTCGCTCCGAAGGAATGGAGGTAAGGAGGAACAGGTTTGGTGTTAGGCGGGCCATTTCAACGCGACCAACCAACCTCTCGAGCCTTGTCGCTCTCTTCTCTTCGCTCTCAAGTGACGAGTGCATTTCACAATCCGAAAAAACGCAATTCACAATTCACAAGTAATTTTTGTCTTTACACGCGCTCGATTGGTTTGCGAGCAGGCAGAGCGTGATCTGCAAACACAATGCAAGCAGTTGACGAACGGGAAAGAGTGAGGGTGTGAGAGCGTGATGGCGTGAGGCAGCCTCCAGTTCGAAAGCTTCCCTCCACTGGGGGTAGGTTTTCATTAATTTAACAGAGAAGCAGTCCAGAATTTTGGAAAGGCAGGAGACTTTCAGACTTTTCAGAAGACTCTTCAGAATCCAGACTTTTCGGAATTTCAGGAATTCAGGAGGCAGATTTCATAATCATTAATCATGAATAATGTCATTTCTTGAGATCTGAGATCACGGCACTTGCTCTTTTGCGTGAAACTGCATCCAACTTGGTTCTAAATCCCGTCACAAGAGCAGTTTCCCTCATTCGTCGTCCATTGCCGTCACGTCTTCTTCATCGTTGGCATTCAGGCGCAAGTTTCCCTTTTTTCACTGTCAGCCACCAAGACTTGTGCTTGTGAGCGAGGATGCTGCGATGCTAAAATATATAACAACAAGACAGAAATCCCTTTTCACTGAGCTAAGCTTATCCTCTTTCGACTCTGAAACGCGACCAAAAAAATTCAATTTTACATCCACAAAATTCTAATTCTAATTCTAAACAATAATCATTCTTCTACAATTTAAAGCTTTTTTGAAGGCGGAAATTTTGCAGCCCACCAAACAGAACACAGGCTCTCCAACCTTCGCGTTGATTTGCTTTGGAAAACTCGCATGTCAAGACAGAGGAACGCAGCGATTTAGTATGAGATAGTATCCTTGATCGATAGATTGCGACTGAGAAGGAAAGGGAGGAGTACTCAGTAAGCTGACTGGTTGCTAGGTACCTCTCATTGCCCGCTTTGTAGGGTTCAGATTTGAGTAAGCCGACAAGTTTTAACCCTTTCCGTCTTCTGCAAAGATTGTTAAAAATTGTAAGAAAAGATGAAATGAATTATTTCGATTGCCGGTTGATTGATGGACGGATGGATTGATGATTTTGATGACTGGGATTAGCCTGAATTGCTACTACTGCTTCCATTCAAAACAAAAGAAGAAGCAGATTGTAAATCGTTAAAAAATGAGCGGGGAGCCAGCCGAGGTTGAAAACTAAACGTTCAGCTGAATGAGACACATTCAGCCAACCCACAGCACGTGCACACTTCCTTTTCTTCGTTTCCTCCTACCGACACCTACGGACTCCCAGACGTTTCATCCCAATCCTTCTTTCTACCTCTGCCCCTTCTTCCTCCCTCGTGTTCCCCACCTATTCACCCCTCTCCCTTCTAACATTTACGATAAGCATCGAATAGCGACTCCACTAGCGATAGTACTGGCTAGAAGAGTCGGTATCGAGCGTGTCCAATTGGACTACTTGTTTCCGCGCTGCCCTTCTCCCGTCATGCGCGGTTTCCTTTGGCGGAGGTATCATCGTCTCCGTGCTCACAGGTATGTATAGTTTTCGTTTGGTAATACCAGACCGGTGAGCTTGCTCAAACATTTGGTGGGCCTGGACTGGGAACGGGAAGGAGTGCTATAGTACCTCATAAGACTTTCATTAGAGTCATACGCTATATGCTCGTAGGGTACCAATAAAAACCATTATTTTGAGTCGGAGCGCGTGGTTTGCCAAAGCGGAAGGAGCTACGAATTTTCATAGGATTAAGTAAAGACATGTAGCATGTGAATAATAGCTTTGGTAGCGCTGCGTGCCAACATGTACTGCAGTAGGAGTATATAACTTACTGATAAGGGAAGAAATCTCGCGTGCACTTGTGGCTCTAAAAACTCCTTGGATCCTCCGCAGGATGAGAAGATTAATAGGGCGTGTCCCACCAGTAATTAGGGAATCACTTAGGAAAACTGGATCCGCGAGCGAGCCAAATGAACGTTTCCACCTCTTTCTTTCTTTCTTTCTTTCTGTCTGTCTGTTTCCACACGTTCCCACCTTCAGTGATTTAGTCTTCATCGTTTTTAATTATCCTGATGAACCAACACTACTTCTTCTGAGAGAAGAGGGATCGATTTTCTCATGGATGAATTTGGTGGATTAGTGCTACCTACGGTACTCTGTATGCGTTCGTTGCCTTCTCACAAACGGTGGGGAACGCCGGTCAGTTCGGCATTGTTTGCAGAATCAGCTTATTCATTGCTCACTCTCTCACTGTCACTCTCCCACTCTCCCTGTCAGTTTACAGTCTTTCCTGAATTTATTGATGTGCTATCTTCAACTCATCTTCAACTTCTGTATTTTATAAAATAATAAATAAATAAATAAATAGAAGAAAAAGGAGTCTTGAACAGGGTGAACTGTGAGTACGAACAAACTTTGCAGTAAGACTTTAGTTGTTCTCCTCAGAATTAGCTAATCTGAACTCTAATCAAGTAATACAGGTTCAGAAATAGGTCGAATTTAAATGACGGGGTTTCGAGTCGATAAGAAACGCCAACAGCGGTGTCCCACTGGATGCAACGAGATGCAATGTGTTCATGTAGAGGAGGAGGAAGGACTGCTCTCGAGAAGGTTGCCCCACTATCAGTCCAGCGCAGTTGTGTCGAGCGCAGTTGTAGAATTTAGAATTTAGAACTTTTAAAACTCATTGTGGAGGCCGTGAGGGAGAGTTTTCCCTTATGTCGCCTCAATTGTCATTGTTCAATTTTCAATGAACGTTGACGGTGAACGTCTGGAGCAACTCACTCTCCGCACGCGCCTTGAACAGCTAGTATTCGCACTACCACGCTCTCTTTCACCTCGATGGGCTCAGGAATGCCTCCTGAATCTGCAGTCAAAAAAAGCTGAATTTCTGTTCTGAAATCTGAGTTTCCTGAATGAATGGAAGAACAGATTATATTCATGAGCCAATCGACTGGAAGTGAGTTGTTGGCTGGGTTACAACAACTCAAAAGTCGGCATTCACTGTCAGTCAAGCAGTTACTCACACCACTGCGTCGCAGCCATTCCCGAGGCCTGACAGTGAAAAGAAACGACGGCGCGTGCCGAAGCCAGTAAGATAGAGATCGATCGCTCCGTCCGAGCACGACGAGCGGCCACGGGGCCACCACCCTGAGGTTTCGCTAAACTCTTACATTTGTGAGACGAGTACTTCTCGCTTTACCGCTTCACTGTTCGTGTTATTGAATAATTGGAAAAAAGCAAGGAAAGACGCCATGAGAGGTTTCGTCTGAGTCAAAGTGGTCAAGTGAATGGCGCTGGTCAAGGACATGTCATGGCTCAGGCTGACTACAACGTCGGCTTATCGACTGCGACGATAGCCCTGTCTTCCCGATCTTCTTCAAAATCTTCGATGAATTCTGTTCATCGAGCGACTGTCAACACTCAGCGGTTCCACGCCTCTCAGAACGGTGTTGGTACCGGGCGCTGAGGGAAACTCATCCTTTCTTTGGCAAGCTAGAACACTTGGGCTGAGCAACTAGACTAGCTTTTCAAAATCAGAATTCAGAATTCAGAACATGAGAAAAGAGAATTGCATTCCCTCAAGTTCATTTTGGGCCTCATTTTTTAGTATAGGAGTTGAGTTTAGAAGAAACCCCGCGCAGTTTTGGATGTCTAAGAGCTGGGCCGGATCACAACCTCCGCCAGAGAGTACACCGTGAACACAGTATATCGCACATTAGCTCGGCGGAATTCATATATAGAACAGGAGACTTCATGCTGCCTGGCGTTGCCTGCTTTCCATGTTGTTGAAACCAATCTCACAGTCAATTCGGGATCCGAAAGACCGATGGCGACCTTGGCTGAAAGAGATAGCTCTCTCACAATGCGTGCATTGAATGAAGCAAATGCCCGGGACGTACTCGCAGTCAAAGTTTATTAAAGTGTTCCATCTTCGCTGCGGAAAGCTAGCAGAAACTTGGGCTGGAGAGTGCGAAGAGTGGAGAGTGGGTAGCGGGTCCGGATCCGGTCCGGATCCCGTTTCGGTGTTTTCGTCCTGCCGCCGCAGCGGTCCCGTAGGACTTGCTTCCGCAGATTACCAGTGTGAGATCCCGGCTCGGCTGAGCAATCCTTGGCCGACTCGAAAGACACCGAGCCGGTCGGCTATTCTCAGCTTCCCCGACAGAAACGTTTATCTATCGTATCTATCGGCTGGCGCAGCTTTCTCCCGACGAAAGATTCTGAATTCTGAATTCTTATGTTGACACCTTTTAGAGATCAATTTAATTGAGGGAACTCATCAATTTGCCAATGAGGAACTCTGAAACGAGGCGCGCTCTTGGAAATACTCTGAACTGAAAGGAGGGTGCGGAGTCCTGGCGTGGTGTTGAAGCCGGAAAATGCACAGTGAGCTTTAGGAGTGAATTCCTCAGCCCTCGCTGACCACGTGGCGCTCGTGCAAGCCAAAAAAAAGGGGACAGCGTACCTCGCTCAACACTAGTCACCGAAACGCTTCAAGCCGGCTTTCGAGATGGTTACCGGTACTGGTTTCAAACGTTAGTAAAATCTTTTGAGACAGTCCATCCATTCCAGATGCTCAGCTCGGGTGACATTGAACGGCCTAATCCTGCAGCCCACATCAACTTTCATTTACAGTGTTTTTAATTTAATTCCGTGTCTTTTTTCTAGTTTTCAACATCACCGTTCTCATTGTTTCGAGGTGGGTGGATGCGTGGGTTGTGACACGACCAGTTCTCATCCTCTGCATGCCCAACTTCTTGACACTTAGACGTTTCTCAGTTGAGCTTTTCGGCTGCGATCGAGTCGCCCACCTCGAAGCATCGGCGAAAGAATGCTGAGAATGATGCTAGTAGAGGATGCGACTGTTTCTCACTCACACTTTTTATTCCTTTTTCGTTTTCATGTTGTCCACTTTCAAAAGAGCACGTTGATGCTACAAACAGAGAAAAAACCGGTAACTGGAACCATGGTTTCGCATAGCTGTGAGATAGTAAGGGCGGAGTGACAAAGTAGACGTGTGTCCCCTTCTGGTTGGATGCGCATCGCCAAAGCAAAGAGTCCCAGCGTCCCGGACGAGATCCGAGTGGCCGACTAGGCGTATCGCTGAGGCAGGGGATTTGGGACTAATAGTATAAGAGTACCGCCGAGCGGAAATGAGCGATGCACAGACGAGCGCTTCGACGCTGGAGAAGAGCGCAGCGGAGACGGAGAAGGTGGGGGCTCTGCGCGCAAAGGTGAAGGAGCTGGATGTCGGGTCGGAAAGCGAGTGGGCGCGCGGCGCGCACGAGTACGAGCTGCTGAGGTTTCTCCGCGGGCACGAGCTGGATGTGGACAAGGCGATGAAGATGCTGGTGGCCACGAGCAAATGGCGCCACGAACGAAAGATCAACGCGCTCATGGGCGAGTTCGAGCAAGGCGGAACGGAGACTGTTGCGTTTATGAAAGGGTACTTTCCGTCAGGGCCGATCGGCCACTTGCCGGACGGCGGGCTTGTGTCGCTGTACCGCATGGGAATGGTGGATTTTCCGGGACTCGTCAAGCGATACGGTGTGGATGAAATTGTTAAATTAAATGTTTGGAAACTGGAGAGTGCTTGGAGAAAATATCCCAGCGGGAACGGCGTGTTGATCATCGACCTTGGCCACTCCGACGAGGAGGACAAGCCAGTCGGTTCTTTGTGGGAACTAAAATCATACATTTCTGCACTCATGCAAACCGTTAAGGCCGTATCTGGCGAGGTGGACCCCAATTACCCAGAGTCCTTTCGAAGGATCTTTTTCGTGAGGCCGCCAAGCGTGTTTTGGTAAGTTGACCGTTTTCCTCTCGCAATGGTTGAGTGAAAGCTCTAATAAGACAACTTTATGTAGGGCTTCGTGGAAAGTCGCGCAATACTTTGTTGCGGAACGCACCCGGGAGAAGATGAAAGTGCTAAGCGGAAAGAAAGCACTCACAGACTTGCATGACATGGTCCCGGTGCACATCCTCCCCGAATACCTCGGAGGGGAAAATAATAGCATTGATTTACCAGTTGGAGGTAAGCTTAAACAGCAGCAGGAAGCCAAGTAGAGTGACGGGTGCTACACTTTGTTCAAAGGAGTTTGTTGTTGCTCAAAGTCATTGTAACACGAACTTTTGAAGATCAATTCCGCATCACTATCCTTAATTTTTCAGAGGAAACCTCGTGTTGAGCGAGCCAGCCAGCCGCTTCGGATCCGGGTCATCTCTTGAAACCATTTGTATTTACAGAACAAAACTAAAAGAACTGATTTCAGCGCTTAGTATAAAGCGTAATAATTCTCTCTCTCGTTCTCTAGATGGTGTCACAACGACGCCTTTCAAAGGAGAAGCTGAAATGAATCACATGGTCTTCTCGAACAGTCCGAGGACAACGCAAATGTTATCGGCTTGTCGTCTCTCTTCCCATGCAGATATTGCCGCATCCCGAATCTTGCACGCTATCTCCCCCGGCTCACAATGAGTGTTCTCCTGGATGATACCCAATACCTGAGCATCCGACATCACGTCCCTGTATATTCATTTGAGTTAGCAAAAGCGCTTTGAGCTCCAAAAGTCCATGCAAACGGTTCAATTCATTTGACACTCACCAAATTCCATCCGAGCCAACTACAAAACACAAGTCATCAAAATCTGCAAGATTTCGATGCGCTGTGAATGGCTCGCAAGTGCAGCCAGCTAACTTCGAAACCTCGTCGCCGATGGACCGTGAAAGCATGAGACCAGGAACCGGAGCGCGAAAACCCAACTCCTTCCACTTCGACTCTGTTAAATAAACCCTCAACGGAAACACCACTCCTGGGATCTGTAAAACGATACAAACGATTTTCATTGCTATGAGTCCATGACGCAATGTTGAAATCTTGCCACCTAGCTTTTCTACTCTTCAGCAACTTACTTCTGGTCCGTTACTTATTTTTTGAGACGACGCCACGACCCCGCCGTTTCTCTCGATCATTTGTTTTTCAGAAGCTATGTCTGGCCGATGGTCTTCCGTCATGCGGAAAGCAAAACAGCCTTTAGCACCGCGCTTTTCACCAATTATTAGGCGCGAGTCACCAACGTTTCCGACGTGCAACCCCCCATTGTGCACGATTGCGACTGTTAAGGTCGCCCCGCTCATTTTTCCGCGAAAGCCGATGTCGCTGCTCTCAGACACAGCTGCATTGCATTCTGCAAATATCTCAAAAAGCGCCTCGTCCCATGCCGCATCCGCCTCCAGTGGCCATCTCTTTGACAAGATGACGGACACATTTTCATCCAGCCACTGCGCTGCAAACTCTGCAACGAGCTTTCCATGGGGGCCGTGCCCGTCCAAGCAACAAACAAGATACACATCCATGTTCTCTCCATAGCCTGTCCTGCACAGCAATACGTCTTGATTCTCCTTCTTGATCGGCGGATTACCAGCCCCAATGTGTGTGACCAGGCCACTGGAGATATTAATAGTTTTAGGTTCTTGGGTCTCCTGCTCTTCTTCAACTGCGTCGACAACTTCCACTGCCTCGACCACGTTCTCTTTCTTCTGAGGAGAACTATTGACCGCTTTCTCAGCCTCCGAGACAGCAGTGCCTAACTCTGCTTTCTCTTCCATTGCCTTCGGGTCTGCGTTGAGCTCCTTGACTACTAGTTTTGCATTCTGTGTGGTTTCTTTTGATTGCTCGCTGCTTTCATTCTGAAGCGATGGACTTGCTTTTGTCCGAATAGATTCTTCGGGGACAAGCCTTGATCGCGTGCACCCCATCTCGACCGACCTGCAACACCTTCTTGCCCTCTGGTCTCCAGAGCTAAAACTAACAAAGAGTGTGCGTGTACTCTCGCTCGCTGAGGTTGGACCTTCACTGGATACACTAACTAACTCGAAGCAATTTGCAAAGTCGCAGAGCCTGGCCGAGTGATGTGCCACGGCAATTCCCGCTCTTTACGTCAAGGCGCCGCTCGAGCCGCGCGCTGGCCAAGCACTCGCAAGCTCTCGGTTTGAAACGCAGCAAAGCTCTTCCCCTTCCGCTCACAACAAGTGCCAATGCACATGTGCATATGCCCCCGGTGTGCTAAGCTCACAGTCAGTACCTGTACGTACACCAGACCAGGAATAGGCCACCTTTCGTTAGGTCAAGCTCGCCGGCAACTATAGCGTAGGTGTCACCCTTCTTTCTCGGCCGCTTGAGCTGAGTTGACATGGGCCGCAATGTCCCGGTACTCACTTAACAGTGAATCTCCGCAAGGCGCTGATGTTCCGCTCTGACTTTGGCAAGCATAAGCGCAAGCACAGGCGCAAGCACAAGCACAAGCAGGCAGACTCTCAAATTCTCAACACGACTAGTTCTTTCACATTACATTCACATTCATTTTCGCCTTCACAGTCGCAGTCAGACAGCCTTGCAAAACGAACCGTGATCCGAAGGACATTCATGGCCGACGACGATGAGTGGCGATTCCTTTCAACATGTGGAAGCGTAGACACCCCCCTTCGCCACCTGCAAGTCATGTATATGTACTCGTACATGCCGTGTACAAGTGCCGATATGTGGCGTTGGTGGACAGCCAGTGAGTGAGCGAGTGATGCATCCATTCCCTCAATGATCGCTGCTCTCCCGCCCATCATGATGAATGGGCGAAGGAATTAATGAAGCAATGGAAAAATTGAATAGATGAATGAGTGAATGAATGAGTGAATCGGTCAGTGAGTGAGTGAGTGAGTGGGTGATGGGTGCCCACTGCCACGCACTGTCGCACTGTCAAACACCGCACTTGGCCGCACTGCAAAATGAACCTCCCAACGTCATTCTGCGGGGCGTCGCAGCACAACCTCTGCATCGTTAAACAAAAGCTCGCGAACTATTCCTCGAAAAACACAGGTGTGTATCTTACCTTCCTTCCCACAAATTGGATTATTGTTACAGTACAGTGTAGAATATATAATAGGATCGCCCCGGATTGTGCACCGCAGAGCGTATGCGACTGGGAGGGAAGCGCGGTGGAGAAGGCGCAGTTAGCGTATGCGTAGTTGCGCTTAGAGGGATCGACCGAGGAGCAGGGAGACCAAACTGGCCTCTTGGGAAAGAGAAACGAAGAGCGTAGAGGCGAGGAACAGTGCAGAAACACGTCACAAAGTAGCGACATATTTGTCGGTGCAAGTTGCGCTTTGTTGTTGCCAGCCGATGCCAATTGAGAATTTCGCAAGTCTTTAGTTCGCGGAAACCAGCAAAAGATTCACCAAAAGGCCTCTGGAGTAGCTTCTGACGCTTGAAAAGAGTGCCTCCGGGCTGCTGTGGCTACGTTTCGTTGGAGTTGGGTTGCAACTGGAAAAGCAAACATGGAGAGCGCGAGAAATGCGGTGGCATTCGGCTGCTTGGCGGCATACTTGCTGGTCAAGATGCGGGCTGGCAAGAATGCGGGTACCAAATTGAGGTCCAATTCTCGCAATGTGGACGGAGCGTCGTCGAAGAGGATTTCTGGCAAGGAGGCGATGGAGAAATTCAAGAATCGCAAAGCTGTATGTGTGTTCCTCGGCGCCAGCGAAGGGTGCAGGAAAGAGTACATGGCAGCGGCCCAGGAGCTTGGACGCAAGCTTGCTGAGAAAGAGTATGTGTTGGTTTATGGTGGCGGAAACGTTGGGCTCATGGGCGCCGTGTGCCGCAGCCATGCTGCCGCTGGAGGAGAGTCAGTAGGAATCATTCCGTGGCCCCTTGCACCGCGAGAGCTGACGGGCTCGATGACGGCGACATATACTATTTACACTGATACGATGCACGAGCGTAAAGCTATCATGGCGGCTTTGTCCTCGGCGTTTGTGGTTCTTCCGGGTGGCTATGGGACGATGGAGGAGTGTCTCGAGGTCATGTAAGTTTTCCCCTGTCTTGGTGACTCACTGGTATGCCCTGGAAATGTAAAAATAGGAGACTCTAACCGCCCAATAATAATGCCCACTCACAGAACCTGGACTCAACTCGGGGTGCATCGCAAGCCGGTTGGGCTCCTGAGTATTTGTGGATTCTGGGACAGCATGTACGACATGTTTCATCACGCAGCAAAAGAGGGCTTTATTAAAGAGGACAAGTTGGACATTGTCGTCAAAGAATCCTCGGTCGATGCCATGTTATCCAAATTGCTCACCCACGTACCGCCACAGGGATTCGCAAAGGACTGGAAATCTGCCCTTGACTTCATTTAGCGAGCCACACAACCTCACATCTCTCTGCTTATAACACCAACGATATAAAAAACACACTCCCTCCATCTCTATCTCCACCTTCTTCCAAAGCAGACAAAGCCCTCTCGCCATCTCCTTTCGCCCATGGCCAACATCCCCCACTGACACCGCTTCCGTTACCAGGCGCACCTCGAAGAACAGCTCTCTGATCCCTATCCACACTACTGCTTCCGCTACAAACGCTCCGTGCGAATGAAACAGACCAGGTCGTCGATTCAAAGCAAGGAAACACGTCACCAACATCACCAACTTCACCAACGACCAAAACTAGTCTTAGTACCAAACAATTTCCCGTTTGTCTCTCTGAGAAAGGTGCGCGGTGGGTCACTTGTATCTGTATGAGAGTGCCCTCGCTCCCCCAGAGCCGAGTGAATCGTTAGAGAGACTACTATCCGAGTCTAAGTGCGGCCGGTCACGAGCAGCAGGCGCGATCCGTGGGTGAGAAGTGTGGATTGTGGAAGCGGGACAAGGAGAAAAAGGAGAGTGGAGTGAACAAGTTGTTGCGAGGAGGGTTTGCGGAGGTTGCGATTAGGGAGGAATAGCGGAGGAGATTAGGCAAGATGATGAGCGATAGCAAGAAGATCGGGACGTTCCTGCTGTTTTTGGGGATCTTCTTTCTGTTCCTTGGGATGCTGCTGCTGTTTGATAAGAAGCTGCTGGCGATGGGGAATATCCTCTTCCTGGCCGGGTTCTCGCTTCTGACAGGGGTTCGGCGCACGCTGGAGTTCTTTGGGTTCATGGGGGATAGGTTAATAGAGCGCTGGCGCAACAGGTGGAGGGGATTCGTCACGTTCTGGGGTGGTATCGTAAGTGTGAAGGGCGGAAGAAAGCAAGCGAAAATCGCACGCGATGGAGGATTTGCTAACCGACTGCATTTGTCTCGTGTGTGTGTGTGCGTGTGTGTCTGGTATCTCGCTCGATGGCCTCAGCTCTTGGTCTTATCTGGCTGGCCAATGTTTGGCATGTTCATTGAGCTCTTCGGCTTTATTAACATTTTTGGCAGCTTTTTTCCACTTGCTCTGGTCTTCCTGCGAAGTTTGCCAGTTATTGGGCCATTTCTCAATCTTCGCGGTGTCAGCGCAGTCGTGGACAAAATTGCTGGCAAGGACAGTAACTCCATGGTGTAATCAATGTTTCCCCCCCCCCCCCTCCCTTTCCTTTCCGTGTTCTCGCTTGATACCTTTGTGGGACTTAATTTATCAGAGTTTCAGGCTCTTGAACGCTGAATCCACGACCGCGGCCGTGCAGTCTTGACCAAGGCTGTACTCCTCGGGCTCACTTTTATTTGTGTCGATACTTGAACTCTGCTCCGTGGAAAAGAGATCCTAATAGCACACCCCAATCTCGTATCTACGTAGAGAAATAAAATTGCCCACGAAACTTTCGTGCTTTTACAGAATTTCGTCTTCTTCGAATCACAATCTCTGTGGCATTCGGGGCACTTTTCCTTTTTCTTGAAGAAAAAGTCGCGAGGACCTGGTTGGCTGCGATCATTTCATGCTCTTTCTATTCGAGAGCTGCCTGTCGCTAGTTTTGGAATTAAAAGCCTAAGCTTTCGTGAACGATGGCACCAAAAACAAGATTTGGTGCTGGAAGATCCGCATGCCATCGTGCACGCACAAAAACCACATGCTCCATCATCATCCATCTACCCATCTATCCATCTACCCACCCACTGGCGTTGCAGTACAACTCAAGAGACTCTGCGCGGTGTTGGCACTCGCTCTGGGCGCACCAACCCTCTCAAACCAAACACGCGCGAATCGCGGACAGACTGACTGACTATGCGCGGGACTTGGACGATGTGTGTCCACAGTGTCCACGAGACCAACGCGACGAAGGGGATGAGATGAGCTGATTTGAGGTGGTGGCATCACATCACATCACATCACATCACATCACATCAGAGAGGCAACAAACGAAGGAGATGGAAGGAGTGTACTGATTGTACACGTCGGTAGACGAGCTGCAGCCTGGCTGCAGATAGACACGAGCTAGACCAGCCGCCTTTCACACAGGAGACATCAGGATTATCAGGATACGACAGAAGACAGACAGGGCTATCCATCCGTCATATCCGCAACTTATTATTGAGTCTGAGAAGTCTGAGTATTAGTCCGAGTAGGCTGAAGAGGATCCAATCGCCTTGTGGAAGAAGAAGAGCAAAGAGCAAAGAGCAAAGAGCGAAGAGCAAAGAGCGAAGAGTGAAGAGCGAAGAGCAAATAGCGATACAAGCAAACAGGCGAGCAAGCACTGCTTGGTGGGCGAGATGTTGAACGCGGTGAAGCAGAACAAGGCGTTCGGAGGATGGGTGAAGCAGTTCAAGCACGCCTCCAGGGCGACCAACACGGACATGACGTTCTCGGTGTTTCTCCCCAAGGTGAGTTAGCCGACGCGCGCAGCGAGCGCGTTCGGCTCGCAGGCTTTTGAGTAAATGTTAGTGTGTGCTGATGAAAACTGCCCTGCCTTTTTGCTTACTCGTGACAGGAGTCTGAGAACGCCAAGGTGCCCGTGGTGTACTTCCTGAGCGGTCTGACATGTACGGACGAGAACTTCACCACCAAAGCCGGTGCGCAGAGAGTTGCAGCGGAGCTTGGAGTGGCGCTGGTCGCCCCGGATACTAGCCCAAGGGGAGCAGGTATTGAAGGCGAGGATGAGAGCTGGGACTTCGGCACCGGGGCCGGATTCTATGTCAACTCTACCACGCCAAAGTGGAAGGCAAACTACAACATGTACTCGTATGTCACCGAAGAGCTCCCGCAGCTTTTGGGTGAGCATTTGCCTGTCGACAATGACCGCAAGTCAGTATTTGGTCACTCAATGGGTGGCCACGGAGCTCTCATCTGCGCCCTGAAGAACCCTGGTATGTTCAAGAGCGCAAGTGCTTTTGCGCCAATCTGCCACCCAATTGCCTGCCCATGGGGCCAAAAAGCATTCAGCGGCTACCTTGGCGAGGATCAGGAGACCTGGAAAGCGTACGATGCCACCGAGCTCTCGAAATCTTATGACGGCCCAAAGCTATCCATCCTTTGTGACCAAGGCGAGGATGACGACTTTTACGGCAAAAAGCAGCTTCTGCCAGAGGACTTCATTGAGGCAAGCAAATCCAATTCCAACTTGGAGGTCGACTTTCGCTTTCAAAAAGGGTACGACCACTCATACTACTTCATTTCGACGTTTGTCGAAGACCACCTCAGATTCCACGCCAAATTCTTGCAATAGACGAATAAATCCTGATTAGAATTTTGGGACGGGCAGTTTAATTTCCCTCTTTTATTATACGAATCGTTTTGTCATTACTTTTATCTAGTCATCAAAACCGAGGAAACATGCAACGATTGCCTATCAGCACTAATTACATAATATACATGAGAGCTCACAGTCAATCAATATGAATGCAATGACTTGGCGCAGGCAAAATATCATTTCGCTCACAGCCGGTTTCCCTTGTGGGCTCTGTCAAGTGAAACCACAGCTCTATTTGTCACCTCTTGTCGCGCTTAATAGTTCTTGACAAATGCCGGCCATAAGTCGAGAGCATTGGCACTTTGCGCTGGAAAGGACGTTCCGGAAGTCTCAACGAGTCGCTCTTCACACAATATTCAAGTGCCTCCTCGACTTTTGATTTGGACTTTTTCTGCTCCGAGCTATGCATCAAAGGCGGAAGAGTTCTCTCGGCGACCAACGAACGTTCCCTCTCAGACTCGCTGGTCTCATCATTATGGCGTAGGTGGACATCCATCCAAGAGTCCCCTGCAAACACGTTCCCGCGAGTTCGGTGCTTCACTTTCCTCTGCACGATGTTCAGGTGAGCTCTTTGAGCTTCCATTACCTTTTGCTGCATTTCAATCGCCCGGGCTTTCTCCTTCTTCTTTCCGTCTTCGGCTCTCTTTTGGGATTGCTCGGTGATTTCCCTCAGGAGGGCACTTCGAAACCTCCAGTCCCCAGAGTCGTTTTGATTCGCAGCATGCGTGCCGATGACGGCTTTTAAATGAGAAGAGAACATCATACGCCAAGAGTATTTCGCTTGTGCAAGCTCCTCCATCCGTGCAAAAGTAGTAGGCGACACGATCTGGACGATCTTGGAGGCTGGTATTCGGAGGACCTCCACAACCGTCAAGCTCACGAGGTTGTAGCGCTTATCAGCACCAATCAAATTCTGAACCTCGTCGCCATGTGTGCGCGCATAGCCGCTTGCCGCAACACAGTAGGACTCACCAAACGACTCGTTCTCTCCAATCACAGACACCACTGTCTTCGAGTTGACGTTCGTCGAACGTGCAGTCGCAGAGCCGCTACCCATGCAAATACTACAGCTGCCGCTCATTATGACAGCTAATGACTGATCGGTGGGCACAATGGTCCCTGCTTGAAGTGTCTCAACTTCGAACATCAAAGTCAAATTGTATAACTCCCGAGTCGTGCACAAGGAAAACAAGTGCGAATGCGTCAGGCACCTCAACTTTCCACCGGCTATGAGCTCGTCGGGCCACAACGAGTTGTACGCTTCCTTTTTCAAGCCGACAACTACGCATTGCTCGATTGCTTTTGCATGATACAGCTGTGGGTAATCAAAATACATTGCAAGCTCCTGAAGCGTGCTACCGACACCTTGTATGTTGCAAAGACCGCTTGCGCTGGGCTCCTTCTTGTTGAGCTCTGCTTCTTCCCCTGCAGAATCCCCCTCGGTGTAGGTAAAAATGCTGCCCTTTACGATAAAATACATTTCCAGGGGAAGGTCCCCCTTCACTGCGACGACCTGGCCGGGAGCAAACGTCTTGTACTCCAACTGCTCGCAAAGCTGCATGAATTTTGCGTCGCCTTGTAGCCGTAGGTACTTCTGCATGACATTCAGACGTTCCACTAGCAAGCGGATTCCCTGGGCGCGATTCGCGGTGCCAAACATCTCATCGCCTTCTCCCTTTGCCTCTCCCATGACGGTTCTCTTCGCCAAAGCCGGCTGAAAAACAATTTGATCTGTGTAGGATTTGAGAGTGCTTTCGTAACTTCGCTTTGTCAGCACTAGAAATTGACACGGTTCCGAGCAAATTGCAGTTGCGCTCCGAGGGGAGTCATCCACGAGGGCCATTTCTCCAAAACTGTCGCCTATACTAAGCTCCACAGCCAATTTTCCATAGTGCCTGGAGATGGTCTCCTCCCAAGTCGGCTAAGTATCACGACATCATGACAGGTTAATTTTTTCGCCAACACTACAAGAAACCACAAGCAAGAGCCTTGCCTTACCTTTTCAGAGCTTATACTTGTCATCGAGTCTGAGCGTTCTGTCATCGACGCGGTTTTAGAGAACGCTCGCATTCTGCCTAATTTCCGAATTTGCACCGCACCTTGGAGGATAATATAGAGCTTGTCGCCTGACTGCCCCTGAACGAAGACCGGGACGCCGACGGGAACAGCTTCAAAAGAAAAGAGATGCGTGAGTCGCTGCAGCAGAGCCTGGTTCTGCGCTATCTGCTTGATGAACCCAATGCGAAGTAGAAGCTGTTCAAGAAAGGCCGAGTCCTCGAAAGAACGCTCCTTTGCGGGCTTTTGCACAAGTTCTCGAATGACATCAGCCGAAATGAGAGATTGACTTTCACGCACGAGCTTGTCCAGACTGAATTTGTTAATGGCCAAGAGCTCGGTATCCCCTCGCGCCATTGCCGAGGTATTCCTTCGCCATTTTGTGGCGGTATATTTGCTCCGATAGGAGCTGTCCGCGTAAAGCTCGGAGACAGTAGCTCCCAGGGACACGACTCCGCAACACAGACCGAATCTCGACACGTAGTGGGCAAGCGTCTCGGACTCGATCTCGTGTTGTGCGAGTAGGTTTTTCCGACGCCGCTCTCTAAAATGTGCTGTCGATGTGAGGCGTTTTGGGGCGAAGCTGTTTTTTGCGCTGCTGGACTGCCGTGCTCGTCTTGGCTTCATTGCACTGCTTGCGGAGGTCATTCGCTTTTGTTTACCGGGGAGATCTCCCAAGTGATCCTCGCCGTCTGAGTTATCGCTGTCACCTGGCTCTTGAGTTCTCTTCCAGCTACTACCCTCTGCATGATGATTATCATCAGTTGAGCCTTCGTCCAGGTCGCTGCAGCTACTTAGACTCTCTTCATCCGAAGAGGAGGAAGACTCGCTCCAGTTTTCGCCAGGCAAAGGGTACTTGATGGAAGCAAGTGAGGGCCTTGATGGGCGACTTTTTTTACCCTTGCCGAGCAACTCGTCGAAGGCCTGTTTTGGGTCGTCGCCGTTCAAACAGGCAATCATGTGAGAAAGATCGTCATCGGTGCGGCTTTTCTTCCTGTTCTTGCGTATCAGCTTCGGCCTGGCAGGCCTTGCTTCCAGTGCCTGGAGGAGGAGGTTTGCCTCTGAAAACGAGCGGCGAAGTGTTGGTAAGCTGTTGCTGGTCATTGGAGCATTAGTTGTGGCCTCCTGTTCGTCCTGGAGCCGACCCTGCTCACCTTTGTTTCTTTGCTGTGCGTGCTCGAGAATTTTGGACTTTAATTCGCCAAGCTTTTGCACCACTCGGTCTGTATCCCAGCTTCGAATTTTATGGAGCGACACACTCCCGGAGAGGATCAGGTAAACATGATTGGCAGGATCACCTTGCTGAAAAAGAATGTCCCTGCTGGACAAGGATACCAGCGCCATGTCCTCACAAATCGTATACCTGTCCCGTTCGGAAACATTGTGGAAAAAGGGTATTTGTCCGGTCCACTGAACGAGCTGATTGATATCCTCTACGGACCTCTTGGCCTCCGGCTTGCACAGCACTTCCTTGGTGCTGGGCTGGAAGTTATGCCATGCCTTTAGCTTCATGTCGTTGAGATTGATACTCAAGTGGAAGATGCGCGCGTAGTCGAGGTAGTTGACAACCATCAGGCACACAGGCTCGCGGGAAATGACGGTTGCGGAGCGGCCCTTTCCTGCTCCAAACATTGCAAACTCGCCGAACGAGTTTCCGCTCTGGAGAATTCGTCGGCAGGGCCCAAACGCAATCTCAGCGCGTGCATGCGGGCAGACAGCTGAGTCATCTTCGTGTACGTATACGGTTGCTGAGCCACACAGAAGAACGTAGAATCTCTTGGCTAGTTGGTCGCCCTGCCGCACGATGAGACGATTGGCTTCGACCTGTATGAACCTCGCATACCTGCACAATTGTAGCCTGGCGTTGTAAGGGAGCTGCAAAAAGTAAGGAAAGCGGCCAAGGACGGCTTCGGCATTTTTGACATCGTTGGTATCCCTCATGATGACACGTGTGTCAAAGAGAGACTTCAACGTTATCCCTCCGCTGCGCTGCGATGCGGCCTGGGCCTCTCGCTGAATGACGGTCGGCGACGTTTTGACGTCACCGTTGTGTGACACTTTGCCGTCCCAGAGCCCGAAGGAGTGCAGCACGCTCACGTAGTCTCTGGTCGGCAGCCATAGCAGTTCGGTCATCTCGTTCGCTTTCAGAACAAGATTGCTTTGGGACTGGACCGGGCACCGCCGACAATGCGATGATGGAGATGAACCGTTGTTTGGGCAGGCCTCTTCCCCACAAATGTGAATAAGGTCGACGCCGTCGCGGTGCTCGCCGAAGCTGTCGCCCGGGTAGAGTGTACAAACGACGACTTCTCCGGTGGCGCTCTCTTCAAGCCACTCCGGGGCCGCTCGGGTCTCCACCGCGGCCATGATGCTGCGCTTGTACCTCGCCTCAGGCGATGAGTCAAGTGAGGACGCTGATGCGGCAGCCTGAAGCATCTCGAACGCGACCTCCTGCGATGATTTCTGCGAGTTTCTGCGCCCTCGGGTTTTCCGCATGGTGGCAAACTGGCCGACCACGTTGGCCTTTTGAATTCCGCGCTTTTTTCGCATCGCCTGCCAGGGGTTCTCTGTCACCTTTGTGGCGCCGCCCACAAAGCTGCTGTAGCGAGGATCTGTGAGGTCTCCCTCAAGGTCGTCGGAGGCCAAACTGGGGTCGGTTCTGTCGAAGGAGGTCTCGCACCGAACGGAGGCCCAGGAGAGGTCGTCCATGTCATCGTTTTGAGCTGGATCATTCAAGTGCCTGTACCAGCCCGCGCCGTTGCTCTGCTGCTGCTGCTGCTGTGTATGGGACGGACTTTGGCTCTGAGTCGGGCTTTGGCCAACAGCGGCGGACGGCGAGGCGACGGTCGCCGCGTGGTGTTTGTCGCCGTCGGATACCACGAGATCTACGGTGCCGCAGAGGATGACAAAGGTGTCGGTCTCTTTCATGCGCCACCTCTGCCCCCTCTTGCTGTAAAAACGTTTTATGTGCCGGCACAAGAGCAGCTTGAGGCTCATCGGCAAGTGCTGAAACGCGGGCGTATGCGCCACCAATCGCAGCAACAGCTCCAGGTCCTTGGCCGTGCGCGCGCCGGCGTCCTTGGCCAAAACCGCGTGCACATCGGCCAGGTCCGCGTCCAGCGCCTCGGTGCCGCTATCCGTGTTGGTTCTGCGCTTCCTCCTCTCCTGCTGCTTTTGTTGCTGCTGGTGCTGCCGGTTCTGAGGAGCATTGCGGTCGATGTCAAAGTCCTGGGCGAGGTCCACGTCGGCAATGCTCCGCGGTGCAATGGCGTACGCCAGGTCCGTGGTCTCGGTGGCACACAGGAACCTAAACGTGTGCACGGAGAGCTGTAGCAGCACCGAGTGCGCCTTGGCCAGGACCGTGCAGTCCCTCTTGGCTCCATCCCTGGCCGCCAGCGCCGCCGCGCCCACCGCGTCGCCCGCAAAGAGCGCAGACACGTGCCGCTCGCCCACCAGATCCACGCTCTGGTACACGTCCAGCGCGCCAGCCAGCACGATGAACATGCCTTCCGCCGCGTCGTCGCCCTCGCGGAACACCATCGCGCCCTTCTCCACCGCCCGAGCGCTCAGCGCCCGCGCCACGCGCCTCCGCGGCCCCGCGTCCAACCCCCGTAGCGCCGCGAACTGCCTCAGCCACCTCTCCGCCGCCGCCACCTGCGCGTCCGACCGCGCCCACGGCGCCCGCGCGAACGTCTCTGCCAATGCTCTCCCCACCGCGCGCACCCCTCCGCTGCTCCTGCTGCTGCTGTTACTGTTGTTGCTGTTGCTGCTGTTGTTGCTGATGCTGCATCTTGCCCCGACTCGCGTTCCCGGAACGCCGCCGCGCCCCGCCTGCTGCTGCTGCTGCTGGTGCTGCTGCTCCCGCGCGGACCCTCCCGCGCCGTACGCCGGGTCCGCGCGCACCGCTCGGTAGTACCCGCCCAGGTCCCCGCCGCCCGTGCGCGCACCCCCCACGGCGCCTGCGGACACCAGCCCGCCCGCGGACCCCGAGGACACCGCGGACACGGCCGCGCGAGCACGCCTTGCGCGCACCAACCGCGCGCGCGCGTCCTCGGGCAAGGAGTCGTCCCAAGTGTCCCCGCCCCATGTGTCCCCGGAGGGCGCGCCCAGATTCGCCGCCACGAGGAGCCGCCGACCGCGGCCGTAGCTGCCCGAGTTGCGCCGCAGACGCCGGTCCGCGAGGGAGTTGCGCCGCGCACCCCCCGCGCCTGTCCCCGCAGCGGAGGACAGAGAGAAACGAGACGTACGAGACGTACGCGACGTGTGCGACGTCAGAGAGGCCGAGGACCCCAGAGAGTCCGTGCTGTCGCGGCGCCGCATGGGCAGCATGACGCACGAGGGCGGACTGACTGCGGACGCCGCGGCTGAAGTATGATTTAAAGTTTGTGTTAGATGATCCTAGGCTGGATCGCTACCTGGCTGCCTGGGTACGCGAGGACACCCCTCCCAAACATTCCCGCTCTCCTGACCGTTAGCACTATCTAATGCACGGTAAGAATCTGAACGGCTAGATATACTCTTTTTTTTATTGTTCGCACAGTAAGGACGGCGTACATGATTGCGTAGAGACGTGCTTATGTTACCCGCTAACCTAAGTACGAGATGTACAATAATGATAACTATCGTAGGATGGCTCCTGAGAGCAATGACAATGACAATGGCAGGAAAGAAGTGTGTGCAATCTCACACAGGACTATAGATTAATTAACAAATGCATGAATGCATGGCAATGTAGCGAGCCGCAAGGATACTCAATGAAGAAGGGCACGCATGGAAGACGTGCGGAGGAATGAATGACGGGTTCACACGTGCAGACAGGCAAGCTTCGCAAGCTGTGGACTCCGCCCGTAGAATCCGCGCATGGCTGAGCGACGCCTGCAAACACGCATCGTGGCTCCTGGCGTGTGTTCCATGGATCGATCCCACGGAGCACCGGGCCGCCGAGTTCGCTTTCGCTTTTTGGCTCCTGTTTTCGCTCGACTTACTAATAGAAAAAGCGACGATGGCAACACGAAGAGGGGATCAAGGCAATCAAGCAGTCAGCCGCTGTATGCTTGCTCCGAGTGCGACTCCAGCTCGCACGGACCGAAAAGTTCGTCCTCTTCGGAAAATAGCGAGGCGAAGAAACTGGCGAATTCTGCCGGCTGGTTCACCCACCGCGACCACACCCCGCGGCTCTCTGTGCGGATCTCCCAGCGACTGAGCGCCATCTGGCTCTCGCCGTCTCCGAGTTTCGCCTCCATGTGCACCATCATAGCCATCAACTGACCGCCCCACGTGGCTCCGACCCACGCTGCATGGCAATTGTGCCCGCCAAGTTTGTGGGGAAAGGACACCCGCGTCATATTCCCCAAGCAAAAGTCCAGCTTTAGTACCGCGCCCTCGCTTGACTGTCCAGCGTGACGTGCGATGGCGACATATGGGTGCGTCAAGTTTGCCCAGCACGTTTTAAACGCAGACAGGTCCACCCACCCCCCGGGCCTTGAACGCGCGTGCCCCAGCGAGTTACACGCCGTGGGGCTATTGAGCGACACGGGCTGGAGAAAGAGCCGAGCAGGCAGGTGCACTGTGGGGAACACCACGCTCATTTCCTCCACGACCAGAGAGACCGACAGACCCCTGGAGAGCACGTCTATGCTCTCCTTCTGGGATGAATAGTCGGCTAGCTCCGGGCGGAGCGAAGTGCACGATGTATTCTCGACCTCCTCGTTGCGCTTTCCGCCGGTCGCAGTGTCCGAGTCGTCAAAGGCCAGGGCATTTTGAAGGTCTGCTTCGGTTAACAGCGCCGATGATGATCCGGAGTTCCTCGCAAACTTGCCTCGCGTCGTCGATATCAGGCTCTTGCGCCTGATATTCTTGAGTGTCGTGAGCCCGTTCCGCTTGCGCGAAAAACTCAGTGTGCTGCCATCCCGATTCGAGAAAGATGATCTGGCGCCAGAGAGCTGCGAGAGGGAAAGACCGCTTGGCACAGACGCCGAGTTGCGCAAAATCGCCTTAATGGACTTTCCACTCCCCTTCTTGCGCGCGAACTCTATTCTAGAGAGTATTTCCGCTGCCATCTCGCTGTTCCCGGCTGAGATGCCCGAAAAGCGAGCTTCGTCATCCAGCGGATTCGGGCCGGCCTCACTTTCTCCAGCAAAGGTCAGCACATCTATATACATGCAAAGCTGCCTCCCACGCGCAGGAAGAATCGGCCCGGATACATGATGTACGCCCGCACGCGACCTCGCCACCACGGGTCCAACTGTGTGCACTAAAACCTCAAAATCGGACAGTTGGCAGTCGGCGGTTTTGTTGAAAATCCACAGAGATACGACGAGCTGCTTGGTACCAGGGTCAGCCCGTGCTGTGAGCTCCACGTGCACCGGGTCAGCTGATCCGGACAAAACCGCCTGAAACGCCTCGATCGTTGACCCATCCTCTCGCATGGGCACTCCTCGAAGGACTTCCGTGTCCTTTGAAGAGACAAACACCATTTCCGACGTCTGACCTCGATTCGACAGCGGCTTATTTGCCGCGAGCAACAGTCTTCGAGCCAACTCAGGGTTGGCGCGAGCTGCAGCAAGCTTCCGTTTGCGCTCGCCAAGCTGCATGTATATAAGTGAGGTAGGCGCAAAGTTCTCCTCCAGCGCAGTGATCGATGCGGTCACTGGCTCTGCGAGCAGATCCGGATGCTCTAGGGCGAGCCGGAGAGCGCTGTCGAGAAGAGCGCACACCAGCTCCACAGTGTTCTCCGTGCGATACCTCGCGCAGTGGTCGTTCAGCTCTTCTAGCACATTCTGCAGGAGATGCGTTGCGTCGTTCTCCTCTAGCAAACTTGTGGTGGTGGAAAGCAGCCAGATGAATCGAATCTTGGTGCTTGCCGGGATGCTCCCAAACGAGAGGTTGGCCCACAAGAAGCGCTGCAGCAAGGCCTGCACTCTAGTTTGAAACCCTCGCTCGGAGGCCCCAAAGAAATGATCTTCTTTGACCACCGCGACCATCTGGACTGCTAGGTCCAGGTAGATCTGCGAAACAGCAAATGAGCTTGACGCATCATCCCACGTCAGGCTGGAGTTGGTAAACTCCAGAGTTAAGAGCGCCTTCCACGCCCACGCCTGCCTGGCGTCGCCCTTGGTGTCACTCTCTCGCACGTCATTCTCCCAAAGGCTGAGCAAGCTCTTGAGCAAGGTGAAGCAGATTGCATACCTTGCCTCACGCGAGTCCACCTTATTCTTGAGCATCTCCTGCAGCACACCAGGATTTTCCAGGGAGAGAATAGCCCAAAGGTCATCTACTGCGAGGTTGAGCCTGAAAAGCTCCGTCCAAATCTCATGCAAACTACGAATAAATGACGCACCAAACGATCCATCCGACTCTTGCCGGCGATAATACGAATAATTTTGCTTCTCAAATGAGCGCGGAAGGCTCGAACGAGCCACAAGTCTGGCGGGATCCTCTCTGGCATACAGCCCGCTCACGAAAGGGCACATGGCGGTGTCCAGCAGTGCCTGCGACAGAACCATGGCGCAGCGCTCCGGTTTCAAACCAAAACGCTCGCACACGGACGCCCCGCACGAGTCCATAAGCACCCTGAGGACCTGCAAGAAGAAAGACACCTTTGCCCCGTCCAAGCTGTCACGCTTCGAGCCGTTGCGCCTGAGAAATGTCAGGGCAGACTGCATCGTCCGCGAAACAATTCGGTACGCTCTCTCTACCACTTCGATCGGCAATCCTGGGACAGATTCGCAGATGCGCACAACGGCCTTCCCGGCGGCCAGACTCTCTGCGAGGCTGTTAGTGCTGCTCACAGATGGCAACAAGGTGTGGTCCAACCACGCCATGACTTGCTCCAAGACCAGTACGCTGTGATAGCCAGACACGGGGTCGCCGGGAACCGACTCAGTGTTGAAAGTCTGGTGCAGCGAGAGCCTCGATAGCTCCAAACCCGTGACCCGCCGAGCACCAGAGACTCCCGACGACATTGGTGCCAGGTCGCGGTCGCCCTGCGCCGCGAGATTGCACAAGACCTCTGTTATTACACGATACGCGCATTCGCCAACGTGCGAGCGCTGCATCATTGCTGCATACTCCGCCGCAGCACCAACCGTCTGCCCCCCTTGAGCCTCCGCAGGCTTGCTCACATAGTCGCGCATGTCGAACCCGTTCACGGTATCCTCGAAAGAAGTGTTCCGGCTGTGCATGCGGTGGCCAGGCCCTGCGCGATGGTCTCTGAGGTGGCGTGGCAGCGCCGTGGCTTGGTGCTTGGAGCTGGGACTAGTTAGCCCGCTGCCCGCGCCCGCGCCCTCTGCCCCGGGGCTGTTTGGGGCGTCCACAAATTGCGAGAGGTTGGGCGAGGAGGCCGTATGGGTTTGGTGCAGGCCTTGTGCGTTGCTGCTGCCGACCACAAAGTTTATGTCCCAAGCGTTCGTGACGCCGGGCAGTACCAGGAGCTTGAACGGTGCGTTCGTGGGAACGGCTCTTTCCGCGCCGACCAGCAGGCTGCTGTCCGGCCAGAATGCCCTCGCGCGCGCAGCGAGCAGTTCCACGCTGAGGCTGAGTCTGGCCACCACCTTGCTCCTAAGCACCCTGCACCTCGCCACGGCGCGGTCCACGTCCAGCACGGGGCCGAACATGGCGCTGGCGTCCGGGTCTGTCAGCAGCTCGCCCAGCGCCTCGTCGTCCATCATCAGCGCCAGCAGCTGGAACGCGCCTGCCTGCCCTGCCTCCGCCCTCTCCGCCCTCTCCGCCACCGCGCGCCACACGTCCACGATCCTGTCCTCGCAGCGCTGCACGGCCACCCTGTCCGCCTCGTCCGACTCCGCGGACACCCCTCCTTCCTCCTCCTCCTCCGCGCACACCGCCAGCCCCGCCAACCCGTCCTCGCCGGCGCCCGTCCCCGTCCCCGTCCCAGTCCCAGTCCCAGTCCCAGTTGCCGTCCCCGCGGCCGCGCGCATCTCTCGGCCCTCCGCGCGCGCCCTGTTCAGCACAGCCGGGCCGTCCTCGGCGAGGACCGCCCACACCTGGAGGCACGCGAGCGCCAGTTGCCTGCTGTGCGCGCGCTTGAGCCGCTGCTCCGCGCCCGCGCGCGCCAGCTCCCGCACCAGCGCCCCGCCGCCGCAGCGCAGCGCCGCGTCCCCCGCAGCTGGCGACGCAGGGTCCGCGCCGAGGACCTCCTCCCACGCCAGCGCGCCCAGAGCGGACTCCCACCAGAAATGCCGCCCGCCGCCAGCATGCCGCGCCAGCACCGCGAACGCCAACGCGCGCACCCGTACGCGCTCCTCCTCGCCCGCGGACACCCCCGCGCTGTCCCCGCAAGCGTCCCCCGCACCTGCCGCCCCGCCGGTCCCCGCGCCGCCCCCGCCACCCGCGCCACCGAGGACACCCCCGTGCCCGTGCGCGTGCGCGTGGGTGTGGGGCGAGTCCTCGGACAGAACCCGCAGCAGCCGCCGCGCAGCTGCGGGGGACGGCGCCGAGTCGCTCTGCGAGAGCGCGCACACCCACCGCAGCATCCTCCCCCACACCTATGCGTACGCCCCCAGCTAGGAATGCACTAACCGAGGCGCTAACTGGGCGGGCTCTCCTACGGCTCCGCAGCAGAGCAGTCGAGCAGTCGAGGTCAACGACAAGGTGGTCACAGGAAAGGAACGAGCAGACTGAGCAGACGGCTTGCCAGATGCGTTCCGCTGCGGAAGGCCAGGGAAGGCGAGTAGTAGCGGACAGGAGCTGGGGAAATATCCTTGCGTAAAAGGGTTTCTCAGTTGAGAGTGCGGTGCCGCTGTTCAAGTGAAGCCACGAAGTGAGAGCGTAAACAAACCCTATCGGAAGGTGGGGTGGCCGCTGTTGGCTGGCAATCAAGTGGAGTTTAAGTGGAGCCACCAAGTGCAGCGCAAACAAACACTGTAGGAAAGGTAGGGTGGCCCGGCTTGTCTCTGTGAAGAAATAAAGTTAAAGTACTTAGAATGTGAGTTCTGAATTCTGTGAAAACCTCAAGCAAAAATGCAACAGAAAACGAGACAGACAAGAGAGGGCCGATCGAACAAAAGCGAAAGATGATTGTTTCCGATTGCCTCTATTACTTTTGTTTTGTTCGATGAAAAAGCTGCAGAAATTGACGCTTCGGCAGGAGACGACTAGTCCAAAGCAAAATGGCCTTGGCCGTCTCGAATTGCCTGCAGCAGACGCTTCTCGAGAATTGCGCGCGAAGAGTATGCAGGAAGCTTGAGATAGACCTGGCAAGTGCTGCACGACGGAAGATGGTCGTCTGGCTGGTTGGCGCTCTTGCGGACCACGGTGAGTCGAGGCCGAAGCTCCCCGAAGCCACCGATGGGAAGTCGCGGAGAGCCAGTCAAAAATTGCATAAACAGGCGGCGGTCAGTTTTGTTCAGTCCCGAGAGAACACTGATGAGATCTCGTATCTGCGGGGAGTCATTCTCAAAGCCATGCTTGCAAATGATGTTTCGAGCGATGACGTCCGCTTGCCAATTCTCCACGTTACTGGCTCCAGACAGGATAGATTGGAGCTCTGCTGGAGTGAAGAGCTCTAGAGCCTCCACGGGAAAGAATTCATTTATTCCGGCCTTGATCGCCTCCACTTGCTCCAATACGTTGTCGTTAAAGAAAACATCTTGCACGAGGCGAACGTATTGATCCAAATTCTCAAGAGAAACGGCGACCTCGCTGCCGTTTGGCACCAGGTCTAGGTCTGGCCGGCCAGGCATCGTAAAGTCCAAACAAAGCCCCTCCACAATATCCGCGATTTGCTTCTTTGCTTGGGAGAACTGCTTCGACGAAATGTCATCGGAGCCCTCCGAATCTCCATATCGGTAGAGAGACTGATGCTTCGCTGCCAAGGACTGCAGGTATGCTAGAGAACGGCCGAGCTTTTCATCCACCAGAGCTATATCCTCAAGTTTCAAAGGGATGCCAAGCAACAGTTTGCAAAGCGGAATGGAGAACGGAAGGTCCAAGAGTCTTCGGTCCTGCATTGCTTTTCCGATAAATCGCCCCACAAACGTAAAGAGTTCCAAAGATCGAGATTTTGTGTGTTGCGAGCTCAATACGCCTGGACGTTCCACTTTCACCTCCGAAGCGCTCAGCTGAGACATGGAGCCCTGTAGAGCACCGTCGTTGACTACTGACGACAATATCGTCGTGCTAGAGGAGCTGCTCGACTGACCTGTCGTTTCTTTCTCACACCCCTCGGTCTTGATCAAGTCCACGTTGCCAACTCCGTCCTTCACTTGATCCTCTTTGCTTGCCTCCTTTCCCTCTGCGGAATCTGTTGCTGGGAGAGTGCTTGGCCAGAGCCCTTGGGGATGAAAGATATACTGCACATTTTCAACTTCCTTAGCGCCTCCTCGCGGCTCGTCTTCAAAAGGTCTCCAGAGCTGGAGGTCTGATCGCTGGAGTTCTTGGCAAACCAACGAGTAGAACTCCAAAGTTGGTCCCAAACCGTGGCCCGTCTCGTTACTAAATTCCACTGAGAGGACGTGCTGTCGCGCGGCTTTCTTTTGCAAGAGAAAGATTGCCGCGTCCAAGACCCGCGTTCGGGGCACGCTAGCCTTCTGCTTGCGGAGTGATCCAATATGGCCTCGCGTACTCCCGTCGATGTTGGCCACAATTCTTGTCCCATGTTTAGATGAAGACCTTGCGTTTTCCAAGCCTCCAGCGTGTAAGAAACGGGTGTGCTCTGCCACGCGAGAATGGAGTGAAATTCGAGAATCCACGTCTGGACTAAACGAGTGAAGAGCTCTAGAGAATGGAGATCGCGCCCCTGGCACTGTACCAGGTACCGGGGAGGTTGCCGAAAGCTGCACCGGAGAGCTCTGTGGAGTCGGCGTTCGCTCGGGACGATTATCGAGTGCTGAATTAACTTCCCTTGCGCCAAGAACGACCTCTTCTCCATCTTGCGCATCGCCATCGTCGTCTTCGCCGTCATCGTAGTTGTCATTTCGGCCGTCCGTCTCGGTTCCCAACGTGCCCTCGCTCGCAGCTTCGCCCGCTTGCGCTACATTGAGGCGCTGAAGCCGAGATGAAGAAGAACTCTGCTGTCGCTGGTGCCTGAGATTGGAGGATACACCATTAAGGTCTCCATCGTCAATTGCGTCGTCCTGCCTGATCCTGTTTGCGGCCCGACCGATCCCAAATGCAGTGGTCTCGAACAATAGCATTCTGGCTTCAAGTGGAATGAGGAATTTGTAGCTTTTGCCCAGGGTCCAGATCCATTTCGGAAGAGAGTTTGAGCATACGGAGAGGGCGTCCTGAACCTGCAGCACAAACTTTTGCGTAAGCCTTTGACTGCTTAGAGATTGCAAACTCGAAGGCGGGGTCCAGGTTCCCAGCCCCCGCTTTTCGGCATGCAGTCCTGAGAGTTTCATCAGGACATCCAAGATAGACTGTACGCTGGACTCGATCGAGCAGCCCGATTTGACTGCGATGTCCGGAAATTCGCCCTGCCTCGGCGTAGTAACCGGTGAGATGCTCATATCTCGAGCGCGAGACAAAGAACTCTGCCGAAGCCTCGCACTTTGACCCCTGCTGGATGGAGCTTCCAACAACTTCTTCAGGTTTGAATGCTTCACTGCAGCAGAAATCGCCTGAAACTGATCAGAAGGTGGATCAAATCGAAAACCCTCCGGGCCGCCTCCTTTCGGTTTTGTCAACACTCTACACCGAAACGATCGATTGAACGTAAGCAATGGGCGAAGCGCCAGGCCGGCAAATGGAATGTTGTGAAAGGCGGTCCCCATGGGCTCACTCCAGTCCCCGTTTAACGAGAAAGAAATGTTGGCTCGCTTTGTTCGAGGGAGTATCTCAATTGCACACCCTATCACGTCTCCAGACCTCCACAGCTTGCCCCACTCCGCCGAGTCGACGTTCCACCTTTTTTTGCGGCTCCCATCAAAAGCCCAGCTATGCTGATCATCACCGCAGCCTACCCCGCGAGCATCGTCAGGCTGAAAGAAAGCCGCCGCCCAACCTATCTGAGCGAGGCCAGGGCGGATCACCTCTACTTCCCAGTACCACTTTCCGCTTGTAACCCAGGCTCCAAATATTGTGCAAGATGGAAAGTGGGAATCCACAATGATAGACCCGTCCGTATGGTGCGCAATCGAGCCTTCAAGCGCCACCACGGAACCTGGTACTACCCATGTATCCCATCTCAAGAAGGGTGCCTCTCCCAAGTCGTATTGCAGCTTGCAATTTTCGCTCCAAGATTTGAGCACGCACTTGCCTTCGGAAACTCCGAATCCATTCCCCCTCTCGCTTCTGGATCGAGATGGCTCGGAAGTAATGCTTGAGGTGGACTCCGGGGACCTGGGCGCAGCACGGAACTTCAGTTGACTAATCGATTCTAACAACATGGAGCTGCTCTTAAAAGTGTGCTGCTCGTTCTGAAAGGAGCATCTAATACTCACGCGAATGTCCTCATCGCCCTCCGCACGTTCGCTAGCCCATCGGTGTTGGCGCTCGCCTCGGTGCTGCGAGGAAGACGAAGAGTCTGGTGTGTCTGATTCCTGGGCCTCAGCAGCGAGCCACAATGGCAGCTTCTCAGGTTTAAGGTCACCAAGCAACAAACTTTCGTGTGCCTCTCCCAAAACGCGAGTCGTCTGAAGCCTCAGCCCATCACTTTGGCCCGATTGTATTTCTGTGTGCTTATTGTCAGACTGCGAGTCCCTGGCCAAAAGATGAGACCGGAGCTGAACAGGAATTCTTCCGCGCAGCAAACTGCCCAAGCCGTTCCTTGTCAATAAACTGAGGATATTGGGACTACCACTGCTCCGAGAGCGTAGGGCCATTTTCTGCAAAAATTCCAGCATCGCCTGTGGATTTTCCGTATCCAAATTTGGAGGGAAAAGATCTGCGTCATCCGATTCGCCGGGAGCGATAGCGTCATCACCTGTCTCCTCGTTCCCGTTTTCCACCTCCTCCGCAGGACCACGGCGCCATTTTCTACTGGAGCGCCCCTTTCCTGCGCGGCCTTTGCCCTTTCCATCCTTTCCTTGAGGCGACTCCTTGGAGGCACCGTCCTCGCCACCTCTGCTTGAGCTACTACTACTCTTGCGCTTATGGCTTGGGACCCTCTTTTGAGCAGCTGCGGCTGCAGCGCTTTCAAGTATAGAAGCTTCAACTTTCGTCAACAATTCCTCCACGACGTCAAAACATCCACAAGGATTAACGCGGTTCATGGCCAGGCACTTTAGAATCGCACTGCTGTTATTGCCCTCCAGGGCTTGGTCAATGGCCTCAATATCCAGAACCGTGTACTTTGGAGGCTTTGAGGGCAGAAGATCTTTCATCTGCACATTCTTTCGAATGTTGTGATGTCCATTAAAGCTAATCACAACGGTATCAGCACCTCTTCCCAAGCGCTTCAAGTCTTCTGCTAACGGGTCCGTTCCGAGCAGTGTTGCTTCGAGCACATAATTTGTTCGGTCTTGGAAGTGAGCAGGAAGATATACTACGGAGCCGGGTTTGAGGGCCTTCAAGGCCTTTTTAGACTTTCCGGACTGCCGAGCCATAGGAGGGACGGCTCCGATGCGTTGAATGAGCCACAAAATCTCGCTTGCTGTAATGTCCGAAGACTGCGTTGGGGTGCCGTTGCCTTCAGGGTTGCTGGAACCCCGCTGACCAGTTTCTTTCGCTATTCCGCTGTGCGAGAGAATCGGCGCTACCGAATCCACAGCAAGGTTGACCCAGGTTTCAGAGATAGACGACCTCTCCCCAAGATCGTGAACCAATACGTATGGCCCTTCCTTGTTTCCCAGCATATCCGATGCGGCTAATCGAGGGCCCGAGGAAACAGCAATGACTGTCGCAGGAAACCAGCCTCCACAGTTTGCCTTAATATTCACGTCAAGAGCCATGCCAATACTGAGTTCATTTAAGCTGAAAGACCCATTGGACACTTGTTTCACCAGGCTCTCATCCTGCTCAATGATTTCTCGCGCGTTTGGTCGCGATTTACTACTGCCGCGATCTTTCGTCTCGGTGCTACCGAGCAAAGCTATTCTCGGAGAGCTCGCAAGAACCCACCGTTCAAGCGCACAAGACTCGCTATCCTTGTCCTTACTACCGCGAACAGTACTATTAGAGCCCTGATCATTCTGAAGGTTGTTTCCTCGAAGACGCAGGAGAAGGGCCCTTTGACGTTTGCCGATGTCAACCGAAAACTGCACCACCGCAGGTTTCCATACCTCGTCAAAGTCGAGCAAGTCCACGTGGACGCCTTCTCCAAGCGAGTTCCTCCACGCCTCTTTGTCGTCTGCGTCCTCCTCCACATTCAAGAGCAAGTCGCTCTCGTTCTCCTCCTTCTCGACATCAAATTTGTTCTCCGCTCCGTATCGGTGCACACTAGCATGACCAGAGTCCATCCAGAGAATTAAAGCAGCGCATTGATCCATCCGATTCTTCCACGGACACAGCTCGAGCACAATGCCTCTGGGATTCGATTCGCTTTTGCCGCCCGAGCTCGAGTCCATTTCTGATGAGTTGGCCCAGTCTTTTCCCCTTCGCACCACAGATCCGGGGCGAAGAGCCTTTGCGTGCGCTCCCTGCAAATGTAGGAGCGCCGCCTTTTCGGCATTAAGCACAGCGTACACGAGAGCTTGACGAAAGTGTTTACCAATCACTGACTCCAAGTCGGACACCAACACAAGTGGCTCCGCGAGAATGTAATGCCTAAAGTTGTCAATCTCCTCCACCACTGTGAAGCCCGAGTCTTTGTACAGATCTCCACCGAATTGAGCAAGAATATTTTGCGCAACACCGTCCACAATAAGCTGAACGTGCTTGGTGAGTTCATCCAAGGGTTGGACAGTGAAAAGCTCCGCTTTAGAGAGACTAGAGATTCCGCCGCTCAGATTGACGCGGAACTTCTCCTCGGCATGGAGCAGAGACAACAGCTTGTTGACGAGTTTCAGAACGGCACCGTCTGACTCAGTGCAAAACACCTCAAAGAACACGTACCGAGCATTTTCATCAGAAAGAACCAATTGCATCGCTTGCACAAGGCCGCTCTTGCCCATTTCGAACAGCGTCAGGCCATCGCGCCCAACTAACAGGGCCTTGAGTTCCTCGAGGGGCTGCACCCATTGCACGCGGCCTTCTACATAATCCTTCCCGAGCAATCCGGAGGCATTCTCCTGCAGGGCCACCCGCGATGTCTCATCCCCATTATTATCCGAATACGTTCGCCTCTTCTTCTCGGGGCGATCAGAGCACAGAATTTCAGCGCCAGTGCCAACTACCTGATCCTGTATTATGGGTTGAGACGCGCTTCGTCGTTTGCGTCGAGACTTTGCAGAGCTTGACTTGCTCGCGCGAGCGCCCTTCGAGCCGGAGGCCACGGAGGTTGAGCCGGCTTGTTCATCCTCGAGGACGTCGTGGGATCCACTGAGTGACTCTTCCATCTCATTGTCTGAACAACATGGGGATGTGGGCTTGTTCAAAAAGGCGACTTGCGAGCCGCTCTCCACGCGACCCCCAGCATTGCCGACCATACCAGTCACGGTGGCAATGCGGTCGCAGATAGCTTCCAGTGCCGCAAGATGAGAGTTTTCCCCGCTGCACAAGGAGCAAGACGACTCCGCACTATGTGATTTGACTTTGTTGACTTCGTGGAACATGTCGAGACAGTTTTCTGCGAGTCTAAGGGCTGCACGAGGCTCCTTCCTGTGAATGATGTTGGTGAGTCGCTCCAAGACTCCCTCTCGCTTCAGCACGGAGGAGGAGACTTCCGGAATGCGAAGCAAGTCGACCATGACCACCTGGAGTGCGGCTCTCACCAGGGGCGCATCGTCAGAGATTAGAGCGGATGCAATTGCTCCAAAGCATCCCGTTTGAGAGAAAGACGAACCTTCGAGCCGCTGATGCGCCAGGTCACTTTCACTAGCATAAAAATTAATGGCCCCAAGCAGCGTCAACGCCTTTAGCTGAGTGGACAGAAAGCAAGAGTCTGTGGAGATATGTACAAGCTCTTCGCTCAGCCTGTACATGACCTCCTTCCTAACATTTTCGTGCTGCTCCCAGACCTTCTGAATGTCCTGTACAGTTGAGCTTTTGTATTGTTCTGCCAGAGCGTCGATGCTTGGCTTCGACTTTGATCTCACTGCTTCTGCGCGTTGCTGAATTTGGGGGCACACCTGGCCACACATCTCGCAGGATGAAGTCGTGATAGAGTTGTGGTATGTACAAATTGGGCAAGCCCACATGTCTCCGATAATGAGCCCTGCATCGCTCCCTTCCGCGCCGTCCGCGGACACCGCGCCGCCGCAAGTACCTTCATTGGTGGGAGCTTCTCCTGGCTGGTCGCAAGTGTTTCCGCCGGACGAAGACGAGGAAGAAGAGGCTGCGGCTGAAGTGTCTCCACGGCCAGTCGCCCTCTTTTTGAGCAGGTCTTTCACTGCAGCTATCTCCTCCTCAGAACACATGTCCGGAAGTGTGGGAATCATTGAGGCCACAAGATCAAGCATGTTGGTTGTGTCTTCTTCCACTCTCCGGAGTTGCAGCAGGTTGTTGCCACTCCGATGCTGACTGCCCTCTTCCGCATGAACGTATGACGCGAGCCGTTCCCGGTTTGCGCGACTAGAAATTGCCGGCGACGATGAAGAGGACGACGACGATGAAGAAGAAGATGATGAGGGTGCGGCCTTGCTATCTTTGTCCGCTTGAAAAGACTCGTTCGCGCTATCCGAGAGGTGGTTTCTCGAATTGGCTCGAAGCTGTTGTTGGAGCGTGGCGATAAGGTTACACTCAACCATGCGGGCGATCCGTTCAGGGCACATTCGCGACACACACGCAAGAGCTTTGTACAATAGTGGCTGAAAGTTGGCCCCGAGCTTTTCAGCAATCGAATTTTGAAGAATCTTCACAAGAGCGTTAGCAATAGAATCCGGGACAATCTCTTTCACCATGACCTCCTGCCAGGAGACATTGCTCTCCCGATCGCCGCCTCTCGCGAATCGCGTAAAGCATTTCTCGTAAGACGTCAGAAGCCTTGCGATGGACAGACAGGCGAACCGTAAGACCTGCTCGTCAGTGGAGTTGAACCAGTTGTGAAGCACCGGCAGCACCACGAGGACGAACGAGGCGTCAGCTTTGCACTTTTCCTCCGTAGAACCTTCGCACACGAAAGAGCACACAAGCGAGAACGTCTCGAGCGCCTTGATCTGCATGTGATGAGGGAAGAAGTCAAAGAAAGACGTGCACGCGCTCAAGGCGTCTGCGCGCAAAAGCATTTTGAAATGCCCAGGTTTGTGCTTGGAGTGTTTGGCAAAGAAGCTTATGCATCCGAGGCACTGCTCGGCCGCCTCCAAGTCCTGAAACTGAAGCAGCTTGCCGCACAGCACCGCAAGCCCATTGTAGCTGAGGAGCTGCCTGGTGCATCGTGGCTCGATGTCCAAAATAGTGTTGATCGCTCTCGCGCTCAGCACCGCAGCTTCTGGGTGGTGCACCGTCGGCGACCTCAGGATCCTCAACAGCGACGAGATGAACGGCGCAGCGCGGATGTCCGCTTGTCCAAGCGTCAGTATGGAGCACAGCGTCCTCAGGCTCTCCACAAGCCCTTCCTCGTCCTCCAAATCGCCCAGCCCGCTCAGCAGCTCCATCTCTCCTGCTCGGTACTTTGCTGCGCCACTTCAAACACACCCCACACCCCACACGCCACACGCCACACGCCACAGCCCCTCACTCTCCGTGCTGCCGTGCTGCCGTGCGCTCGCGTCGCACTGTGGGGACTTTGTGGGGACCTTGTGGGGACTTTTGTGGGGACCTGTGGGACGCACCAGAAACTCGACCCACCCTCCTAAAAAGCAGGATTCAGAAGCACGTGCCCGTCGCTCTCTCTCTCTCTCTCTCTCTCTTTCTGTGTGTGTGTGTGTGTCGCTCTCTGTCGGTTCTTCTGCTTTGGTTGTTCGGTTGTTCGGTTGTTCTGTTCTCCTCCTCCTCCTCCTCCCGGACCTTGCTGCTTGCTTCCCTCTCTTGCTCTTTCTTTCTCTCTCTCTCTCTCTTTCTTGACTCGTATCTCTCTCTCTCTCTCTCTGTTTCCTGTTTCCTCTGTTTCCTCTCTCTCTCTCTCTGTCTTCTCTCTCTCTCTGCGGGAGGAATGGAAGGAAGGAGTCCTACTAGGTGCTAGCGACCTTCCCTCTGGCTCCTACTGTGCTGGTAAGAGGAGTGAGAACGGTTCCCTTCTACTACTGGAGACAGTAATTGGTTGAGTAGGGGACTACGAAGAGGGAGAGAGAGAGAGATGATGCACAGAAGGAATCCGGAGTTGTTGGAATGTGGCCTGAGACGGAGCGGATGAAGGTTTACTCACTGTCAGTACCGGTACGCATATGCATTTCAAGTTGCACATGATGTGTATGTGTATATGATATGATATGTGTATGTGTATGTGTCTGCTAGCCAGTTGGCAGTGTGAGAGATCGTGAAGAACTCGGAATGCTTCCGGGAACGTGCGCTTTGCTGATTTTCCGGTTCTTCACTTTCTCTCACGTCCACTCTCAATGTTAATCATAATTGCCAGTATGATCACTTTTCTTCGGAACCTAAGTCGACGTCTACTACTAAAGCTACGAATAGACATTTCTTTCCGGATCTCGTAGATAGCTTCGCCTCCTGTAATTCCTTATCTAGAAGACCCTTGGGTTCCTTACATAGAAAGCCTTATCCGGTGCTATGGCACGTCGGGGCATATTCGGTTCCGCAGTGCTAACTTTGAGGCGAGCTAAGTGGAAGGTGGAAACTGGGAGGCGGAAGGCGGAAGATGCGCGTGCGCAGCGAGTTGGGAGTAGCGCGGTGGTATATAGAGCTAGCCTTTGTGGAGTTTCAGTTGGCAATTGACAACACACGTTTTGGACGGAGCTTGGGCCGAGATGTTGGACAGCTGTTGTTTGCTGAATTCTGAATTTCTGAACTTTGCAGAAACTGAGAAGCTGAGGTCTCTGTGCTTCCGAGTTCTAAAGCTGGCAGCAGATTGGGTTCTGGCAAGCGGAAGCGAGTGCGGTATGGAGCGGTGCTTCGTGCCACGGTTGGCTGGAATCTTCTGAATTCTGAATTCTGGTAGACCGGGGCGCCGAAAAAAGTGCCCCGCTGGTCCTGTCGGGCAAAGCTTTGGGGGGAATTCGTAAGACGCACGGCCATAAGCAATAGCAGAGAGGGCGGTGCCAGTAGTACTCAAGAGTTCCACATTGTTCTGACAGTGACTGACATGAATCTTCTACATCATTGAAGCGAACGACTGTGGATGGAAGCATGCGAGGGGTGAGGCATGAGAGCCGAGCGCTCATGGATGTATCCATCTGAATCAGAAAGTTTCGTCGAGTGTGGCGAGTGCGGGAAACCGTTTAGGGAAGCCGGAGAGCTTGGAAGATACACTTTAGAACAGTTTATCTGAATCAGAATGGCGGAAAGTGATGCAATAGAGATACAACATCTTATGGACATGATGCGGCTTTCCAGGTTATCCAGTCAACACCAGCGAAACGCACGACGAGCCCACGTCGCTGCATATAAAGTTCATCTTCTTCTGCTTGAGGAAAATGTGTGGAGGGGACCCCAACTTGCATTCGTGTCGCGAACAGTATTTTACTACTTGTCAAGTCAGATTGCAATCTAAATTGCAAGCGCGAGATCATAGTTATCGAGTGCCATCCGTCGGAAGAGTGCGAGGTCACTCGGTTTGAGGTGGCTGCTGCGCGTGGGCGGAAGAGGTGGAGTGAAAAGTCGAAAGATTACCACTTCGACCCAAAAGAGCGCCAGGTTCCCAGGACTAACAGTCTAGCTTTGTTCACAGCTTCAGGCACGCTGTCGGATGCAGCTTTAATTCTCCATTCGACCGTGAAATTTTGAATGTTCTGTACTTACACAAATATAGTCTTTCCTAATATTTTCCGACACCTTCGGCTCCTTCTGATTTCAGTTCTCTGCCTTTGTTCGCGCAATACCTGGGAAAAGTACTGTCTCACACTCTTAGCTCTGATGAAGCAACCGCGGCGTGACCATTGAGGCCTCCGAGGACTCGAAAATTCGGGGAGTCTGCCAGGGTGTACCACACCTACCAAAATGGAAAAACTATGCTTTGCTGTGTCCGAGCAACCACTCTACAAGCTGGTTAGTGGTACAACTCGGAATTTGCATTTGGCTTCAATATCGGCCGAACCTCAGCGACCATCTTCGAGACATTCACGGGCACGAGCGCCGGTTTGGGAGTTTATCTGGCCATTTGAGCACTTTTTGGTGCACCACTACCCCATCACGGGCAGGGGTTGCTGCAGCTCTGGGAACGATCGGCGTCGGCGCAAAACGTTGCAAACATCCTTAGACCATACCAGCATGTGGCAGTGACATCCCATGGTCAGCCCAAGCCAGCCCACATCATCCAAACCACATTTTGATTGGCTTGTTGACGATAACAGAGCCAGTCTTGCCTGGAAGTTTCGCATCCTCCCACGGGTACTAATAATCCTTACACCAAATTGGTACTCAAGAGGTAAAGAGCAGAAACGAACTTCTATTGTTCCCGAGAGATCCGTTCGCCGTGGAGTGAGCCTGAGCTGAGCTGACTAAATTATTGTCAATTGTCAATTGTCCATGTCAAATGTCAAATGTCAATTGTTGAATGCCAAAAGCCATCGATTTTCAATCTCAGCGCAGCGCGCAGGGAGACGAGCATTTGCTAATTGGCCACACTCTCGATCTCCGCTGCAAGTTGTGTGGGTCACAGATTCCCGCCAACACGCGGCCTCCTTTTGTCCGTTGGCAGCGACTGGCCAGCTCTATGATACTGCAACACTACGACACTACGACACTACGACACTATCTCACTGTGACACTTTGGCTCTTTGGCTCTTTGGCTCTTCGACAGTGTGGCAGTGTGGCAGTGTGGCAGCAACCGTGCGGAGCTCGTGCGAACCGATGCGCGTTTGGCGCAGGTTGTGCATCGTTGTGAAAGCAGGATAGCGTAGCGTGGAGCGTGGCGCGGTCGGTCGGACTCCAGTAGAGCTGATCAACGAAATCGAATTCGAATTCGAAGGGACGGCATCGAGGGCGGCGGTGGTGGCTGTGTTGCGGGCGAGCGGAAGGAGATGGCGGACGATCTGCTCAAGCCCAACTCGGGCGAGGTGCAGGAGTTTGAGACGAGCGCGTTCGAGGCACTGGAGAAGGACTTCCAGGAGGTTTTGAACGAGCTGGTGGGCGACAAGAGCCTGGAGAAGTTTCGCATTGAGTATGAAAAGTTGCACCGCGCTTTGAAAAAGAGCCACGAGCAAGAGAAGCGGCTGATCAAAAAGTGCAGGGAGCTCAACTCTGAGATTGTCAACAATGCAGCCAAAGTTCAAACGGCGCTCAAGCTGAGCCAGGAGGATCAATCCACGATTGCGAGCTTAAAAAAAGAGATCGAAAAGGCCTGGAAGATGGTGGACGCCAGCCATGAAAAGGAGCGCACGGCAAAAGACACTATCCAGAGCCTTAAGGAGGAAATTGTCAACCTCAGCCGACTCGTAGAGCAGGGCGCGGGATTGTCGATGGGCCAGGAAAACACCATGAACGAACTTATCAAGGAGCGTGACGAGCTTTCCCGCAAGAGCGAGGAGCAGGCTAGCTCCATTAAAGAACTCAACCTTCGCTGCGACGACCTGCACGAATCCATGCAAGCTCTGCAAGACGAACAAAATTCCTTGCTCGAGACCAACAGCGGTCTGCAAGAATCGCTGGACACCAAGCGCGCAGAGCAGGAACGCGAGTTGCGTCGCAAAGAGCGCGTAGACAAGGAGTTAAAAGACCTCAAGACTCGTCTGGAGATGAAGGACAAGGAAGCCGCCTTATTGCAGCAAAAGATCAAAGAAATTACTGATAGCAACCAGCGCATGGACGGCAATCTGAAGGAGGCGAAAACGTCGATGGAGAAATCACTCCGTGACTATGACACCCTCTTCCAAAAAACGAAGAAGTTGACCGAGGAGCTCGACGAGCAGCTGGTGCATAGCCAACAGCTTGCTTCCGAAAACAGCGCTATGCAGGAAGAGGCGAAGAAAAAACAAATTGAGATGAACAAAGTTAGCAACGAGTGTGAGTTGACGAAGCGTAGACTGGACAAGGAAAAGAAGGCTTCCCAACAGCTTCGCCAAAACATCGACGAGCACAAGGCCGTGGCACAGAATCTCACAAACCAAATCAACCAACTCCAGAAAGAGCTACAGCAAGAAATCAAGCACGAGGAACAAAAGGACAAGGAGGTCGAGGGCCTGAAGCGTGCCAATGAGCTCCAAGAAAAGGTAATTGGACGCGAGCAGCAGAAGACCAAGGTTGTTGCAGATCAGGTTAAAATCAACGAGCGCACGACCAAGAATCTTGAAAACGAGATCTATGCGTACAAACAGGAGGCTAGCAAACAGCGCAAGCTGATTTACCAGCTGGAGAAAGACCGTGAAAAGTATGGAGTGGAGGCTAGCGAGGCGAACGCAAAATATATGCAAGCTCTTGAGCAGCTCAAGCTCAAAGAGATGCAGCTACAAGAGGTGCAAAAGAAGGTTGCAGAGGGCGAGGGTAAGCTCAAGCAGCAGCAGCAGCTCTACGAGGCGGTCCGATCTGACAGGAATCTGTACAGTAAGAACCTCATCGAAAGCCAAGACGAGATTGCTGAGATGAAGCGCAAGTTCAAAATCATGAATCACCAGGTTGAACAGCTCAAAGAAGAGATTACTGCCAAGGACCACGCACTAGTCAAGGAACATTTTGACCATCAAAAGGTAGAGAAGCAGAAGGAGCAGCTAAAGAATGAGCTCAGCAAAATGAAGAGTCTCTTAGAAGCGAACGAGCAGACGATCAATGCGCAAAACGCAGAGATTCTCAAGCTTACGCACATGATCCAGAAGATGGACGATGAAGGGCTGCGACAGCGCAAAGAGTACGACCAGGTGATTAACGAGAGGGATATACTTGGAACCCAGCTCATTAGGCGCAATGACGAGCTCGCTCTGCTTTACGAGAAGATTAAAATCCAACAGTCTACGCTTCGCACTGGCGAACTGCAATACCGAGACCGGCTGCAAGACATTCGTATCCTCAAGCTGAAGATTGGAGACATGAAGCGTCAACTGCAGATCACCAAGCATCAAGGTGGCAGCACTGAGGAGCTCAAGAGGGAGATCTTTAATCTTCAGCGCGAGCTCTTGCAGGAGAAAACAAAGGTCAAAGCCCTCTCAGAGGAGCTCGAGAACCCAATGAACGTGCACAGGTGGAGAAAGCTCGAAGGTAGCGATCCCGCAACTTATGAGATGATCCAGAAGATCCAAACCTTACAAAAGAGACTCATAAGCAAAACCGAGCAGGTTGTCGAGAAGGATCTCATCATACAAGAGAAGGAGAAGCTTTATTTGGAGCTCAAGAGTATTTTGGCGCGCCAGCCTGGTCCGGAGATTGCCGAGCAGTTGACAATTTACCAGCAAACGCTGAAGGAGAAGACCCGGCAAATGAAGGCCATTGTATCAGAGCTTAATATGCACCAGGCCCAGGCAAACGAGTACAAGTATGAAATTGAGCGTGTAAGCAGAGAGCTTCACGATATGAAGCGTAAGTATTACCTTCAAAAGCGGCAGCTCGCTAATAGCAAGAACGGTCCTGCGTCCCCTGATAATTATTCCAACCAGGAAGATGAGAGTATGCGGATCACCAACAATTCTGGCACAGCCTTGCCTAGCGCCAAAAAGATTGCAGGCGGCGGGTTTGTATTCCAATAAACAATATATTATTCCCACTCACTGTTCAACTTTTTCTTGCTCTTTCTCGTGTTCCAATTGTTCCCAAAAAAGAAAGAAAAAGAAAAAAAGGAACTGCTTGGTCTCATAAATTCAAACATCAAATTGAGAGCATAGTTACTGTTACTTCATAGCCAAAGCTGTTTATGGTGTCCTTGTCACCGTTTCCGTTTCAGAGAAAATAGTTTTCATTTGTTGTGGGTAGACATGGTGCGCTGTATTTGAGCAGCGACATTCTTGGAAACACGCAAGATCTGGAGAGGCGCCTGTATCGAAACGAGTTGCTCTGCCGAGGTACGAAAGCTGTTCAAGGACACCCTTCCGAGATTCAACATCCCAATCAACGTGACGGAAGTCAGTTGGCTGAACATTGACGTTTGAAAGCGTCCAAAGGTGAAGGTGTACTCCTCGAGTGACAACATGCCTTGGACCGCGCAGAGACCGAAAGCCCCAAATAACATACACGCGCATGTTGTCGCCTTTGCCGTAATTTGACGCATCTTAGTCGGCATTGCGTCCATTAAAGCGACAATAGGCACACTTCCGACGACAGCTAAGAGAACTGCAAAAGCACAGCCTGGCTCGTTCCTGAACAATATACACATTGCTAGAGCAGACAGCATTCCATTGACGAGGTTGTATATCACTGCGAAAGACCGTAAAAGTTTTGCGACCAGAGTTTTGTTGAGCGACCCAAGGAACAAAAGCTCAGGAAGAATCCGCACGGCCGAGTACCATCCTATGTATCCATATCCTTTCCAAGTAGACATGAGAAAAAAAAATTGACCAACAATGTTCATGAGTAGCACAAGAGCGTGCGCAAATCGATTGCCCCAAATGGCATCTGAGAAGGTTACAAAGGCAGGTCCCATCACGGCCGTCCCAAGAACATCATTATGGAAATCAAGCTCCAATGCAAGCTGGGGGGTGAAACACAGCCAAGTTGGTTTCTCCACCTCTGACGTGTTCCTGAAGATGCTCATGGATCGGACCAATGTGCTCTTTCGTTTCCTATCTCCAGATGGAGAAAGACAGTTTGGAGATTGAATGTGAGCCGCGTCGGTCGGAGCTATTCGCGCCTGCCGAGAGCGATTCGGGAACATCATCGCTGAGTGCCTCTTGGCCTCCCGCAGGAGGTTTGTAATCTCTTCGTCGCGATAGTATGCAATGTCTGCTTTGTCGCCTTCCACGATCCTCGTTGGCATACGCAATGTCGTCAGATAGGCGCTCCCTTTGACCGTAACAATGTAGAGCTGCTGGAAGTGGAAAAAGACCAATGGACTGAAGAAGCCGAACAGCTTGCTCTTCCCAGATATCTCGTATGGCCCAACTTGAAGCTTTCGGTCCTGGATGTCCGTGAAGATCATCTCCACAGCTAATATGGAAAGGCCGACGAGTAGGAGGATATTGGAGGCAATGCACCTCTCGAATTTGTCAGAATGAAGGGTATCGTGGAAAGGTACAACGAAGAGGTGCAAACTGTAAGCCACGCCAGAGACCTGTAATGCGGGCTGGCCGGGATGAAGAATAATCAAGAGCGCCAGAACGCAGACCACATTGAAAATGAGGAAAAGGCAGATGAACGAGTCCAAGAGCCTTTTCGCAATCTTGACATCCAGTTGATGAAACTGAATTGGCAGCGTAAAGAAGTGCACCAAGTTGCACCATGCGAGGTGAGACAAATCGCTGCTAGTCATGGACACAGCTGTGCAAGCGAGGGTAACGATAAAAGTTCCGACCAACAGTCGGTTCAGGCAGCGGCTGTATTTCCAGACCCAGTCTGCCGCTTTCTTGCCGCAACAGATTCGAAGAAGCTCGGCATCATCAAAGTTGATCAAGAACGAGCTTTGCGTGGTATAAAGAATATGCCGCGATACGACGGTCTGCTTGGAGGAATGAGACTGTGTCTGGCTCTCCTCCGCGAGCGAGGTCGGGTCGTCTTCCGATGCCATCGCCTCCCTCTTTCACCCCCCCACCTTGCGCGTCGCGCGTCGGCAGGAGATGGTGGCGTGGCAGATCAACCAGCAATGCGAATCCCTCAATCAGCATGAGGCATGTAGCAAACAATCAACTCTCAAAGCTCTTCCCCACGAACAGCCGAGAGTCTCGGGCCTCCATCTGCCGCAGATATAGATGTGAGCGATAAAAAAGCGCTAAGAGTCTCCAGAATCGCAATGCGACGTCTCGTCTTTCCCTCACAACCAATTTCCCGTCTTTTGAGGAGGTCTCTTCGGGACAAGCAACTTTTCAGGTCTCTCTAAACTCCCTCTCGCGTCATTCTCAGAAGAGCGAGCTCGAAGTACTCGAATATCATGTACGACCCTCCGTTTCCAAATGCACTGTACACATTGTCGTTCGTTCCGAAAAGCAACCCCTCGACGATGACAAGTACCAAACAAACACTTGCAAGCACTCAGTAACGAAACGAACGAGCGAGTTGGGTAGGTTGGTTGGTCGCAAGGTTGCGAGGTTGGAAAATTGATAGGTTGACAGAAGACTCAATGACGGAAATTCTCGTGGCACATCGGCAATGCTTGAAAGGGTACTCACGCACTACGCTAGTGGAAGTACCGGTAAAACGTTTACTGTCAATTCCGCTTGTTGTCGTTGGCCACCTGCCAGTTCATAGTTTCTGGTAGTCCTGCTTTCGCGCGACTTGTCGAAAAGAGTGAGCAATGTCAAAAGCATACCGATTTGACTGTGCAATGCGTGGTGGTGCAATCATTCGTACTGTACTGTACATACTCTCATTCGGTACTCCGGAGGCAGGATTGGTATGATATGTTCTTGCACTCACAGTCGGTGTGCTGCGACAGTAGAGAAAACGTATTCTTTGGTGGGGTTCGAGGTCGCGCTGGAAAGTGGCAGTCGAAAAACACAGCTCGCAGTTACGCCGTCTGAAGTACAGTGCAACAGCATTGGACCTCACTGTCAGGAAGATTGTTCGGACAATAGAATGAATAGTAACGGATATCCTTACATTTTGAAGGCTCATCATTGAGCGGTGTTCGGTGGGCAACGTCTTCGTGGAGTGATGTCATAAAGACGTAAAGATTGCGACTTCGAGTCTGCAAAACTATCGCGCAGATATGCTAGCAAGCAATTAAAGTTTACGAAAGAGAAACTCGAGTAATTTACTGACTCTGAACGCTTTTTTCTCCGCAATAAAACAGTTACGTTACTTAAAGATCCGTTGAGGAAGAAATCAGGCCTAGATAGGGATAGGGAGAACGAATATTGAATTATTCTATTGCGAGTTTGAGAATGTTTGAGACCTCAAATGAAAAACACAGTGTAGATGTAAGCTTCCGTTTGGGCTTCCGTTCAGACCAAATTAGCTCCCTGGACCTTTCGGTTGTCGGGAATGGAAGTTCTGTTTTGGAATCTTCAGTCAGAGGAAGCCAATGGGATGTGCACTCTCCGAAATCTAATTGTGCTGATCTATATTCGATTAACACTGTTTGTGAATTGGCGATTATCAGATCACCCGTTTTTCAGTGCGGCGGTTTCTCTCCTCGGTGGTGGTTGGACATAGTAAGCTGGATTCTGGCAGCGACTTCCTTGGAGACGCGTAAGATCTTGAGAGGTACCTGTATCGAAATGAGCTGCTCTGCCGAGGTACGAAAGCTGTTCAAGGACACTCTTCCGAGATTTAACATCGAAATTGATGCAACGGAGGTTAATTGGGTGAACATTGACGTTTGAAAGCGTCCAAAGGCGAAGGTGTACTCCTCGAGCGACAACACGCCTTGAATCGCACAGAGACCGAAAGCCCCAAACAACACGCATGCGCATGTTGTCGCTTTCGCCGTAATTTGACGCATCTTAGTCGGCATTGCGTCCATTAAAGCGACGATAGGTACACTTCCAACGCCGGCTAAGAGAACTGCAAAAGCACAGCCTGGCTCGTTCCTGAACAATATGCATATCGCTAGAGAAGACAGCATTCCATTGACGAGGTTGTATATCACTGCGAAAGACCGTAAAAGTTTTGCGACCAACTTTTTGTTGAGCGACCCAAGGAACAAAAGCTCAGGAAGAATTCGCACGGCCGAGTACCATCCTATATATCCATATCCTTTCCAAGTAGACACAAGCAAGAGACTTTGGCCAACAATGTTCATGAGTAGCACAAGAGCGTGCGCAAATCGATTGCCCCAAATGGCATCTGAGAAGGTTACAAAGGCTGGTCCCATCACAGCCGTTCCAAGAACATCATTATGGAAATCAAGCTCCAATGCAAGCGGGACGGTAAAACACAGCCAAGTTGGTTTTTCCACCTCTGAAGTATTTTTAAAGATACTCACGGATCGAACGAATGTGCTCTTTCGTTTCCTATCTCCAGTTCGAGAAAGAGGGTTTGGAGATTGAATGTGAGCCGCTTCGTGCGGAGCTATTCGCGCCTGCCGAGAACGATTCGGGAACACCATCGCTGAGTGCCTCTTGGCCTCCTGCAGGAGGTTTGTAATCTCTTCGTCGCGATAGTATGCAATATCTGCTTTGTCGCCTTCCACGATCCTCGTTGGCATACGCAATGTCGTCAGATAGGTGCTCCCTTTGACCGTAACAATGTAGAGCTGCTGGAAGTGGAAAAAGACCAATGGACTGAAGAAGCCGAACAGCTTGCTCTTCCCAGATATCTCGTATGGCCCAACTTGAAGCTTTCGGTCCTGGATGTCCGTGAAGATCATCTCCACAGCTAATATGGAAAGGCCGACGAGTAGGAGGATATTGGAGGCAATGCACCTCTCGAATTTGTCAGAATGAAGGGTATCGTGGAAAGGTACAACGAAGAGGTGCAAACTGTAAGCTACGCCAGAGACCTGTAATGCGGGCTGGCCAGGATGAAGAATAATCAAGAGCGCCAGAACACAGACCACATTGAAAATGAGGAAAAGGCAGATGAACGAGTCCAAGAGCCTTTTCGCAATCTTGACATCCAGTTGATGAAACTGAATTGGCAGCGTAAAGAAGTGCACCAAGTTGCACCATGCGAGGTGAGACAAATCGCTGCTCGTCATGGACACAGCTGTGCAAGCGAGGGTAACGATGAAAGTTCCGACCAACAGTCGGTTCAGGCAGCGGCTGTATTTCCAGACCCAGTCTGCCGCTTTCTTGCCGCAACAGATCCGAAGAAGCTCGGCATCGTCAAAGTTGATCAAGAACGAGCTTTGCGTGTTATAAAGAATATGCCGCGATACGACGGTCTGCTTGGAGGAATGAGACTGTGTCTGGCTCTCCTCCGCGAGCGAGGCCGGGTCGTCTTCCGATGGCATCGCCTCCCTCGTTCACCCCCCACCTTGCGCGTCGCGCGCCGGCAGGAGATGGTGGCGTGGCGGCGTGGCAGTATCAACGATCAATGCGTGTACTCACAGTCAATCAGCATGAGGCATGTGGCAAACGAGCAAATTTCCGAGCTATTCCCCACCAAACCGAGAGTCTCGTGCTTCCGTCTACTGCAGGTGTGGACGTAGCTTATGAAAGAGGTCCAAATATTGCCGTCCTCTGAAAGCTAGCTAGGAAGTGGTTTGCTGGGCGCCTTCTGTGTTCCACGGGGCTCTTTTGCGAAGGAAAAGACAGATCGCATTGTTCATGGCGAAGTAGATGTTCGAAGATGCACAAATTTACACCGTTGAACACTTAGTAAATGATGATCAAATGTGTGTGTACACGTGCTAACTTGTTAGTCTTGAACTCGTGGATTCACCACGACTCAAACAAAAAGAACACCCCACTACCCCACTACGCTACCCTATCTAGTACAGTACTGACATAGCCCTCAAATTATGTGCTGAGTTACTTACTGTTAGTACTCAGCACCGGGCAGCCGTACTGTACCACCCTCTATAGCAAGGTTACCGGTGCTCGTTATCGTTCAACATTGGGTATGAACATGTATGAGTTTTCTTCAGTATAACCAGTGAGGACGAGTACTGCCACACCATACTACAAAGTACATTCTTCACTGGTATGAATGACTCAGGACTTCCTTACACTTCGAGCCGTTGGCCATTCTTTTAAGTAAAGTTAGCTCAGGCAAAGAGATTCATTATAGTTTAAAACAATTTTGTTTACAGTTACACACTGCAGTTACACGGTTTTTTCTTCGTGAAAAGGTATTCCCAAAAATTTAAAAATGCTCTTGGAGTTTAGATTAGAACGAAAGACATTGCGTGTTTTCGTGGGAGATACAACACGTCGCTGTGCTCCGCTTCTGGCTTAGCTCTGGGACTTTCTTCCTTGCTCCGACACCTATTTCGGTTACCGAAGACTAATATTTTGCGCTGTGATGGCTTGATGGCTCGAAAACTCTCCTCAACTTGCAGGGCCACAAGGTCCTGGAAGAGAGGAGCTCTAGACAGTCTGGCGAAGATCTCAAAACTTATTTCTGAACGCTGGCTAAACCACCGCTTCGCCCACTTCAACCTCGCAAAACGCTCTACAGCCCCTCGACCTTCAGTGCCGCGACTTACACTGCCCTACCCAAACGCAGTCCAGTCGTCGTCCTGGTGAATCTTCATCATCTATAATATTCGGTGGAGGTCGGTCACTGTAGCCAGAGCTAGTCAATGAAAACTGTGTTTTAGCAGCTACATCCTTGGATACACGTAGGATCTGAAGAGGCGCCTGTATCGAAACGAGTTGCTCTGCCGAGGTACGAAAGCTGTTCATGGACACCCTTCCGAGATTTAACATCCCAATTAATGCAACGGAAGTCAGTTGGGTGAACATTGACGTTTGAAAGTGTCCAAAGGTGAAGGTGTACTCCTCGAGCGACAGCATGCCTTGAACCGCGCAGAGACCGAAAGCCCCAAATAACATACACGCGCACGTTGTCGCCTTTGCCGTGATTTGACGCATCCTAGTCGGCATTGCGTCCATTAAAGCGACGATAGGTACACTTCCGACGGTGGCTAAAATAACTGCAAAAGCACAGCCTGGCTCGTTTCTAAACAATATACACATTGCCAGAGCAGACAGTATTCCATTGACGAGGTTGTATATCACTGCGAAAGACCGTAAAAGTTTTGCGACCAACTTTTTGTTGAGCGACCCAAGGAACAAAAGCTCAGGAAGAATTCGCACGGCCGAGTACCATCCTATATATCCATATCCTTTCCAAGTAGACACAAGCAAGAGACTTTGACCAACAATGTTCATGAGTAGCACAAGAGCGTGCGCAAATCGATTGCCCCAAATGGCATCTGAGAAGGTTACAAAGGCAGGTCCCATCACGGCCGTTCCAAGAACATCGTGATGAAAATCAAGCTCCAATGCAAGCGGGACGGTAAAACATAGCCAAATTGGTTTCTCCACCTCTGACGTATTCCTGAAGATACTCATGGATCGGACAACTGTGCTCTTTCGTTTCCTATCTCCGGTCTGTGAAAGAGAGTTTGAAGTTTCTCTATGAGCCACATCGTGTGGAGCAATTCGCGCCTGGCCAGAACGATTCGGGAACATCATCGCTGAGTGCCTCTTGGCCTCTCGCAATAGATTTGTTCTCTCTTCGTCGCGATAGTATGCAATATCTGCTTTGTCGCCTTCCACGATCCTCGTTGGCATACGCAATGTCGTCAGATAGGCGCTCCCTTTGACCGTAACAATGTAGAGCTGCTGGAAGTGGAAAAAGACCAATGGACTGAAGAAGCCGAACAGCTTGCTCTTCCCAGATATCTCGTATGGCCCAACTTGAAGCTTTCGGTCCTGGATGTCCGTGAAGATCATCTCCACAGCTAATATGGAAAGGCCGACGAGTAGGAGGATATTGGAGGCAATGCACCTCTCGAATTTGTCAGAATGAAGGGTATCGTGGAAAGGTACAACGAAGAGGTGCAAACTGTAAGCCACGCCAGAGACCTGTAATGCGGGCTGGCCGGGATGAAGAATAATCAAGAGCGCCAGAACGCAGACCACATTGAAAATGAGGAAAAGGCAGATGAACGAGTCCAAGAGCCTTTTCGCAATCTTGACATCCAGTTGATGAAACTGAATTGGCAGCGTAAAGAAGTGCACCAAGTTGCACCATGCGAGGTGAGACAAATCGCTACTAGTCATGGACACAGCTGTGCAAGCGAGGGTAACGATGAAAGTTCCGACCAACAGTCGGTTCAGGCAGCGGCTGTATTTCCAGACCCAATCTGCCGCTTTCTTGCCACAACAAATCCGAAGAAGCTCGGCATCATCAAAGTTGATCAAGAACGAGCTTTGCGTGGTACAAAGAATATGCCGCGATAAAACGGTCTGCTTGGAAGAACTAGACTGTGCCTGGCTCTCCTCCGCGAGCGAGGTCGGGTCGTCTTCCGATGCCATCGCCTCCCTCGTTCACCCCCCACCTTGCGCGTCGCGCGCCGGCAGACCGTGGTGGCGTGGTGGCGTGATAGTATCAACGATCAATGCGTATCAGTTGACATGAGGCATGTGTCAAACGAACAACATGCCAAGCTCTTCTCCACCCACAACACGTTAGAGTCCACCACATATGTGCATCGCAGTGTTAGAGGTCCAAATATTGCCGTCCTCTTCATAAAGCTCTCTCAATTCGTTCGAGTTTTGCTTGACGTCTTGTATGCATAGAAAGGTTTTTGTTTGTAAACTTACACTTTTCACGAGAGTCTTTTGAGTCTTTCGGCAGCCTGAGATAGCCTGAGCCTCTGAGCCTCTGAGGAAAGACGCAACAACAACGCACATTATGATGCTTTACTGGTACCGGTACCGGCACTGTAGTACTGGTACGGTGTGTTGGCATTTTTTCATTTTCAGAGCGAGCCGTTAGAAATTGCCTCGTCACGGTCACGGTCTCTGTTCAAAGGAATTGAGAGAAAGATTCGCCATTGGATCTTCCGATTTTTGTGCTTGGTGGAAGCTCCTGCCCGCCTCTTGACGAACCAAAAATTAGTTATCTCTGCCCCAATGGTGCAACTCTGTTGCGATTCGATTCATGAACGAACAAAATCGAAGAGTCGGATAATCATGCTTGGACCAAGCTGCGGGTGGAATCGACATAATTTGTCAGACTTCAGACTCTTGACTGCGAAGAGTCTAATGAGAGCGATACGAAAAGGCGTCAAATGAACGAAGAACTCTCTGGGAGAGGGAAGGAATGTAGATTCCCGCGATCAGCCGCTCCCTTGCTTACCGACCGCGGCACAAAGGTAGATTAGCAAGCAATAAATGCGTTCTAAATTAAACCATCACGATGACTGCTTCAGGTCATGAGAAAGAGCAGTCTCCGCACCGAAACGCCAGGGAAGAGTTTGGTATGATACGAGTTTTCAGATTTGTTTTGAGTGTTTTAATTCTTTTTAATGAAGCTTCTTCCTGGCTACTCTGGTTGTGCAGACATTCATGAGTGTCATTACGGTTTCAATCTCCAATCAGGACAACAAAGTTCCACTCTCACTGGTCTTTTCGCTTCGTTGTTCTCAAGTTGGTCGTGCTGAGAGAATATATTGTCAGACCAAATCAGAACTCCCAGCCATCGACCAAGTTTAGCTGAGTGGAGCAAAGATTAAACGATCTCCCAAACATGAATGAGATGCTGGAGCCGGTGAATGCGAATATGTCGAGATGGACGAGGCAGTTCAAAGAAAAGAAAAAAAGAAAAAAACAGTAGAGCAATGAAATTGCCAAGAACGAATGATAGAGGTTATCAGACTTATTGAGCGACAAGCTTCTTGTAGTAAGCGGTGCGAGCAGACTTTGCGTTCTTCGCCTTCTTTGTCTTCTGGCCCTCAGCAGCCTTGACAGCCTTAAGAGCAGCCTCGGCGTATGGGTTCAACTTGAGCATCTCAGCCTTGTTCTTGAGAGCGTTCTTCTTGCGTCCGAAGGTCTCTGGGGTGCGCTTTGGCTCGCGAACAACCTTCTTGATCTCTTCGGAGTTGATGATACGGTCAATATCAGCGTTGCTGACCATAGGGCGAGGCATGATGTAGTCGACCTTGGTGGTGGACTTGGTAGTGTGGGTTCCGTAGATATCGTCAAGCTTCTCGAATGCGCTAGCGGTCCAGAGGACAAGACGTCCGATGTGGCCGCCAGGGGCAAGCTTGAGGAGGTTGAGAGCATCAACATGGCAGGTGTCAACTCCCTCGAGGTTACGGAGAGCACGGCAGAGGTCTGGGGAGCTGCTGTTGTGGATGACAAGAGGACCACGGCGCTTGACATAGCGGCGGTTGCGCATCTTGCCCTTTCCTGCGCGAATCTTAATGTTGTCCTTGACGCGCTTGATGTCCTCAGCAAGTCCGAAGGACTCAAGAACCTTGAGTGCGTCCTTAGTCTTGCTGATCTGGTCGAGCTTGTCTCCTCCGATGACAAGAGGCATCTCAGGGATCTCGGAAATACGGTGACCGCGAGCCATGACGAGGGCTGGGACGGCAGAAGCGGCGACAGCAGAGCACAGAGCATAGCGTCTCTGGTTCTTGCTCACCTTCTTGTGCCACCTGCGCCAGATGCGGGTTGGGTGGAACATGCGGCCTCCGCGGCACATGTTTCCGAAAGCTCCTTGTCCTGCGCGGTGGGTACCTCCACCTGGCACGCGAGGAATACGGGACACGGCGCGTCCGGTACCCCACGACTCAGCGGCGGTGTCCATGCCCGCCTGGTCGCGCACGCAGTACGCCTGGCGCTTGTTCTTGTTGATCTGCGAGTGCACGAAGGTCACCACATCCGGGCGGATTGGCGCGGTGCAGATCGCTGGCAGAGACACGCTCTTCACCACCTTGCTCTCACCATCCTGCGCGTCGAACACCGACACGGTCGGCCTTGCTGCTGCCTCAGACATCTCTCCTCGTCCTTTCCTATCTCCCTATACTCGCGCGCAAACACCTGTCCTGTCCTGCACTTGCGACTCTCCTCTCTCGCTCACCAAATGTCACAGATGTCAGAGATGTCAGAAATGTCAAATGTCAATTGTTTCTCTCTCTCTCTACATCTCTCTACGTCTCTCTACATCTCTCTATCTCTCTCTATCTCTCTCTCTCGCTCCACTTCCACACAATTTGCTAAGAGTGCTAGCTTCCTGCTCTGCTGTCTTGCTGTTCTGCGACGCCCCGCACCACTTGCGCAGGAGGGCCCACTCATTTCGGGCCTACGGAGGCGGTAGAGGACGCCTAGTCACGGGGGGTAGCGAAAGGCTGGGTGCGTGGTATGTTAGAGAGGAGGAGTAGAGGAGGTGTAGCTGCATCGCAGAGCAGAGGAGGAAAGCTCTACCACCAATCCGGGTTAAGGGAGAGATAACTGATTCGGTAAGGATCGGAGCAGCTTATTGATTGTGGGTAGCTAGACGGTAGAAGAGACAAAGTTGGTAGCGGGGCGTAGACGCTCTGCCGCCACACGCTCATTATGGGCATATAGATAGGGTTTGCTACACTCTCTATGGGAAGAGCAGAGGAGGAGCAACTAGCGAATTGATTAAAGACGTCAATAAGACCAGAGAAGAAACCCTAACCCCGTGAAGAATAATTCCCTTCGTGACTAGTCTATTCTGACACCCAACTCACAAACCAGTAAACCTTGGCGTGTCTGTGACGCAAAACGTCTAAATTCTTTGAGGAACAAGGGAACGTACGCTTCGTTCCGAAAGTCTCTCTGTGACGTTTTTTGAATCACTTTACGTCGTAAAGAATACGTAACGAATGAGTCCGCTCTCGTCATTGGGTCCGGTTATACCGTAGAGTCCTACACCCCCTACGTCTGCTACGTACTGCCAACAACGAAACTCACATCTGCACATCTGCACATTGCTCCTGCGCAGCTACACTCGAAACCAGCACCGGCACCTCCGCACTGGCTTCGCGCCACCCTTACTTCCTTCCACTCACCTCTCACGCATACCCACGCGTACACAACTACACACGCCGCGCGCGTACCCTTCTTCCCCACATCTGCCAATCCGCGCACTAACCTTGCCGTCCGCGCACACTCCGCGCGCTCATACTCTATCCATCTTCCTCCATCCTCCAGGGGAACGCTTTCCCGCCGCGACGGACGACTCTGCGGGGGCGAGGAAGAGATAGAGAGAGAGAGCGAACAGCCATAGGCGAGGAACAACGAACAACGAACACGTCGCGGGAACTCACTCATCTCCGCGCGCACGTCAGTGTCGGCGCAGCGTAGCGTCGAAGCGGCCAATAATTCACCAAAACAAGAAACCAGAAACAAGAAACCAGAAATAAGCAACAAGAAACAAGAAACAACAAGCAAGACATGTGGGCGGCACGGCGAAGGGCTCTGCTGCACGTTGCCTCGCAGTGGCAGTGGCAGCCGCGGCAAGCGCAGGTCGCTAGCGTTCTCTCCAAGTCCCTGAGCAGCGGGTCCGGGGACCGGTGGCTAGGCGCTGGCGCGCCAGGATCGTCCGGACCAGGCGATGAGCTGGTGGAGAACAGAGACGGGAGGGCGCCGGACACGTGGAAGCAAGGACGCGGACTGTCGCAGAGCGAGCTGCCGCCGCCGCTGATGCGCATGGACGAGACGCTGTCCGCGGAGGAGCTGTCGCAGCGGCTGGATCTGCTGTTGCCACAGTGGGAGGAAGTGTGGAACGGGCTCCCAAGGGCGTTGATCGAGGCGAAGAAGGCAGGACGGGTGAAGAAGGACGCGGAAGAAGAAGGGAAGAAAGTATGGTCGCAAACGCCCGTGGTGCGCGTCAAGAAGGTGGACAGCGCAGGCAGGGCGTATGGCACCGGCAGGCGCAAGTCTAGCGTCGCGTGCGTGTGGATCAAGCCTGGCGAAGGAGACTTTGTCGTGAATAATAAGCACCTCAGTGAGTACTTTGACCTCATGTACCTGCGCCAGGCGTGCCTGGAGCCGCTGGTGGCCACCAGCACGGTGGGGAAATTCGATGTGCGGTGCATCGTCTTTGGAGGCGGTCTCAGCGGCCAGAGCGGCGCCATTCGCCACGGGATCGCGCGCGCTCTGCAGAATTTCCAGCCAGAACTGCGGGCAATCCTCAAGCCGGAAGGGTTCCTCACTCGCGACGCGAGGGTCAAGGAGGAGAAGAAGCCTGGCAAGGTCAAAGCGCGCAAGTCCTATCAGTGGGTCAAGCGTTAATCCAAAAGCGGTGGGTTGGTTCCTTCAGTTGTGTGTGGTGGAGTGAAGAGCTGACGAGGAGCAGGCAACGCTTGGTCCTTTGGATCTATCTCAGTCTTCAGCTTGGGGCAAGTGCTTTACCAAGGGTCTGACCAAGGGATATTTTTTTTAACAATCAAATTGTGGAGTGTATGTACATTGCAGTACCGGTACTTACTCTATTATGAACAAGAAGAACTAGTCTTTTTTTGTGCATGTGCATTTTTTTAAAATAAGAACATCACCTCGTTGCATGCACCACAGTCCGTGCCCTGAAGCCGCCGAGCGCTACATTCGCCCAAGTCGACGGAAGCGGAATGACGCGGAAGACCTGCCCTTCATCCCCTTCTTCTGTAACCAATTAGCAGTAAGATACTTGTGCACCCGTCTAAACCTTTCAACGTAAAGCATAGTCGACGCTAGCAAACCATCCATTCATCCATGCACATCCCACACTCGACACACTCGACTATCTCGACTAGTGAGTGTTCGAGATCTCACTTGTACGCTCGCACAAACGCAAGGCCTGAGGCAGAGCAAAAGCGCACACAGCGAAAAAGAAGGCACTCAAGAGAGCAGAGAGTCATTGAAGAGAGCGGGGACAAGGGTTGGCGAGTTTGCCATGGCGCTGGCGGGTGTGGGAAATCTTTTCAAGGCGAGCTGCGGTAGAAGTGGCGCAGAACTCGCGTTCAGTCGAGCTCGGAGAGGGCTGTCGAGCCAGCTTGGGAAGAAAGTGGAGTTCAAATTCCGTGAGCACGATGTGCTTGCGCATAGCAATCACTTCATTGTGGTGAACAAGCGAGCAGGAGTACCTTCGCAGCCCGATGAGAGCAAGGCGAAGGACATGACCTCCTATGTGAAGGAATATGTGAAGCTGGAAATGCACAAGCCTGGGAACGTGTTTCTGAGCCCGGTACATAGATTGGATAGATCCGCTTCCGGGGCACAGCTCTTTGCCAAGACTTCTCGAGCCGCAACGCGCCTTACCAAGATGTTCCATGAAAGGAAGGTGGACAAAGAGTATCTCGCTGTCGTCGAGGGCAACCTTCTTGGAAGCGGGCACATTGTTGCGGGTCAGACTTCTTATTTGCATTATTGGAAGCAGCGTGGGGATCAGAATAATTGGCAGGAGAGGCAGTATGGAAGTAAACGTCTTGAGTCGCCCGATGGAGATCTTGTAAGTGGAGTTGCTCAACCAGTTCGGATGGTAGCCTTGAATGACTCAGCGAAGACTAATTTTGTTCGACTTGTGTCATAGCACTGGGTGAGTTGTGGCCAAGTTATTTCCTATCAAGCAGAGGGAGCCGACATTTGCAGCCTCGTCGCAATCCGTATCGACACTGGCCGCAAGCATCAAATCAGAAGGCAGCTTGCTCAAATTGGGCACCCAATTGTTGGTGATAAGCTGTATGGAAGCAAACGTGCAATCAAGCAGTATGGGCCGTTTAACTATGACCCGATCTTGCTCCATGCAACCGGTCTCAAGGTAAGTCTCAAAAGAACAGGAAGACTTGGTCTGGGTAAATTCCGCCCCTCTCTCACATAGCGCTTCACGTTTTGTAGTTCCCGAATCCGGTGCTTCCAGACGCGGGCACAGCAACAAAGTCCAAAAACAAAAGACTTTGGACAGCAGAAGAAAACATTGTTGTGGCCTGCCAACCTCCGAGATTCTGGCGGCTTGCTATGAAAGATCTAGAATTTCCGCATTTAAAGCGAGGTGAAACTTACTTTGATTACGGTCTAAGAGCGAACGCTGCGCAGGATGATTCCTCGCAAGGAGAAGGTTCTGACGAGGACGAGGAGGCGGAGGCGGAATTGCATCGGAGGACTTGATGCGGCCATGTTTTGCAAATCGGTTTGCGCGTTTTGCAGATCAATCGATGGTACTGTGGGGCGCCAGAGCGAGGTCTAGAGACCCATGACGGTCGTTTCATCATAGATCTCCTCGCTGCATAGATTTCAGCCTACGAGCAGCTGGCGAAGCTCATAGTCCACACTGAGCGAGAAACAGTCTTGCAGGAGCAAGTGCATTACCGGGAATCCGTATGATTTGGCTCTGGTTTGTGGAAGCGAACCTTCTTTGCTCGAAATTGGAGCGTGGCGAAGACCAAGTTGAGGTTGGGCAGGTCTTTTTCTTAAGCGCGAGGTTCTGCTTTTTCTTCGTTAGGCCATGGCCACTCTCTCTGTCAAAGGAGTCTTTTTGCAAAGCAATGTCAAGGCGGCTCAAGCTCAATTATTTCGTCGATTGGTCTCTGTATTTTTTTGGATATCTGCGAGTTGCGCCTCTTTCAACGTTCTTTTTGCCCCATGTCCCCTCCAAATCTGTGTCTTCCACTCTCAGTCCTTCCCGACTGTTATTCATTATCTCGCGTAAGGTGTGAACTGTCAGCCAGCCTGATATTCTCGAACACTGTTGTCGGATCATCAACCCCTTAGTTGTCGTCGGACGCATTTGTAAAAGTCTCAGACTCTGGCGCCTCAGAGTGCCTCCGGAAGTAAAGGCGCAAGCTCTCTGATGCATG